>VZQC01008291.1:332934-353702 GCA_009823505.1 Rhizomys pruinosus | reverse complement strand
CAGAAAAAGGAAATTTAAACCCAAAATTCCCCAAAAAAAAAAAAAAAAAAAAAAACAGAAGGGGAACAAATAAACAATCTAACACTGCAGCTAAACCACTTGAGAGACAACAACAAATGAACCCTAAACCCAATAGACAGGAAAAAATAACAAAAATCAGAGCAGAAATCAATGAAATAGAAACAAAGAAAACGGGGGCTGGAGAGATGACTCAGCCGTTAAGAGCACTGACTGCTCTTGCAGAGGACCCGGGTTTGATTCCCAGTCCCCACATGGCAGCTAAGAACCTTCTTTAACTCCAGTTCCAGGGGAATCCGATGCCCTCTTCTGACCTCCACATCACTGCATGACACGGGTGCACCAACCTACATGCAGACAGTACACTCATACACATTAAAAAAAAAAACAAAGAAAGAAACAGAGGGCTGGAGAGATAGCCTAGCAGTTAAGAGCGCCGACTGCTCTTGCAGAGGACCCAGATTCGATCCCCAGCACCCACATGGCGGCTGAGAACCATCTGTAACTCCAATTCCAGGATAACTCCATTTCCAGGAGAATCTGACACCCTCTTCTGACCTCTGCGGCATTGCACGACACGGGTGCACAAACGTGCATGCAGATAGTACATTCATACACATAGAAAATAAAATTTAAAAAGAAAGAAACAGAAAACAATACATAGAATCAGTGAATCCAAAAGCTGGTTCTTTGAAAAGACAAACAAAATAGACCTCTAGCCCAGTTAATCAAAAAAAGAGAGCAACTCCAAATCAATAGTATTCATCATGAAGTGGGAAACATCACAACAGCTAAGAAAAGATCCAGACAATCATACAGGAATACTTCAAAAATCTATACTCTATTAAATTTGAAAACCTAAGAGAAATGGCTGAATATCTGAAATCCTGGGAACCAAAAAAGCTTAACCAAGAAGAAATTGACAGTTTAAACAGATCCACAATATTTGAGGAAATTGAAGATGTAATAAAAACCTCCCAACTAAAAAAAGCCCCAGTCCAGATGGTTTCATGGTAGAATTCTATAAAACATTTAAAGAGGTCCTACAACAACTACTCAAACTGCTCAGAAGGATACAAACAGAGGGAATTCTCCCAACCTCTTTCTATGAAGCCAGCATCACTCTAATACAAAACCAGGTTCAAAGATACAAGCAAAAAAAGCAAGCTACAGACCCATCTCATTAATGAACATAGATGCAAAAATTCTCAACAAAATACTTGCAAATTAGCCAGGCATGGTGGCGCACGCCTTTAATCCTAGCACTTGGGAGGCAGAGGCAGGNTTCATTCAGGGTTGTTTTGGCTATTCGGGGTCTTTTGTTTTTCCAAATGAATTTAAGCACTTTTTTTTTCCAAGCCTGTGAAGAAACTCTTGGGGATTTTGATTGGCATTGCATTAAATCTATACAGCTGGACCAAGGCATCAACAATCAGCTCTGCTGAGGCACCCAGTTGCTACCTGTCTCCCGCTCTTCCTTCCGCTGGGCTCAGGAGATCTCAGATGTACTGGTGTATTTCTAATGCCTGCCAGACACAGTGTCTGGCACGTAGAAACAATCTCAGCAAAGAATGATTGAATGCGTGTGAGCAGGGGAAAGAATATGAGAGGATGGACAGAATAGAGGAAGCAAGTGAGGGCAGAAATACATGTGGGACACAGCAGAGTCCAGGGGCGGCCCTATTACAGAGGTCGAAGTACTAGAGTGTGTCAATTATGGCTATGTTAGCCGTTCAACGAAGAGCTTTACACAGATTCAGTGGTTATAAAGCACTGGCTGCTTTTTCAGAGGACCCAGGTTCAGTTCCCACCACCCACAACCAGCTATAGCTCCAGTTCCAGGGGATATGATACCCTCTACTGGCCTCTTCGGGCAGTGCATGCATGTGATGCATTCCGAATGTGCAGGGAAAGCATTCATACACAAACATTGATTAATTAAAAAATAGGGAGGTCAAAAACAAAAAAAAAAAAATAGGGAGGTCTTGGAGATCCACTAATGGGACTTCAGTCAGTGTCCAGTCTATAAAGAGGAAAGTCTACTCACACTTCAAAAATGGAAGCCTGGTCTAGCAAGACCTGACTTTTTCCTTCAGTGGATGGAACTGGAACTGGTGATTGAAAAGCCAAAAGGAGCCAGGGGTTCCCTCCCCCTCAAAAAAGCCCTGAGTTACCCTTGAGGACCAGATCCTCAACTGACCTTAAGAAAACAAAAACCGGGGCTGGAGAGATGGCTTAGCGGTTAAGAGTGCCGACTCATCTTACAGAGGACCCGAGTTCAAATCCCAGCGCCCACATGGTGGCTGAGAACCGTCTTGAACTCCAGTTCCAGGGGAATCTGATGCCCTCTTCTGACCTCCACAGCATTGCCTGACACTGGTGCACAAACCTACATGTAGACAGTACATTCATACACATACAAAAATAAATAAAATTAAAAAAGAAAACCTTGGTTAATCTAGGCTGTGTGGCCTTAAGCATCCAAAAGGAAAGTATAACCAGAAATAAATAGTAAGTCCTGAGAAATTGTACTTCGGGTATAAAACTTGAGATCTTAGTAAAAGACAAAAGAGCACAGTTGTTTTGCCTGTCTTACTGGCAAGTGCAGCTACCCTGCGGCTGCTACTGCTTTTGCCATCCTTCAAAGATGCAAGAAGACACAGCTTTTCAACCTTCCAATATGGACTGAAGACTCATGTCTCTTCAAGAATCCTCCAAACCTCAGTGCCAGATGGGGACTGCTGAGACATCCAGCTTGTGGACTGAGCTACTACTGGGGTTTTAGCCTCTTCAGAGTATAGACTGCCAGTGTTGGACTACCCAGGCTGTATCACGGAGGCCAGTATAGGAAGATCAAGACAGGATGCAGTGCTTAATGGAACTCATCTGGTGACCATGGGAAGGGAAAACCCCAGTGTGGAACCCAAGGGCAGAACTGATAGTGGTTTGGGATTGCTGTGGTGGTTTGAATGAGTGTCCCCCATAGGCTGTAAGTATTCAGACATTTGTCTCCAGTTGGTGGCACTGTTTTTGGAGGTCTTAGAAGGTGTGGCCATGCTGGAGGAAGTGCGTTGTTGGGGGCAGGCTTAGTGAGTTTTAACAAGCCTTGTACTCTACAGTTGCTCTCTCTGCTTCCTGTGCTCTTTGTGAGATGTGACCCTCAGTTTGCTGCTCCATTCTCCAGCTGCCATGCCTCCTGCCACAATGGACTCTAACTCCCTGGAACCGTCAATCGTAAGCTCAAATAAACTCTTCCTTTTATAAGTTCCTTGGTCATGGTGCTTTATCACAGCAACAGAAAAGTGACTAATACAGTAATTTGGTACCAGAAGTGGGGTTTTGGCTGTGAAGAACCTGACTATGTGGATGTTTGGAGAAATGCGGAAGACTTTGGAACTTTGGGCTAGAAAGGCTGTTGACTACTGTAAGCAGAGCTTAAAGGGCCATTCTAGTGGAGGCCTGGAAGAAAACATTGCTGCAAAAGATTTGATTCCAGAGGAGGATAAAGACTTAGGCAGCAACTGGGATATTTTGATAGTCTGGCAGCAGTTTGCCCGCAGCCCAAATGCTTGCCTGATGCTAAGTTGAAAAGCAATGGACTAATGTCTTTGGCGGAGGCTATTTCAAGACAGCCTAATGTAGAAATGGTGGTGTGGCTTTTAATGGTGAATATTGTGCAGATCTACAATGAAGGAGAGCAGATGGGGCAGAAAGAAATGCAGAATATACAGTTTGGATCTGATAACTGTACTAGGAAGATTAAAGGTGGGGCCAAGGCATGTGAAGGAGAGGCTCCCTTTCATAAGGAGAATAAAGTGATTAAGGAGACTAAAGTGATTAAGGAGAGGCCTGGAGATTTACAAGTAAACAAAAGAATCAGTACCTTCAGGGAAAGACCACACCCAGCTAATCCTCCAACAAGACAAGGGCAGAGAAAAGTTGCAAAGGTGGTTGAAATAGGCCAGAGTCCATCCCGAGCTTGCAGCCAGATTCGGCAATTTCATTCACGTGGTGCTGGCTTTAGAGGCATGAAGTTTGCAAGAGTGAAGGGGTCATCAGTTCTTCCTCCACAGTTTCAGAGAGCTGCCAAGGTCAGGCAGAGTGCAGCAGGGGTGTCCCTGCATAAAGTAGGTCCTGACAGGCCATTGCCTGAAGCTGTGAATGTGAAGTCTGGTTTGGCACGTGAGAGCCCCAAGAGACATTCAAGATGCCAGATCTGTGAGCATCTTGCAAAGATAGCTGCTACAGGGAGTGTTACCAGTCCTTAAAGAAAGAGATGTATGTGCAAGCAAAGCTGGAAGAAGCTGAGCCATCTAAGCCCTTTGAGGAAGTCAGTCCCAGAAGTTCATGTGAGCTACTGGACTTGGTGTTTGCCCTGCTGGTTTTCAGTTCTTGTTTATCCTGTCCAGTTTTCCTTCACTGTGCCTCTATTCCTCCCTTTTGGGATGGGAATGTGTATTCGGTTCCACTGTCTGTTGGAGTATGTAATTTGTCTTTTGATTTTACAGGAGCTTACAGTTTGGGAGATTGGCCTGAGTCTCAGAGGAGACTTTGGACTGTGGACTTTTGAATGGCATTGAGACTGGTAAAGACTGTGGGGACTTTTAAGGTTGGACTAAATGCATTTTGCATTTTATATGGTCAGGAGCCTATGGGGGCCAGGGAGTGGAATGTGGTGGTTTGAATGAGTGTCCCCCATAGGCTGTAAGTCTTCAGACATTTGTCTCCAGTTGGTGGCGCTGTTTTTGGAGGTCTTAGAAGGTGTTGCCGTGCTAGAGGAAGTACGTTATTGGGGGCAGGCTTAGTGAGTTTAACAAGCCTCATGGTCTACAGTTGCTCTCTCTGCTTCCTGTGCTCATTGCGAGATGTGACCCTCGGCTTGCTGCTCCAGATCCAGCTGCCATGCCTCCCACCACAATGGACTCTAATTCCCTGGAACCATCAATCATAAGCTCAAATAAACTCTTCCTTTTATAAGTTCCTTGGTTATGGTGTTTTATCAACAACAGAAAAGTGACTAATACAACCTGCCTTTACCACCCCAGTATTGGATGGTAAGAATTCACTACCATGCCTGGTTTATCCAGTGCGGGGATCAAACCCAGGGTTCCAGAGTGCCAGACAGCCACTCTGTCAACTGAGCCACATCCCTGGGGCCCCTCACCCAGGCTGTCCTCAGACTGCCTGAAAACCTCTTGCCCCCATTTCCTGAGTGCTGAGATTACAGACATCAGCCATCGTACTTGGCTATTATATACAGTGTAGGAACAAGACAAACTGATAGATGGTGGTAGAAGCCAGAATAGGAAAGTCCTTCTAGTAGCAACATGGGCTAGAAAGGAGCACAGGGGAACTCTCAGGAACACAGGAAAAGCTCTGTGTCTTGACTAGGCAGTGGTTATGAAGATATATACAAATGAAAGATTGACTGAACTGTACTCTTTTATTTATTTTTATTTTATGTGTATGCCTGCATGTAGGTGGGTGCACCTGTGTCATGTAATTCCTCCCATGGTCAGAAAAGGGTGTTGGATCCCCTGGAACTGGAGCTACAAATACTTGTTAGTTGTCAAATAGGTGCTGGGAACTGAACCCAAGTATTCTTCAAGAGCAGCCTCTTTACCTGGGAACTTGGTTAAGGTAAACAACTTTATGTATTTTACAGCATAGCTGCTCCGCCTGAATAAAGAGACAAAAGATACTTTGTAATTAAATGGATTCCAGGGTCAGTTAAGGAAACACAAATAAGCCAGTTCCAAAAATGCTTTCCTTGACCAGAAATGTTGGTAAAAGGTGCAACATTACATTAGATATGCTGGGATATGTGTGTTATGCAGCTTCTGAAAATTCAGCCAAAATAATGAAACCTTTTAACATTTGGAAAAACAAAGGCATGCTTAGGCAAAGTTTTTGATATTACATTTCCTGATAAAAGAGATAGTTTTTTTTTTAATCAACCTTCTCAGTAAAAAGACTGAGATTACCACTGACCTAGAAAAAAAGCATTCTTTAGATAATCCTTAATTTTCTTTTGCTTCTGGCCTTAAGAGATAGCTCAGTGGTAAAGGGGATGGATGGTTAGAGAGAAAATCAAGTTGGCTGGGCTGGTGGGGTACACCTGTAGCCCCGGGACTGGGGAGGTTGGGGTGGGATCAGGAACTCAAGGGCCCCTGTCTTTTTCCCTCCCTTCCAAATATAAATAGATGAATGAATAAAATAAAAGAAGCAAGAACTGGGTTGGAGATGTAGCACAACTGGTAGAGCACTTGTGTAGCATATGCCTGGTATTGCAAACAAACAAACAAGCAAGCAAACGAAATGAAACTGGCTGGAGAGGTGACTCCTTGGTTAAGAGCATTTCCTGCTCTTGGGGAGGACCCAGGTTCAGAGGCCAGCGCTCTCACATTGCAGCTCACATTGCAGCTCACAGTGGTCCATCACTACGGTTCCAGGAGCTCCATCGCCCTCTTCTGGCCTCCTCAGGCATTGTACTCAAGTGATAGGCTCAAATGCAGGCAAAACAATCATACATGTAAAATTTTAAAATTAAAACAAGAAGCGGGCATGGTGGCACACGCCTTTAATCCTAGCACTTGGGAGGCAGAGGTAGGCGGATCTTTTTGAGTTCAAAGCCAGCCTGGTCTACAGAGTGAGTTCCAGGACAGCTGGGGCTACAGGGAAACCCTGTCTTGGAAAAAAAAAAAAATTAAAACAAGAGAGAAAGGTTAAAGATGAGACTGTTCACCAGTTGAAGGCTGACCTGCATATGTTCAACATTAGAAGCTGGCAGTGCCGCATCTCTTGTGGAGAATGTGCATGGCTGAGCCCTGGGGAGACTGAAACACAGGGATCGGTTCAAAGCCAACTTCATCTACTGTGCAAGTTTGAGGCTAGAATGAACTATATACGAACTTGTCTCCCCCAAAAAATTGTCTCCAGAAATTGGAAGTCACTCCACTTCTAGAACGGCTGTTCTGTTGAAGATCTCAAGGGCAGGGTCATGAGGCTCCTCAGAAAAGAAACTGGGTGTGTGTGCCACCCACGCAGAATGAGTGTCATCAGAACAAAGGCGCAAACAATCTAGTCTTAACACTTTTAAGATTTTATTTTTATATTATTATTATTTTGGTTTTTTTTTTTTTTTTTTTTTAGTCTTCTTCAAGAGAGAGATCTCCCTGTAGCCCCAGGTGTCCAGGAACTCTGTAGACCAGGCTGGCCTTGAACTCACAAAGATCTGCCTGCCTCCCAAGTGCTAGGATTAAAGGCATGCGCCACCAGGTCTGGCATATTTTTTTTTTCTTTTTTCGTGTGGCTGTTGTTGGAATATTTTGGTATTTTTGAGACAAGGTCTCCCTTTAGCCCCAGCTGGCCTGGAACTCACTATGGTCTACACAGATATCTGCCTGACTCTTCCTCCCAAGCGCTGGATTAAAGGCATGCTTCACCATACCTGGCTATTTTTATTTTTTGAATTATGTGTGTGGATGGATGCCCACATGAGTACAGCACCCTGGGGGGCCAGGGGGTCCTCTGCAGCTGGAGTTGCAGGTGGACTGTGTCCTCTCGCAAGAGCAAGAGCAGTACACACTCTTATTTTTTTGTTTATATATTTTATTTTATTTATTTATTTATTTTTTGTCTTTTCAAGACGGTCTCCCTGTAGCCCCAGCTGCCCTGGACCACTCTGTAGACCGGCTGGCCTTAACTCAAAAATACTCTGGGCGGCTGGCGGAGAGATGGCCTAGCGGTTTTAAGAGCGCCGACCGTTCTTGCAGAGGACCGGGGTTCGATCCCCAGCACCCACATGGCGGCCAAGAAAAAGCAGAACCGTCCTGAAACTCCATTCCAGGAGAACTCCAGTTCCAGGGAATCCGAAGCCCTCTTCTGACCTCCGCGCATTGCACGACACGGGTGTGCACACACCTACATGCAGACAGTACATTCCTACACATACAAAAATAAAAAAAAAAAAAAATTAAAAAAAAAATATCTGCCTGCCTCTGCCTCCCAAGTGCTAGGATTAAAGGCGTGTGCCACCACGCCTGGCTTACTTTTATTTTTTAAACTTTTCATTATTTATTTATTTATTTATATTTCATTTATTTATTTATATTTTGAGACAGGGTCTCCCTTTAGTCCCAGCTGGCCTTGAACTCACAGAGATCCGCCTGCTTCTGCCTCCGCCTCCTGAGTGCTGGGATTAAAGGCACACATCACCATGCCCAGCTATTTTTATTTTATTTTATTTTTATTTTTTAAGTTTTATTTATTCTTTATGACTATGAATGCACTGTCTGCATGCAGGGCTGTGCACCCATGTCGTGTGCAATGCTGTGGAAGTCAGAAGAGGTCATTGGATTCCCCTGGATCTGGAGTTACAGACGGTTCTCAGCCACCATGTGGGTGCTGGGGATCAAACCCAGGTCCTCTGCAAGAGCTCTTAACCGCTAGGCCATCTCTCCAGCCCATATTTTATTTTATTTTTTTTAATTTTTAAAAATTTTATTTACTTTTTATGTGTATGAATGTACTGTCTGCATGTAGGTCTGTGCACCCATGTCGAGCAATGCCTCGGAGGTCAGAAGAGGGTGTTGGACCCCCCTGTCGTCAAAGACGGTTCTCAGCCGCCATGTGGGTGCTGGGGATCGAACCCGGGTCCTCTGTAAGAGCAGTCGGAGCTCCTAACCACTGAGACATCTCTCCGGCCCCTGTTTATATATTTTATGTGTATTAAGTCTGTATGTATGTAAGTGCACCTGTGTTGTGCAGTGTCCACAGAAGACAGAAGAGGGCGTTGGATTCCCTGGAACTGGAGTTATAGACAGTTGCTAGCCACCATGTGAGTGGTGGAATTTGACCCTGGGTCCTCTGAAGGAATAGTCAGGGCTCCACTCCTGTCCCCTAGAGCAGCACACACTCTTACCGCTGAGCCATCTCTCCTGTAAAGCTATTGAAGCAACTGCAACCCCTTATAGAGGGTACTCAGTTAAATCTGAATTTCAAATAATTATTTTTCTTTTTTATCAATATTTTATTATTTTTATTTTATGTGTATGAATGTGCGCAAGTGCACCCATGTCATACGTGGTCCACAGAATCAGAAGAAGGCATCGAATTCCCCTGGAACTGGAGTTATGAACGGTTTAGCCCCCATGTAGGTGCTGGGAATTGAACCCGGGTGCTCTGCAAGAGCAGCCAGTGCTCTTAACTGCTGAGCCATCTATCCAGTCTCACAAATAATCTTTTTCAAAGGTTTATTTTTTATTTTTAAATTGTGTGTGCGCATGTGTGTGTGTGTGTGTGTGTGTGCACATGAGTGCAGGTATCCTTAGAGTCCAGAAGAGGACGTTGGATCTCCTGAGGTTACTGAGGTTATGTAGTACCTGATGAGGGTGCTTTCTTTTCAAGAGCAGTACATGCTCTCAACCATGGAAACATCTATCCAGTCCTCTAAATCTTTTTTTTTTAATTAAAAAAATTGTTTAAAATTTATTCTTGTATGTGTATGAATGTACTGACTGCATGTAGGTTTGTGCACCTGTG
The DNA here is from genome assembly GCA_009823505.1 of Rhizomys pruinosus. Classification (NCBI taxonomy): domain Eukaryota; kingdom Metazoa; phylum Chordata; class Mammalia; order Rodentia; family Spalacidae; genus Rhizomys; species Rhizomys pruinosus. Next base: position 344,141 of record VZQC01008291.1, on the reverse strand, counting down.
TCTTGCAATGCAGTGGAGGTCAGAAGAGGGTGTCAGATTCCCCTGGAACTGGAGTTAAAGACGGTTCTCAGCTGCCATATGGGTGCTGGGGATTGAACCCGGGTCCTCTGCAAGAGCAGTCGGCTCTCTTTTTTTTTTTTTTTGGTCTTTTTGAGACAGGGTCTCCCTGTAGTCCCAGCTGTCCTGGAACTCACTCTGCAGACCAGGCTGGCCTTGAACTCACAAAGATCTGCCTGCCTCTGCCTCCCAAGTGCTAGGATTAAAGGCGTGCACCACCACGCCCGGCTGCAGTCGGCTCTCTTAACCACCACTAGGCCATCTCTCTAGCCCCTGTCCTCTAAATCTTTTATATAACTGTGTTCCATGAAATATGTTGTAGGTAATAAAAAATTGCTTATCTGAAATCCAGACTTAACTGGGCACTCTATATGTTATCCACTGTGTCTTGTAACACTACTCTTTGGCTATAGCACTGTGTTTCTGAATGGCTGTATTGTTGCTTCTCTGCTTGGAAGAAGACTGTTGGGGGCAGAGTAGTGGTGAGGGTGCAAAGTCCACAATTTTACCACTCAGGGAGTTGAAGCAGGATTGCAAGTTCTAGGCCAGCCTGAGATATGAAGTGAGCCCCTATGTAAAAAATCTCAAACCTCTGGCTAGGGAGAAGGCTCAGTGAGCATGCTGGATAGCTTTAGTGTCAACTTGACACATCTGGGTAGAGGAAGTCTCAGTTGGATGGACCTGTGGCCATGTCTGTGGAGTATTTTCTTGATTATTGAGTGATGTGGGAGGGCTCAGCCCACTTTGGTGCTACCCTGGGCAGGTTGATGTGTATTGTATAAGAAAGCAGGCAGAGCATGGGCCAGGGAAGCAAGCCAGTAAGCAGTGCTCCTCCATGGCCTGTGCTCAGCTCCTGCCCCCAGGTTCTGAATTCCTACCTTTGGCTCCCTATGTGATGAAATGTGACCTGTGAGATGTGAGCCGAATAAACCCTTTCCTCCCCAAGTTGATATTGGTCAGAGTGTTTTGTCATGGCAATTGAAACAAACTAAAACAGTGGTTAAGAGCAGTTGCTGCTCTTGCAGAGGACTGATGTTTGATTTGTAGTCCCTACATGGCAGGTCACAACCATCTGTAGCTCCAGTTGTAGGACATCTCCGTTGGCACTGCATGCAGGTGATACACTTAGATACAAGTAGGCAAAACTCATAAACATAAAATAAACCCCAAACCAAGGCTGATGAGCAGCTTGGCAGTGAGAGCCCTTGCTGCCAAGCCCGAGGACCAGTTCAATACCCAGGACTAAGCCCTGAAAATTCTCCACATAAATGCCGTGACAAGCTCACACACAGACACACACACAAACATTGGGAACATGCTACTCTATTCTTGATGGGCAGTTCTCCTTTATGGCAAGAATAACTGTTCCTCATTCCATTTTATTCTTCCAGAAATGTCCACCTCCTTCCTTAGTCACCTGGTCTCCAGTTACTTGGCACAGGGTCACCACTCGCACCTCTTGTCTTTTACTTATAAGACATCCTGTGAGCACCTGCCATTTACTGGAGTCAGAAATTTCCACAGAACTCAGTCATTTGGTCTTAAATGAACTGCACTGGTTTACATGTACATCCCTTTATTTTTAGTTTTTGGTGTTTTTGAGACAAGGTCTCCCTGCAGCCCAAGCTGCCCTGGAACTCACTCTGTAGACCAGGCTGGCCTTGAACTCACTGAGATCTGCCTGCCTCTGCCTCCGGAGTGCTGGGATTAAAGACATGCTTCACCCCACCTGGATTTTTTTTCTTTCTTTTTTGGTAACATGTACATCCCTTTAAATGAAATGCATTGTATGCCTTTCAGAGGGTGGTTCCTGATAGAGAGGGAATGGCCTGGACTGGACTTTGAAGACTTGTCAGCTCAGTTCTAGGAGAGAGACCCTCTATCTTTGAGGACAGTGGCTGCAGGGTGCTTCCTTGGCAGACTAAGTGGGCCTGGTTGTAGCTCCTGGGGTTGAGAGGGGTCTGGAAGAGGATGAGTGTGAAGCAAGGTTGTGGCTGGAGACAGTGAGCTTCTATGGTCTTACAGCTCTGACTTGAAGGCCTGATCATAGGAAGCGTCTTAAGTGTCTGGTAAGCACAAGGAATGGGGCTCTGCTTCTCCTATAAGTTCTTTGTGTGAGTTCCAGGACAAACTGGGGTACAAAGTAAGACCCTGGCTCAAATATGGGGTTAAAAAAAGATTAGGGGCTGGAGAGATGACTCAGCGGTTAAGAGCACCGACTGCTCTTGCAGAGGATGAGGGTTCAATTCCCAGCACCCACAAGGCAGCTAAGAATGGTCTTTAAGCTGGGCATGGTGGCGCATGCCTTTAATCCTAGTACTCCAGAGGTGGAGGCAGAGGCTCTGTGAGTTCAAGTCCATCCTGGTCTACATAGTGGGCTCCAGGCCAGCTGGGACTAAAGGGATCTTTGTATCAAAGATACCAAAAAAAAAAAAAAAAGTTTGCTGTTGTTGGATGTGATGGTGCTACACTCCTGTAATCCAAGAACTGGGGAGGCTGAGGCACAAGTTCGAGGCCACCCTGGGTTCCAAAGCAAGGACAAGGCTATCCTGGGCAATTTAGTGAAATTTTGTATCAAAATGAGAATATAGAAAAATGGGGCTGGGGAGATTAACCATTTGCTGCTCTTGCAGAGGACCCAAGTTTGGTTCCCAGCACCCACATGTGGGGCAAGGGTAGGGACTGGGGGAAGGGTTGAGAGGCTCATGACCACCTGTAACTGAGCTCTGGGGGAATCTGGTGCCGTCTGTGAGGACCAACACATGTGGCATTCACATACAACAAACAAGCATACACATAAATAAAAAGAAAAAGAAATCTTAGCAAGGTGTGGTGGCACACACCTTTTTATTTTTTTGGTCTTTTAGAGACAGGGTCTCCCTGTAGCTTTTTTTTTTTTTAATTTTATTTATTTCTGTATGTGTACAATGTACTGTACTGCATGCAGGTGTGGGCAACCCGTGTCGTGCAAAAGTGCCGCGAAGGTCAAAGAGGGTCTCGGATTCCCCTGGAACTGGAGTTCTCCTTTAAAGATGTTTCTCTGCCGCCATGTGGGTGCTGGGGATCGAACCCGGTCCTCTGTAAGAGCAGTCGGCGCTCTTAAACCGCTAGCCACCTCTCCAGCCCTTTTTTTTTTTTTTTTTTAATGTGTATGAATGTACTGTCTGCTTGGTAGGTTGGTGCACCCGTGTCATGCAATGCTTCGAGGTCAGAAGAGGGTGTCAGATTCCCCTGGAACTGGAGTTTAAAGACGGTTCTTCACCACCATGTGGGTGCTGGGAATCGAACCTGGGTCCTCTTCAAGAGCAGCCGGTGCTCTGAACCACTGAGCTATCTCTCCAGCCCCAGCACACACCTTTTAATTCTCAATACTCAGAGACAGATACAACATTTCTGTGAGATCAAGGCCAGCCTGGTCTACAGCTCCTAAGTTTCCAGACCAGTTGAGCTATGAGAGACATTATTTTTCAAAAAAAAAGCAGGGGCTGGAGAGATGGCCTGCGGTTAAGAGTTCCGACTGCTCTTGCAGAACCAGGGTTCGATCCCCACACCACAGGGCGGCTGAGAACCATCTTTAAATCCAGTACCAGGGAATCCACACCCTCTTCTGACCTCCATGCATGTGCATGACAGGGGTAAACAAACCTACGTGCAGACATCGCATCAACACACCAAAATAAATGAATAAATTAAAAATTAAAAAAAATAGGGGGCTGGATGAGATGGCCTGCGGTTAAGAGCGCCGACCGCTCTTACAGAGGACCCTGGGTTCGATCCCAGCACCCACATGTGCGGCCGAGAAACCGTCGGAAGCTCCAATTCCAGGAGAATCCCAGTCCAGGGGAATCCGAGACCCTCTTCGACCTCCGCGGCATTGCACGACACGGGTGCACAGACTTGCATGCAGCATACACATCAGAAATAATAAAAAATTAAAAAAAAAAAAAAGGAAAAAAAAAAAAAAAAAAAAAAAAAAAACTTTTTTTTTAATTTTTTTTATTTTTATAGGTTGTGAAAATGTACTGTCTGCATGTAGGTTTGTGCACCTGTGTCATCAATGTCCGGAGGTCAGAAGAGGGGCGTGGATTCCCCTGGAACTGGATTTCTCTGGAATGGAGTTACAGATGGTTTCGTAGCCGACTGTGGGTGCTGGGTGATTGAACCCGGGTCCTCCTGCAAGAGCAGTTGGTGCTGCTTAACTGTCACTGGTTCTAATCTCTCCAGCACAAAACAACAAACAACTTCTTTTTTTTTGAGACCAGGGTCCCCCTGTAGCCCCACTGTCCTGGAACTCAACTAATGTAAGACAAGGCTGGCCGTTCCTGGGATTAAAGGCATCACCCACCACCACAGCCAGTTCAAACAAAATTCTTCTAAAATATATAGAAATGGGGAATAGTTTAGTGGTAGAGTCCAATTCAGGAGAACTCCAGTTCCAGGGAATCCGAGACCCTCTTCTTGACCTCCGTGGCATTGCACACAAACGGGTGCACAAACTCCATCAGACAGTACATTCATACACATACAAAAATAAATTAAATTAAAAATAAAAAAAAATAAGGCCCTGGGTTCAATCCTTAGAAAAACAATAAGTACTTTTGGTGATAACTTTAATTGTAAAAATAATTATTATGTGATAAATTTATAATAAGCAAAGAAATTCAGATGTATTCACACATCTGTGAGTAATCAATCCCCAACTATCTTTTCCAGTTTCACTCCTTCTAGATGCTTGGGTTGACCAGGGCTGTACTTTCTGCCCCCTTGTGGTTGTAGAGAGCTATGAACCTGGTCACTGAGTTGTAAATGAAATGAGAGAATTTTTTTTTTTTTTTTTTTTTTGTCTATTTGAGACAGAGTCTTCCTTCAGGTCCTGGCTGGCCTGGCTTACTCTGTAGAGACCCAGCTGGCCTTGAAACTCACAGAATCCACCCCCCTATGCTCTGTGCTCTGCCAAGTTGCTCGAGATTAAAGGCATCACTACCATGGACTGGCATGAATGGGAATTTTTAAAGATAATCTTAGTAAAGTTTATGTGTAATTGAGGAATAGTGGCTCATGCTTGTCATTCTAACCCTCAGAAAGCTGAGGCAGGAGGACGGTCTCAAAAACCAAAATTCTGGGCAGGAGAGATGGTACAGCCATCAGAGGCTCAGGCTCACAATCAAAAGCCAAACACTGGGTCAGGCATGGTGACCCACTGCTGTATTCCAGGCGCTTGGAAAGTAGAGACGGGAGGGTCGGGCGTTCGAGAGAACCCTGGACTACATAAGGCGTGCGAAGCCAGATTGGGTTACATGAACCCTGGTCTAGAAAAGTGAAAATGGGGGGCTCGGCGTGGGGCGCACGCCTTTAAATCCCTAGCACTGGAGGGCAGAGGCAGGCGATCTTTGTGAGTCAAGGCCAAGCCCTGGTGCCGACAGATGGTTCCAGGAACAGCTGGACTACAGGGAGACCCTGTCTTGAAAAGACCAAAAAAAAAAAAAATCCCATTTATGAATTTATAGAATTTGTTAATAGAAAAATTCCTTCCTTCACATTGGGAGAGAAGTCATATCACTGTATTTGATTTTACCATTCTTTGTAAGGATTCGCCACTTTCATTTAGAAAATGGATGTTTTCAACATCAGAACAGGCTGTGTCTGTAGACTGGTGCTGATTTGCCCTCTGGCATCCTTTAAAAAATGTATTATTTTTATGTGTATGAGTGTATTGCCTGAATGTATGTAAGTGCACCTGTGTGGTACAATGCCCATAGAGGCCAGAAGAAGGTGTTGTCTCCCTTGGAACTGGAGTTACAGATGGTTGTTAGTCACCATTTGGGTGCTGAGAATTGAACCTAGGTTCTCTGCAAGAGCAGTCATTGCTCTTTATCGCCAAGCTGTCTCTTCAGCCACCATTTCTGTTGTTTTGAGACAAGGCTTTGCTATGTAAGCCAGGAGGCTGGATTTGAACTTGATGTGATCCTACTTTTCTTCTTTTTTTTTTAATTTTTTTAAATTAATTTTTTATTTATTTCTGTATGTGTACGAATGTACTGTCTGCATGCAAGTCTGTGCACCCGTGTCATGCAATGCCGCAGAGGTCAGAAGTGGGTGTCGGATTCCCCTGGAACTGGAGTTCTCCCGGAACTGGAGTTACAGATGGTTCTCAGCCTCCATGTGGGAGCTGGGGATCGAACCCAGGTCCTCTGCAAGAGCGGTCGGCGCTCTCAACTGCTAGGCCATCTCTCCAGCCCCGATCCTACTTTTCTTCTAAGTGCTGGCTATTCCCACCAAGTCAGGCTAAAGATTATTTAAGTAGTTTCAATGGAAATATGAATTCCGAACTACAATGCCCCTGGTGAATTAGAATTCCATAATTTCTCCACATTTAGAGTATTTTGATACAATTTTCAGGACATTTCCACAGTATTTTTGCCCTGGCCTATAGAGCTCTGTTTATCATCAACCACAGGAAAAACACAAGTTAACTATTTTGTTGCAGAAAAGGCCACATTACTTCCTTTGAGGGCTAAAACAAACTACGTTCATAGTTTGTATCTCTGATTTTACTTTGTATAGTAGGTAACCTTCCTTCCTTCCTTTCTTTCTTTCTTTCTTTCTTTCTTTCTTTCTTTCTTTCTTTCTTTTCTTTCGTTTCTTTTTCTTTCTTTTTCTTTCTTTTTTCTCCTTTCTTTCCGGGGCGGGGGGGCGCGGGCTTCTCTTTCTTCTACTTTTTCTTTCTTTTTTCTTTTCTTCTTCTTTTCTTTCTTCTTTTCCTTTCTTTTGTCTTTCTGTCCTTTTCTTTCTTGTTCTTTCTTTCTATTTTCATTATTCTTTCTTTCTTTCTTGATTCTTTCTCTATTTCTTTCTTTATGTTTCTTTTTCTTGTTTCTTTCTTTTTCTCCTTCTTCGTTTCTTTTTTCTTTTCTTTCTTTCTTTCTTTCTTTCCTTTCGTTCTTTCCCTATTCTTTTCTTATCTTCTTTTCTTCTTCTTTCTTTTGTTTTTAAGATATTTTCTGTATTTTTATTTTATAAAAATTTTGTGTTATTATTGTTATTTTCTTTCTTCTGTAATGTGTAGGATGTAATGTCTGCATGCCAGTCTGTGCACGCCATGTCGTGCAATGCCGCGGAGGTCAGAAAGAGGGTCTCGGATTCCCCTGGAACTGGAGTTCGCCTGGAATTGTGGAGTGTGCAGACAGTTCTCCTCGGCTCGCCACCATGTGGGTGGCGGGGATCAATCCTGGTCCTCTGTAAGAACGGTCCGCGCTCTTAACCACCGCTAGGCCAACTCTCCAACTATTAATGGACAATTATATTGCTTGCATGTAGGTTCATGCATCCCTGCCAAGCAATATCCCTGGAGGTCAGAAGACGGTGTTGGATCTGTTTTAGCCACTATATGGGTGCTGGGAATGGAATCTGAGTCCTCTTCAAGAGCGGCCAGTGCTTCTTTTTTTTTTTTTTTTTTGTCGTTTTGAGAAAAAAGGGTCTCCCTGTAGCCCCAGCGACCTAGAAACTGCACACTCTGTAGACCAGGCTGGCCTTGAACTCACAAAGATCTGCCTGCCTCTGCCTCCCGAATGCTAAGGATAAAGGCGTGCGTCACCAGGCCCAGCTTTTTTTTTATTTATTATTTTACTTTATGTTTGGTCAAAAACACTGCTCTTAACTGATGAGTCATGTCTTCAGTCCCAAGAACTTTAGTGATTTATTTTTAGTTTTTTCCTATTTTTTTTTTGGTATTTGGAGACAGGTTCCTTTATACCCGGTTTGGAGCTCGCAGAATCTGTAAACCAGCTGGCCTTGAACTCACAGAGATCCACCCACATCTAAAGCCTCCAGAGTTCCTGATTAAAGGCATGTGGGCCAAAACCATGCCAGCCTTATTTAAGTTCTAATAGGTCTGTGTGAATGTGGTCTTTAATATGTGGGGATGTGAAGGTGGGGATGTCCTCACGGCCCATGGTCGTAAGCAATGCAGCATGGGTCCTGGGAACAAAACTCAGGTCTTCTCAAAGAGGCATATGCACTCTTATCTGCTGAATCATCTCTCTAGTCCTTCTACCTTACTTATAAAAAATTTAGTAGGAGCTGGAGAGAGGCTCACAGGTTAGGAGTGCTGCCGCCTGCTCTTTCAGAGGACCAGGTTCGAGTCTCAGCACCCACATGGCAGCTAAAAAACGTCCTATAATCCAAGTTCCAGGGGAATCCGAGGCTTTCTGACTATGAGGCATTGCAACCCCTGTGGGTGCACTTACACACATGTAGGCATTACAAACAAAACAACACTCATACACATATAATAAAAATAATTAAAATAATTAAAAAAAATTAGTGCTGGCCATGGTGGTGGCACACAGACCCTTTTAAAATCTAATAATAACTCAGGAGGGCCATAGACAACAAGATTCTGTGAGTTCAAGGCAGCCTGGTTTTAACATAGTGAATTAATTCCAGAAACAGCTAGAACTGGGGCGAAAGGGAGATTTTTCTCAAAAAAGACCCCCTGCCCAAATGCTTATAATATATGCTAGTTTCTCTTCAAAATCATAGAAACCGATTTGTTTTTTTCTAAGGGAGAAGGGCAAACACAAAAACGACAGCACAGACCAGAACACAGTCCCCAAGGGGACAGACAGAAGAACAGGGGGAACAGCACAAGCAGGACAAGGGGAACAGCGTCCCCCACTACCTAAGCCCGAAAGCCCCGACCGGCGAGGATGGAATACCACCCCCCTTACCACAAATTAGTGTATAGCCATCGATTTCCCGCATTTGTGAATCGCAGGGGTCAGCAATCATACACATCCGGAGTGCAAGGGATGAGCCTCGTCCTGGGAAAACTGCCTTTGTGATCATGGTACTCCCCTGCAGGAAGGTAAGTATTTGTTTGTTTTGTGTTTTGAGGAGCAAGGGTCTCCCTGTAGCCCCACAGCTGTCCTACAACATCACTCTTGAGACCCGAGGCTGGCCTTGAAACTCACAAAGATCTGCCTGCCTCTCTCTCTGCTCTTCCTGTCCGCTTTTCTGCCTCCCAAGTGCTAGGATTAAAAGGCATCGCCAAACATGCCCAGGCCCTAGAAATCTGGTTGCATTAAAAAAAAAAAAAAAAAGGTTGAGAGGGGGCGGGGGGGAGAGGGTGATAAGTGGTTAAGAAGCACCGAGCTGCTCCTTGAAGAGAACCCCGGATTCGATTCCCGGCAAACACACTGGTGGCCTAAGAACTGTATTTTTAAGAAAGGCCAGAGCATGGTGGTGCATGCCTTAATTCTAGCACCTGGGGGAGGGCAGAGGCAGGTGAACCTCTGTGAGGGTTCAAGGCCAGCCTGGGCTCCAGGTAGGGGTGAGTTTCCAGGCCAGCTTGGGCTATAGGGAGAAGACCCTGTCTCAAAAAACAAACGGAAAAAAAAGCTTCAGTTTTAAGTTATAAGTTTAATTAAGCCAGACATTGGTGGTGCAAGCTTGTAAAAATTTAATATATCCAGCCACTTGGGAGGCAGAGACAGAGGCAGAATCTCTGTGAGTCAAAGCCAGCCTGTTATAGAGGGGAGTTCCCCCAGGTCCAGCCAGCTGGGGCTACAGGGGACCTGTCTCAAAAAAGAAAAAAAAGACCAAAAAAAAAAAAAAAAAAAAAAAAGAGGCTTTTTTTTTTTTTTTATTTTTTAAATAAAACAGGAAAAAAAATAGAGAGACAAAAACAAAGGAGATCTAAGCTATGTAGCAAGCAACATGGCTGACCCTGGAACTACTATGTGACCAGGTTACTTAACCCACCCTCAATTTGCCTGAGATTACGCCTTAACCACCCCCCTATTAAAAATTTACCCTGTACCTCTCCTACCGCCCCACCCTCTGAAATTACCGTACCCTGATACCCCCCCAACCTTCTGCCTCCTAGTGCTAGGATTAAAGGCATGAGTGGTGCGCACTATGGTGGTGGTTGGCACTCTGGGTGGGTGCCCTGCCAGTTATCTATTTTTTAATTATTGTTTTAAATTATGGGTATGGTGTGTGTTTGTATGTGGCTCTGTGTGTGTGAGTACAGTTCTCTCAGCGGTCAGAAGAGGTGTCACATTTTTTCCTACATTCCCCTGGCTAGCTGGAGCTGGAGCTGCTGGAAGTTATGGGCAGGTTGTGAGCTGCCATGGGGTTGCTGGGGAAGTGAACTCAGAGTCCACGTGGGAAGAGGGGGAAGCGCACTTAATCGACCACTTAAAAAACCACTGTGACATAGTTCCTCCAGGACCAAAATCTTTGTTTTTTTTGTGTTTTTTTTTTTTTTTTTTTTTTTGTTTTTTTTTTTTGTTTTTTTTTTTTTTTTTTAAGATATTGCGTTTCCTACTACATACACGCAAGCACCCAAAGAAATACCCAGATGCTCCACTCCAATGAAACCCCATATATGCAAATGAAAACACAGCAAAAGAACCAAGAATAGGATGTTCCCCCAATCAAATAAACCAGTAGTCTATAGAAGAGTTTTTTAACAATAAGAATCCCCGTAGATATCGAACTAACTAACCCAGGATATCAAATTAAAAGAAACTCATAAACACAACAATGAAAACAAATCAATGAATTCAAATAATTCCAAAGAACTAAAAGAAGGATAAACTAAAAGAAGAAAATTAAAAAAGGATAAAATATTTGAATAATGTCAGGCTGAACAAGGCTAGGTACGTGGACCCACCTACTCATCCCCCTCGCAATTTCACATGATAGGAGATGGGGCTTGGGGTTGTCTCTCTTCAAAAGTATCTCCTATTCGGTCGACTCTTAGCAATTCAGAAGCAAAACCCGACCGCTCTTTCATATGACCGACCCCGGTGGTTGCTTCCCCCTCAACCCCCCATTGCAATTCCGCCAGAGGAACCGACTGAACCTCCATTTCCGCTACCTCACTCGCGTCCCTTTTCCCAGGGGGAATGCCGACACCCCTTCTTCTGGACTGCCCTCCCAACGAGGCAATTGCAGCACACGGGTGCACAGACCTTCAATGCAGACAGTACATGCATAGGCAATAACAGAAAGAAATAAAAAAATTATTAAAGAAAATTTTTTTGATAGTAGGAGAATGAAAAGCAGCAATAACAAGCACAGGGGAAGGAGGAAACCTGCCTATAGTCACTCATTGTCAGGGTAGTACAATAGACTTCCCAAAT
>VZQC01008291.1:310993-327613 GCA_009823505.1 Rhizomys pruinosus | reverse complement strand
AAAATTTTTTTTAAATTTAATTTTATTTATTTATGTGTATGAATGTACTGTTTTGTGTGTAGGTCTGTGCACCCGTGTCGTGCAATGCCGCAGAGGTCAGAAGAGGGTCTTGGAATCCCCTGGAACTGGAGTTCTCCTGGAATTGGAGTTACAGACGGCTCTTAGCTGCCATGTGGGTGCTGGGGATCGAACCCGGGTCCTCTGCAAGAGCAGTCAGTGCTCTTAACCGCTAGGCCATCTTTCCAGCCTTTCTTTCTTTCCTTCTTTCTTTCTTTCTTTCTTTCTTTCTTTCTTTCTTTCTTTCTTTCTTTCTTTCTTTCTTTCTTTCTTTCTTTCTTTCTTTTTCTCTCTCTCTCTCTCTCCCTCCCTCCCTCCCTCCCTCCCTCTCTCTCTCTCTCTCTCTCTCTCTCTCTCTCTCTCTCTCTTTCTCTTTCTCTCTTTCTCTCTTTCCTGGGGGGTGATGCACACACTTGGCCCAGCTTGCTTATGAGTCCAGTTTGCTGTATGAGTAGAGGTCACAGGACAAAAGTTAGGAGTTGGTTCTCTCCTTCCACCATGTGGGTCCCAGGGATCGAACTCAAATGGTGGCTAACAACTGACCTTAATTTCACATCCAGGGGGTCTGATGCCCTCTTCTGGCCTCTGCAGGCCTTGCATGCATGTGGCGCACTTACGTACATGCAAGTCAAACACTCCTACACATGAAAATACCTCTTTATTTGGGTGGGGGTCTTTTTGAGGTAGGGGCTCCCTGTCATCCCAGCTGGCTTGGAACTCACTCTGTAGACCAGGCTGGACTTGAACTCACAGAGATCCACTTGCCTCTGCTTACCAAGTGCTGGAATTAAAGCTGTGAGCCACCATGCTCAGCAATTTTTTTTTTTTTAATGAAAAGATGATTCTCCTGAGACATCCATTTAAAATAAAATTAAAAAGACCTGAATGTGGTGGTACACATTTATAATCCCAGCACTTAGGAGGCAGAGGCAAAAGGATCAAGTCTGGTCTCCATAGTAAGATCCTGTTTCAAAAATTAGTCAATTAAAGGCTCGGGGGTGGTGGCACTCACCTTTAATCCCAGCACCTGGGAGGCAAAGGCAGGCAGATCTCTGTGAGATTGAGGTCAGCCTGGTCTACATTATGAGGTGTAGGCCAGCTGGGGTTACAAGGAGACCCTATCTCAAAAAAAAAAATCAGTCGATCAATCAATCAATCAATAAAGGCTGAGGACATCGCTTGGTGGCAGAGCACTTGCTTAGTGTGTGTAAAACTCCAAATTTAATCTCCAGCATTGAGAATGTAAAAAAAAAATAGGGGCTGGAGAGATGGCTCAGTAGTTATGAGGGCTTACTGCTCTTGTAAAGAACCTGTGTGCAGCCCTCAGCACCCATAGCTTACAGCTCATGACCACCTGTAACTCCAGCTCCAGGGGTCTGAGATCTTCCAGGCTCTATGAACAGCTGTACTCGTGGGCACTTACCCACAGATATGCACATCATTAAAGATAAATAAAAGGGAGAAAGAAGGGGCTGGAGAGATGGCTCAGCAGTTAAGAGTGCCGACTACTCTGGGGCTGGAGAGATAGCCTAGCGGTTAAGAGCACCGATGCTCTTGCAGAGGACCCGGGTTCGATCCCCAGCACCCACATGGCGGCTGAGAACCGTCTGTAACTCCAATTCCAGGAGAACTCCAGTTCCAGGGGAATCTGAGACCCTCTTCTGACCTCCGCGGCATTGCACGACACGGGTGCACAGACCTGCATGCAAACAATACATTCATACACATACAAAAATAAATAATAAAAAAAAAAAANCAATGACCGCACAGGCTAGCTCAGTGCAGATATCCACAGCAATGACCGCACAGGCTAGCTCAGTGCAGATATCCACATCAATGACCGCACAGGCGAGCTCAGTGCAGATATCCACAGCAATGACCGCACAGGCGAGCTCAGTGCATTTGGCTGGCTTTTTTTTGGGGAGGAGGGGGTCTTTTTTTTTTTTTTTTTTTTGGTCTTTTTGAGACAGGGTTCCTGTAGCCCCAGCTTTTGATCTGAAACTCACTCTGTAGACCAGGGCTGCCTCAACCCACAAAGATCCACCTGCCTTGCCTCCCAAGTGCTAGATTAACAGCTTGTGCCACCACGCCGGCCTTTCTATTTTTTACTAGTAAGTAATACGTAATGAATTACAAGCATCCTTCAGTAAAACCAATTTGCAAGCAGCTAAGCCCAAACTTATACAGCCCGAGGTCCCATTGTCCAGCTGGAAGGGGGCTTGTATGTAAAAGCATGTTGATCAAATAAGAGAATAAGAGTCCAGTCTATATGGCTGTAGGTTCACCCAAGTCACCCTCAGATCGGCATGCCCGTATACAGGTTACCAACACCCCCCGCTTCTGCAGATTGTTCCCCGTCTTTAGAAAAGGTGGGCACAAAGTGGGTGAGAAAACAAAACAGTCTACTTTCTTGGAGATGTCGTTTTGTTACTATGATCAGTTCAGGGTGTTTCCTTTCATGGGTTGGCAGTTTATCAGGAATAACCTTTTAATTCTGCTAATGAAGCACAAGCAAGTCGATATATACTAAAGGCATTTTTAAACAGTACTAATTACTTATGGTAGGTTACTTTGTATAGACACATATGTTTTGGATGGTATGCTACATCCCTGAACTATAGCGTTTCGGTAAAAGATACAAGGGCGTACTGTGTGCTTATAAACATCTCAACCATAGAGACATACGTTGTGGCATCAGATGTGAATTATTCCTTCAAGGAGAGACGGAGAGCTACTAGCAATTAGATTTGGGGATATACAGACATATTGGGCTGCCAGCTGCCTGCACAGTATTCCAGGCAAGTGAGGTGTCGCTGATGTTGATGGAGGAGTCTTGCTGACTCAAGGAGCCATACTTTGCTTTATTGATTTAGTGGCTTTGGTAACACTCTCTGGCTTCCAGAGACCAACTGTCCACTTGCCAGTGTGTGGTTCTCAATAAATCTTTCCCATGCTTACATCTGGTCTTCCAAGGCAGGTCTTACCACCTTTCTTCTTGTGGGTATCCCCGGTTACAGCCAAAAGCCTTAACTTTTTTTGGGGCTTGGATCCCCTAGCAAACATCTCCTTGGCAGAATAATCCAATGCTGATATCAGACCTCTCCAGTATTAATATATTTTACTTAATTGCACAGCTTAAGAAGACTTTTGTATTATATTTCGCTCTGAATAGAGAATTATCTTTTCACACTTCCTATGTCTATCAGTCAATTAATAAAGAGTAGTTATACCTGTTTTCTAAGAAATTAACTCTAAAGCCGGGCTGGTGGCACACGCCTTAACTCCTAGCACTTGGGAGGCAGAGGGCAGGCGGCTCTTTGTGAGTCAGGCCAGCTGGTCTACAGAGTGCGTTCAAGGACACCTGGGCCTCCAGGAGAACCCATGTTTGAATAAAAGACCAAAAAAAAAAATAAAAAAAAAAAAAAAAAAGAGCGAAGAGGAGAGAGAGATACCTCTTATAACAGGTGGGCTCTAATTTACTGGGATTCATTTGCTTTTTTTTTTTTTTGGTCTTTCGAGGGACCGTGTCTTCCTGTAGCCCACGCTGACCTGGAACTCACTTGTAGACCCGGGGGCCTTGAACTCACAAAGCTCCCACCTGGCTCTGCGCCCGAGTGCTAGGCATTAAAGGCGTGCGCCACCCCAACTCCCGGCTTGCAAGTGTCATTTTCATTTAGTTATCCAAGCGAGAAGCCATGACTTGTCTCATCAGTTATACTTGAATATTCTTGTCAAAATTCGCAAATGAATCTGAAAATGATGATTATGATAGATATATATTCGGCTCCAATCTCTTTGCATTGTCAAGGATCAACGTCATTTCTGCTGTATTTTTTTTTTTCCCCTTCTCTGGCATCCTTCCTTTTTCTTTTCTTGCTTCTTCTTTTTTTTTTTTTTTTTTTCTGAGAAGGTCTCCTTGAAGCCCCCACCCGGCCTGGACATTCGTGTTTGTAGACTAGGCTGGACCAGTCCACAGGAATCTACCTCCTCTGCTTCTGAGGCGGGGGGAAGGCAGGGTGCCACCAACACCTGTTTTATTTTTTTTTATTATTTTATTTATTTATTTATTTTTTATTTATTTATGTTATGTCATTCTATTTGTCGTGAACCGAGGTCTCCCCTGTAGCCCCAGCTGTCCTGGAACTAACTCTGTAGACCAGGCTGGCCTATACATTATTCTTATTTTTTAGATCTACTTTTGCCTTTTTGGCACAGGTCCCGGATACACTGGACAACTGTGACGCTGCCTGCTCAGCTAGCCCTCCGCCCTGCAGAGTAGTGGCCACCCGGCTGTGTTGCTTTTTTTTTATTTTATTTTTTTATCTTTTGAGTCTTTTTTTTCCTGTTAGTCCAGCTGTCCCTGGACTCACTCTGTGGAGACCAGGAGCTGGCCTTGAACCTCACAAAGACCGCCGGCCTCGCCTCCCAAGTGCTGGATATAAAGGTGTGCGCCACCACTGCCGGCTTTCGTGGTTGGCTTTTCATGTTAGAGACCATTATCCTGTTAGCATTTTCCTTCTCAGTTCTATTTACCAAGACAACCTCTTGTAGACACAAAAGATTTGAGTGTCCTGTCCTGGACACTGCCCAGGGAAATAACAAAGCAATTATCTTGCTTAAAGCTTTATATCTAAATGATGACTGAGACAGTAAAGAACACTTTATTCATGCTTGTTATGTTCTAGTCGTCCCAGTTAAAAGTGATTTACAGATGGATGGGGCTGGAAAGATGGCTCAGTGGTTAAGAGCGCCGACTGCTCTGCAGAGGTAAGGCGCCGACTGCTCTTGCAGAGGACTGGGGTTCAATCTCCGCAGCCCCACAAGGTGGCTAAGAACCATCTTTTTTTCTTTTTCTTTCTTTATTTTTTGTCTTTTCGAGACAGGGTCTCCCTATAGCCCCAGCTGTCCTGGAACTCGCTCTGTAGACCAGGCTAGCCTTGAACTCACAAAGATCTGCCTGCCTCTGCCTCCCGAGTGCTAGGAGTGCACCACCACGCTTGGCTAGAACCATCTTTAACTCCAGTTCTAGGGGAATCCGACACCCTCTTCTGACCTCCGAGGCATTGCACGACATCGGTGCACCAATCTACATGCAGACAGTATACTCATAAAAAAAGACAGTATACCCATAAAAAAAAATTAAAAAAAGGGCTTTATGGATGGAAAATTATTTAATATTCACAGTGTACCTATAATGCTTTCTTTTACTCTTGTTGATTTTTTAAGAAGTTTTTTTGGCTTTTTTCAGGCTCTTATTCTGTAGCCCAGGCTTGGAATTCACTTTATAGTCCAGGTTGTCCTTGAATCATGGCAGTCAGTGTCCCGAGTGCTAGAATTACAGGCGGTAGCCACCACACCTGGCTTACTCTTGTTTTGAGTGAAGTGAAATCACGGAACTGTCTGAACCACAGGCTCCCTCTACAGGACTGTGTGCATTTAGTTCTACTGAGGGGCAGATGGGCTGAGTGAAATCCAACTTCTGTTCTGTAAGCCTCTGACCCAGAAGGAAGGGATTCCTTTGATAGGCTGCAGGCTAGAGGGGATCTGGGTCTGCCTCAAAGCCCAATTATTACCATCCCTCTAAACTGTTCCTTGGGCCAGTGCAGAATACAGCCTGTCTTTCCTCCAAGGCCCATGCCCATGCCCCAGCTAAAGTGGCTGTGTAGGGCAGGCTCTTGGGCAAACTTGGTCCTCTCTGTTCATACCATTGTTGGCCTGACAAATGCCTCAGTCTAACTGTTGAAGTGTCCTCTCTTCAAAACCGTCTTACCCTACCCATCACAAAATTAGTCATACCTGCTTTGTGACTCCATACTAGAATGACACTTACATACTTTGAGAGTTTTCTTTCTCTCTCTCTCTCTCTTTCTTTTTTTGGGGGGGGTCTTTTTGAGGCAGGGTCTCCCTTTAGTCCCAGCTGGCCTGGAGCTTGCTCTGTATACCAGGCTGGCCTTGAACTCACAGATGTTCGGGATTAAAGGCATGTACCACCACACCTGGCTTGCTTTCTCCCTCCCTCCCTCCGTTCCTTCCTTCCTTCCTTCCTTTTTGTATTTTTGAGACAGGGTCTCCCTTTAGTCCCAGCTGGCCTGGAGCTCACTCTGTAGACCATGCTGGCCTTCAATTCACAGAGATCCACCTGCCTCTGCCTCCCGAGTGCTAGGATTAAAGGCGTGCACCACCACGCCTGGCTTAAAGACAGTTCTTAGCTGCCATGTGGGAGCTGGAACTCTAACCCGGGTCCTCTGCAAGAACAGATGGCACTCTTAACTGCTGAGCCATCTCTCCAGCTCCTCTTTCTTTCTTTTTGAGGCAGTGTTTTTTTTTGGGGGGGGTCTTTTCGAGACAGGGTCTCCCTGTAGCCCCAGCTGTCCTGGAACTCACTCTGTAGACCAGGCTGGCCTTGAACTCACAAAGATCCACCTGCCTCTGCCTTCTAAGTGCTAGGATTAAAGGCATGTGCCACCACGCCCGGCTCGAGACAGTGTTTCTTTTTTTTTGGTCTTTTCGAGACAGGGTCTCCCTGTAGTCCCAGCTGTCCTGGAACTCACTCTGTAGTTCAGGCTGGCCTTGAACTCAGAAAGATCTGCCTGCCTCTGCCTCCCAAGTGCTAGGATTAAAGGCCTGCGCCACCATGCCCGGCTTGACAGTGTTTCTTTTTAAAAATTTATTTATGGGGCTGGAGAGATGGCCTGGAGGTTAAGAGCGCCGACCACTCTTACAGAGGACCTGGGTTCGATCCCCAGCACCCACATGGCAGCTGAGAACTGTCTGAAACTCCAATTCCAGGAGAACTCCAGTTCCACGGGAATCCGACATGGTCTTCTGACCTCTGCAGCATTGCACGACACGGGTGCACAAACCTGCATGCAGATAGTACATTCATACACATACAGAAATAAATTTAAAAAAATATTTATTTATTTATTTGGGTCTTTTTGAGACAGGGTCTTTCCGTAGCCTCAGCTGGCCTGGAACTTGCTATGTAGACCAGGCTGGCCTTGAACTCACAGAGATCTGCCTGCTTCTGCCTCCCAACAGCTGAAATTAAAGGCATTTGTCACCATGCCCAGCTTATTGTTTTTATTTTATTAATATGAGTGTATTACCTGCATGTGTGCTTTTAAGTGTTAATTTTATGTGTATTGCCTGCACGTATGTAAGTGCCCCTGTGTCATGCAATGCCTGAGGAAGACAGAAGAGGGCACTGGATCAACTGGAGTTGTAGATGGTTGTCAGCCACTATGTGGATTCTAGGATTTGAATCTGGGTCTTTTGTTAGAACAGCCAGTGCTCTTAACCACTGAGTCATCTCCCCACCCTGATTTGCACTCAAGGTTTGCTTTGCACTCAAGGCAATCCTTCTGCCTCAGCCTCCCAAGTGCTAGAATTATTTTTGTTGGCCACCATGCCAATATCTTGGTCCTTCTCATTAGGGTGTTGGTCTTTCTTGCTTGCTGTTTGTTTCCTGGTAAAAGATCTTGCTGTGAAGTCCTGGTTAGCAAAGAATTTGAAGCAGCCTTCTGGCCTCAGCCTCTCCACACCACCATGCCTAGGTAGCTAGCTAGCTTCCTAGTTTGCTTTGCTTTGCTTCCCTCCCTCCCAGGGTCTCCTTTAGTCCCAGCTGGCCTGGAGCTTGCTTGCTATACCAGGCTGGCCTTGACTCACAGATGTTCGGATTAAGGCATGTACCACCAAACCTGGGCTTGCTTTCCCTCTCTCCTCCCTCCGTGTCCTTCCTTCTTCCTTCTCTTTTTGTATTTTGAACAGGGTCTCCCTTTAGTCCCCAGCTGTGCTGGAGCTCACTCTGTAGACCATGCTGGCCTCAATTCACAGAGATCCACCTGCCTCTTCCTCCCGATGTGATAGGATTAAGGCGTGCACCACCACACCTGGCTTAAAGACAGTTCTTAGCTGCCATGTGGGAGCTGGGACTCTAACCGGTCCTCGAAGAACAGATGGCACTCTTAACTGCTGAGCCATCACTCCACTTCCTCTTTGCTTCTTTTTGAGGCAGTGTTTTTNGGTGTTTTTTTTTGGGGGGGGTCTTTTCGAGACAGGGTCTCCCTGTAGCCCCAGCTGTCCTGGAACTCACTCTGTAGACCAGGCTGGCCTTGAACTCACAAAGATCCACCTGCCTCTGCCTTCTAAGTGCTAGGATTAAAGGCATGTGCCACCACGCCCGGCTCGAGACAGTGTTTCTTTTTTTTTGGTCTTTTCGAGACAGGGTCTCCCTGTAGTCCCAGCTGTCCTGGAACTCACTCTGTAGTTCAGGCTGGCCTTGAACTCAGAAAGATCTGCCTGCCTCTGCCTCCCAAGTGCTAGGATTAAAGGCCTGCGCCACCATGCCCGGCTTGACAGTGTTTCTTTTTAAAAATTTATTTATGGGGCTGGAGAGATGGCCTGGAGGTTAAGAGCGCCGACCACTCTTACAGAGGACCTGGGTTCGATCCCCAGCACCCACATGGCAGCTGAGAACTGTCTGAAACTCCAATTCCAGGAGAACTCCAGTTCCACGGGAATCCGACATGGTCTTCTGACCTCTGCAGCATTGCACGACACGGGTGCACAAACCTGCATGCAGATAGTACATTCATACACATACAGAAATAAATTTAAAAAAATATTTATTTATTTATTTGGGTCTTTTTGAGACAGGGTCTTCCCGTAGCCTCAGCTGGCCTGGAACTTGCTATGTAGACCAGGCTGGCCTTGAACTCACAGAGATCTGCCTGCTTCTGCCTCCCAACAGCTGAAATTAAAGGCATTTGTCACCATGCCCAGCTTATTGTTTTTATTTTATTAATATGAGTGTATTACCTGCATGTGTGCTTTTAAGTGTTAATTTTATGTGTATTGCCTGCACGTATGTAAGTGCCCCTGTGTCATGCAATGCCTGAGGAAGACAGAAGAGGGCACTGGATCAACTGGAGTTGTAGATGGTTGTCAGCCACTATGTGGATTCTAGGATTTGAATCTGGGTCTTTTGTTAGAACAGCCAGTGCTCTTAACCACTGAGTCATCTCCCCACCCTGATTTGCACTCAAGGTTTGCTTTGCACTCAAGGCAATCCTTCTGCCTCAGCCTCCCAAGTGCTAGAATTATTTTTGTTGGCCACCATGCCAATATCTTGGTCCTTCTCATTAGGGTGTTGGTCTTTCTTGCTTGCTGTTTGTTTCCTGGTAAAAGATCTTGCTGTGAAGTCCTGGTTAGCAAAGAATTTGAAGCAGCCTTCTGGCCTCAGCCTCTCCACACCACCATGCCTAGGTAGCTAGCTAGCTTCCTAGTTTGCTTTGCTTTGCTTCCCTCCCTCCCTCCCTCCCTCCCTCCCTCCTTCCTTCCTCCCTTCATGTAGAATAACCTTTATATTTCTGACCCCCTGCCTCCACCTCCTGAATGCTGGGAATATAGGATATAGGTTACTATGCACAATTCTTCGGGTGCTGAGTATCAAAACCAAAGCTTTGTACAGGCTAGGCAAGCACTACCTAGCCTCCCTTCCTCCCCTTTTGGAAACAGGGTCTCATGTAGGTAGGCTTCTGATCCTTCCACTTCCATCTCCTAACCCTAGGTACAAGTGTTACCATGCTTGGGTTTATTATTATTTTTTTGTCCTTTTTTTTGGGGTCTTTTTGAGACAGGGTCTCCCTACAGCCCCAGCTGTCCTGGAACTATGTATACCAGGCTGGCCTTGAACTCACAGAGATCCCCCTGGCTCTGCCTCTCGTGTGCTGGATTAAAGGTGTGTGCCACCACACCTGGCTTATTTTTTGGACTTTTGGAGATAGGGTCTCTCTGTAGCCCCAGCTGGTCTTCAACTGACAGAGGTCCACCTGCCTCTGCCTCCCAATTGCTGGAATTAAAGGTGTGTGTCACCATGCTTGGCTGGCTTTTTATTTTGGTATTTTGAGACATGGTCTTTCTCAGTAGCTAGGCTAGGCTGGTGTCCAGCTGGCCCTCTTCTTGCCCACACTGAGTAGCTGGACTTCTAGATTTTATTTATTTATTTATTTATTTATTTTTATTATTTTATATCACCCAAGTCTACTGAAAGTAGCCTTTTTCCTCACATGCCTTTGTCTTTGGGATTCCTTTGCGCCCTTCTCCCTTTGCTGCTTGGTAAACTTCCTTTTCCTGTAAGGCCGGTTGATGGATGACTGCTTGTCCTGGCCCTGCTGAGTCCTTACCTTACTACCTTTGACTCAATACAAGGCACAGCCCACTGTCTACTGGTTAGCGGTCCTGTGGTTCAGTCACTGGTTCTTTTTCTGTGCTCTCTCCTGACTGGTCATTGTTCAGTACATGCTATGTACCGGTTAATAGGGTATGTGCTGCAGTGGATAGTTAAGAGCGGGAGCTCAGACCCAGGCTGCCTGGGTTGGCAACCAAGCTGTACCTCTTCCTCTTCTGCCTTGGTCACAGTTCTTCATCCTTCCATCTGTAGCTCCAGCTGGTCTGGAACTATGTAGACTAAGTTGGCCTTGAACTCACAGAGATGCGCCTGCCTCAGCATCGGAGTGCTGGGATTAAAGGTGTGTGCCACCACTCTGCCTAACTTTTCTAAGCCTATTTCTTCATCTGTAAACTGTAAAGCTCATTCCAAACAGAAGTGCTTGACATTCGTCTGTTAGCTACTCCAGACTATTGCATAAGATATAATAAACGTTAACAAGTACTATTAAATGCTATCTTGTTAGTTTCATCTGCTTTGGACACCTATGCATCCCAGATGCCTTGAATAGTGTGTGGAACGTAGTAGGTGCTCAGTAAATAGTTGTTGAGTTCACGAACAAGAGAGGGGCTGCCCTTTGCTCCAGTCACGCTTCCTTTTCCCTCAGGGTTAGAAGTTTGGGGGTAGGACTAGGGCACAATTTTGTTTCACTAAGAAGCTCAATCTACCAAAGAGGATCTGGAGACCAGGCCAAAGGTTAAAGTAGGAGGGAAGATCTGTATGGCACTTGCACTGAGTGATCTCTTTTGCCTTTTTTAGCATTGCTTTCTTCCGACAAGGCAAATTAGAGCAAACTGCACGCTAATTTGAATGTCATGTTTTTGCCCTTGCTCTTCATCCAGGGTCTCACTCTTCTCATCTCTAAAAAGTATCCTCCCAGACTGGGGATCGAACCCAGGGCCCGGCACATACTGGGCAGGCGCTCTACCAGATTTCAGTTATAACAGGCAGATACATTTATTATCTTCACAAGATTTTTATGGGGAAAGGTTGGCTGTCCGTCACCCCAGAACCCACGCAGGTGGTTGAAGAAAACGGACCACAAACTCGAAGTCAGCCTGGGTTACATGGAGAGACCAGTTTTAAAAAATATGATGAGGAATTGTGCGTTTTGAAACCACTCAAGCAAAATACCAGACCCGGGCAAAAGAGTGGAACGTCACATTCTGCAAACCTCGGAAAGGTCTAAAGAAAGGCAACCTGAGACGAGTGAAAAAGCAGACGGAGGGATACAGACAGGGCGGGGAAAAGGTCGGGGCCAGCGCGGCAGTCCGCGGGCTTCGGGAGCTGGGCGAGAACCGAGGATGCGCGGACTCGGGAGAAAGCGGGGGCCTACGAAAGGGGCCCCAGCTGGACGGGCGTTTCGGTTCCCACCCCAGGCCGCCCAGCCTTGCCTACAGCTCCGCGGGCCAGCGAGCCCGCTCTCGCCCCGCCCTTAGAAGGCGGCCGGGACGTACCACTATCTTTGTAGGGGGAAAGGAGTCCAGGACCAGTCCCGAGGGCGGCGAGCGCTCCTATCAGACGGCGACGATCTGCATGGGTCACCGAGCGCGTCTGCGACCACGGCTTTGCTCCCTGCACTCTTCCTCCCTGCAGGTTGCAGGCGTCGGGCCGCGCCCCCCTCCGGCGGTCCTAGTTGGTTCATCCCGCGGGGGGCGGCGTGGGCGGCAGGCGTACTTAAGCCCGACGCAGGAGGCGGGGCGGCTCACTCCTCGCGGCGGCCGCGCTCCTGCGTCTTGGAGTCTTGCTGCTGGGCCTGTGCGCGCGTGCGCGGACATGGCTTCAAACGGTATGTGAGGGCGCGAGGCGGCCGGGGCCGGGGCCAGGCCTCCTTCCTTCAGCCACACTTGATTTTTGGGGGCCTAGGTGGCGGTCGCGTGTGGCATCTCGCCCGGCTGTGGCGGGAAGCCGGGGGAGGGAGGAAGGGGGAGGTCTGCGTCGCCATTTTGTTTCGCGCCTCTGGCGCTTTCCGCGGGTGGCCTGAGGGCTTCTTTTCCACAGGCCGTTTGCCGAGGTGCGTTTTGAGAGGGACGCCTCCTAGGGCCGAGGGCGTGCGGCGCGCGTGGAAGCGCTGGGCTCGGCCGACGTCCCCACCCCCTCCCCGCGCCGAGGCCCGCTTTGTCGCAGTGCTGCATCCGGGCACTCGCGGCGCGCACGCGCCCCGCTGGCCCCTCCCCCTCGGCGCGTTTTCCCTCGCTTGCCTCGTGTTGCTTTGGGTTTTTGTCGCGAGACCCTCTGCGGAAGCTCTGCTGCTGGTCCGGAGTGGCCTCGCCCCTGCTCCGCGGGTCCCTCGGGAAGGGGCGGGGTCGTCCTGTTCCCGCCTCCGTTGCTGCCACGCGGCCGGGGGCGGAGGCTCGGGCTCAGCCCGCAGACCGACGAGCTAGGGTGGAGGGAGCGCGGGAGGATTGACCTGCTGACTCGGAACGGGGTCTGACTTTTTTCCCGCCTCCTGGGTCAGCTTTTCTTCTAGGTAGGAGGTCAAAGCAAAGGCCTTCCGAAGCCACGCCCTCTCGCTGTCACTGCCTGGTGCATGGGGAAGCCGAGCTCGTGCTGCAACTGGGTTTTTAATGTAACATGTTCGAATTGCGTTCTGCTTCTAGTTTACCCCCAGGCAGGGTAGATGAAGTGAAAGAAAAAAATGGAGTCTGGGAGCCATGGCTCTAGAGTCCCGAGGCCAGGACTCTCCCTTTTGGGGGTCAAAGGGCTTTGTTGTCTTGGTTGCTTGGCTTTCCCAACTCCACTTTGCCTTCAGATACACAACGGTTGGTCACAGTGTGAACAATGAGGTTTTAAAAGACATTTGTTCTTCGGGTCTGGTGTTGAATACAGCTTCCTTGGACTTGAAGTTATAACATACTTTCCCTATTGAGCTGGTGGGAAAATGTATAAATAACCAAGGGTGTTGGTGTAGCCTGAAGAGGCTGAGTCAGGAGGATCTGAGTTCAAGGCTGTCTAGCAACAACAGTCCCTAAAATGAATTGCATTTGCAGATACTGGTAGCTACCCTCAGAAAGAAACCTTTTGGTTTTTTTTTGGACGGGCATGGGAGCACCCATGCCTTTAATCCCTTGGGAGGCAGGAGGATCTGAGTTCAAGGCCACCCTGGTTTGCATACTGAGTTCCAGGCCAGCTAGGACTGCAGGGAGGGTCTGTCTCAAAAAGACCAAAGAAAGAAAATCTTTGTGGTTTTTTTTTTTTCTTTTTCCCCCAGTAATCAGTTTGGCTTTAGTGTTATCTTCTTTGAGACCAGGTCTCCCTGTACTCCCTACTGGTGTCAGACTCACTATGTAGACAGGCTGGCCTTGATCGCACACATCTGGGTTTCAGCCCCAGCAGGGCAGAACTAAACAAAAATCCAAGACTTACAGGTCTCTAGGGATTTGTGCTTGCTTTTGCTCATTGGATTAAAATTGGACTACTGCCTTGCCCTTCTCTCAACTGATGTCTCATGGGGAATCTGCCCGTTTTTGAAATGAATCTTTATTTGTAGATTTATTTGATCTGGAGGGCCCAGTTCTTCAAGTTTTCTTCCATTCTTCACTAAAATTAACATGACTGTTTTTTTCTTTTACAGACTATACCCAACAAGCAACGCAAAGGTGAGTGGCATTTCTAGGCTGGAGTTTGTAGAGGGGAAGGTGGTCAAGGTAATTTTAGTTATTTTTGTTGTTCAATCTAAAGTAACTTCCTGATTGTCCTGTTTCCTCTTCTAGTTATGGGGCCTATCCTACCCAGCCTGGGCAGGGGTACTCCCAACAGAGCAATCAGCCTTACGGACAACAGAGTTACAGTGGATATGGCCAGTCAACTGACACTTCAGGATATGGCCAGAGCAGCTATGGTTCTTCTTATGGACAGACCCAGAGCAGTGAGTCCTTTAGTTGATCCTCTTAATTTCATCTGCTTTTTCTGAATGTTGACTTCTCTTAAATCTCAACAGTGCAGAAATTCCCATATCCCCTATCCATAATTGTTAAAACTTTGCAG
This sequence comes from Rhizomys pruinosus, assembly GCA_009823505.1. Classification (NCBI taxonomy): domain Eukaryota; kingdom Metazoa; phylum Chordata; class Mammalia; order Rodentia; family Spalacidae; genus Rhizomys; species Rhizomys pruinosus. The sequence continues at coordinate 313,338 of VZQC01008291.1, read as the reverse complement.
TCAGCCTTTCCGAACAAAGTATTTATTGATTGTAACTTTTTTTTTTTTTTTTTTTTTGGTCTTTTTAAGACGGTCTCCCTTTAGTCCCAGCTGGCCTGGAGCTCGCTCTGTACACCAGGCTGGCCTTGAACTTGAGATCTGCCTCAGTGCTGGGATTAAAGGCGTGCACCACCATGCCTGGAAGGTTGTAACTTTATTTTAACTGCTGTTTATATTGAACCTTTTTTTGGGGGGGGGCATTTCCCTTCTTTGTACTAAAGAGCAAGTTTTTCCTAAAGAGAAGCAATTTTAGGATGATGAAGGAAAATGATTTGCTTAAATTCTTCAAGTTAGGCTGATAGATCATGTTCACAAAGCGATGGATTTTGTCTTTAGGACCACAAGTGCAAATAATGGATTGTCATACTGTATACGTACCAGCACATTAAAGTGGAGTTAAAAGGGATCTCTAGGGCTCTGATTAGTGGTACAAGAGACTGGATTTGGGATAGGTAGAATAAAATTGAAACTGTGCCAAAGAGTAAAGTTGGAGTGAAGTTAAAGATGATATGAAGCCCTCTTGTAATATCTTCATTTGAGAAGTAGAGGCTGGAGAATCAGTTCAAGGTTATCTTTAGCTACAAGGAGTTGAAGCAGCCTGGGGTACATGAGATATGTCTTGAAAAAAGACCAAAATGGGGACTGGAGAGATTGCTCGGTAGTCGAGCCCTCACTGTTTTTACAAAGAGGGTGTCGGATTCCCCTGGAACGAGTTAAAGAAGGTTCTTAGCTACCATGTGGGTGCTGGGGTTGGAACCTGGGTCCTCTGAAAGAGCAGTCAGTGCTCTTAACTGCTGAGCCATCTCTCCAGCCCCAAATTCTGTATTTCTTCATTATCTTTCAGTCCAATTTAGACACATTGTCCTCTCCCTGCCCCCACCTCGCCCCTGTTCATACATGCCTTCTGCCATATATGTCTTGCAGCTTTCTCTCAGTCTTTCCAAACTGCAGAGGCTTGTTTTGGGCAGAGTTTTTTTTTTTTTTTGGGGGGGGGGGGCTTTTTTGAGATAGGGTCTCCCTATAGCCCCAGCTGGCCTTGAACTTGATCCACCTGGCTCTACCTCCTAAGTGCTGGGATTAAAGGTGTGCATCACCATGCCCAGCTTAAAGATGGTTCTTAGCCACCATATGGGTGCTTTGCAAGAGCAGTCAGCACTCTTAACTGCTGAGCCATCTCTCCAGCCCCAATTGGGCAGAGTTTTAACTGTAACCTTATGGTTTTAAAAGAGGAGCCAGGCATGGTGGCAGACACATTAAATCCCAACACTCTGGAGGCAGAGACAGGCTGAGATAGAGATCTAGATAGCAAGTTCCAGGCCGTCTGTGGCTATAAGGAGACTGTCTCAAAGTAAAGTTCTTCAAGGGTGAACTTACCAGTCTATTGTTTTGTGCTGGGTGTGGCGGCACACCCCTTTATCTGAACACTCTGGAGGCAAAGGGAGGCAGACCTGTTAGTTCAGTGCCAGCCTGGTCTATGTACTGAGTTCCAGGCAGGTGGAATTAAAGGAAGACCCTGTCTCAAAAAGAAAAACAAAATGAAAGTTTTTGTTTGTATGTGTATACCTGTGTGAGTTTATGTGTGCCATGTTTGTGCAGGAGCCTATGGAGGCCAGAGGATATGAGATGATCTGACACTGGAGTTACAGGCACTTGTCAGCTACCTGATCCGCATTGGGAACCTAACCTTGAGTTCTCTGTAAGAGTAATAATTGCTCTTACTAGCTCCAAGTTGCAAGACTTTTTAGATGTATTTATTTTATGTGTATGAAATGAATAAATGTTTTTCCTGGTGCTTGAGAGATGGCTCACTGGTTAAGAGCAGTGACTGCTCTTGGAGAGGATCTGGGTTTGGTTCCCAGCACGCACATGGTGGCTAACGACCATCCATAACTAGTTTTAGGGACTATTGACACCCTCTTTCAACCTGGGCGCTGCACAACACAGGTGCACTTACACTCAGGCAGTATACTAATACACAGAAAAATACTAATACAAAAGCAGTTATACTAGTATGGTATTATAATATTTTAAAAAATTTAAGCATGGAGTTGTGAGCCGACATGTAGGGGCTAGAAACTAAAGTGTTAACTACTGAACCATCTCCGAACCATCTCTCAAGCCCCTAGTTTTATTTATTTTTTTAAATAATTAAAAAAATTTTATGTGTATAAGTACTGTCTCCATGTACGTAGGTGCACTCGTGTTGTGCAATGCTGAACTAAAGGGTTTTTTTTGGTCTTTTTTAAGTAGTAGGTGCACTCGTGTTGTGCAATGCTGAACTAAAGGTTTTTTTTTTTTTTTTTTTT
>VZQC01008291.1:281239-310878 GCA_009823505.1 Rhizomys pruinosus | reverse complement strand
TTTTTTTTTTTTTTTTTCTGGAGACAGGGTCTCCCTATAGTCCTAGATGGCCTGGAACTCTGTATGTAGACCAGGGTGGCCTTGAACTCAGAGAGAACCTCCTGTCTCTGCCTCCCAAGTGCTAGGATTAAAGATGTGTGCCACCATACCCGGCTTAAAGATGGTTCTTAACTGCCATGTGGGTGCTGGGAATGGAACCTGGGTCCTCTGCAAGAGGAGGTGGCACTCTTAACCACTGAGCCATCTCTCCAGCTCCTTTTTGGTCTTTAAAGACAGGGTCTCCCTTTTTAGTTCCAGCTAGCCTGAAACTTGCTCTGGCCTTGAACTCACAGAGATCCTGCCTCTGCCTCCCAAGAGCTAGGATTAAAGGCGTGAACTACCATGCCCTGCTCCACTTTTTCTTAAGGTATAATTTTTATTTATTTATTTAATTTATTTTTTATGTGTACAAGTGTACTGTGTCTGCATGTAGGTTGTGCACCCATGTCATGAAGTGCCGTGGAGGTCAGAAGAGGGCTTCGGATTCCCCTGGTACTGGAGTTAAAGATGGTTCTTAGCTGCCATGTGGGTGCTGGGAATCAAACCCGGGTCCTCTGCAAGAGCAGTTGGCGCTCTTAACCACTGAGCCATCTCTTCATCCCCTAATTTTTATTTATGTGCATATATTTGTAAAGATTTATTTTTTTATTTTTTTGGTCTCCCTGTGGCCCCAGCTGTCCTGGAACTTGCTCTGTAGACCAGGTTGGTCTTGAAGTCACAAAAATCTACCTGCCTCTGCCTCCAGAGTGCTAGGATTAAAGACGTGCGCCACCACGCCTGGCGGAACTAGAGTTTAAGATGGTTCTTTGCCACCATGTGGGTGCTGCGAATCGAACCCGGGTCCTCTGCAAGAGCAGTCAGTGCTCTTAATCGCTGAGCCAACTCTCCAGCCCTTATATTTTTAAAAAATTTTTTTGAGATCGTGTCTTCCTGTAGCCCACCTTGGGACTCACTCCCTTTGTAGACCAGGCAGGACTTGATCTTGGAGATCTACTTTCCTCTGTTTCCCCAGCCCTAGGATTTAAGGTGTGCACCACTGCACCCAGCTCTACTTTTTTGGGGGGCGGGAGGGGGGGTTGGGGAGGGGAGATCTTTTTTTTTTTTTTTTTCTGGAGACAGGGTCTCCCTATAGTCCTAGATGGCCTGGAACTCTGTATGTAGACCAGGGTGGCCTTGAACTCAGAGAGAACCTCCTGTCTCTGCCTCCCAAGTGCTAGGATTAAAGATGTGTGCCACCATACCCGGCTTAAAGATGGTTCTTAACTGCCATGTGGGTGCTGGGAATGGAACCTGGGTCCTCTGCAAGAGGAGGTGGCACTCTTAACCACTGAGCCATCTCTCCAGCTCCTTTTTGGTCTTTAAAGACAGGGTCTCCCTTTTTAGTTCCAGCTAGCCTGAAACTTGCTCTGGCCTTGAACTCACAGAGATCCTGCCTCTGCCTCCCAAGAGCTAGGATTAAAGGCGTGAACTACCATGCCCTGCTCCACTTTTTCTTAAGGTATAATTTTTATTTATTTATTTAATTTATTTTTTATGTGTACAAGTGTACTGTGTCTGCATGTAGGTTGTGCACCCATGTCATGAAGTGCCGTGGAGGTCAGAAGAGGGCTTCGGATTCCCCTGGTACTGGAGTTAAAGATGGTTCTTAGCTGCCATGTGGGTGCTGGGAATCAAACCCGGGTCCTCTGCAACAGCAGTTGGCGCTCTTAACCACTGAGCCATCTCTTCATCCCCTAATTTTTATTTATGTGCATATATTTGTAAAGATTTATTTTTTTATTTTTTTGGTCTCCCTGTAGCCCCAGCTGTCCTGGAACTCACTCTGTAGACCAGGCTGGCCTTGAGCTCACAAAGATCCGCCTGCCTCTGCCTCCCAAGTGCTAGGATTAAAGGCGTGCGCCACCATGCCTGGTGTAAAGATTTTTTTAATTGAATTTTTTAGGCATGTTGTGGTGGTATCTCCAGTGGGCCAGGCTGGCCTGAAATTGATTTATTTTAGGATGGCCTTGAACTTCTGATCTTTTTGCCTCTACTTCTCCAGAGTGCTGAGATCTTGGGCATGTATCACCACACTTGGTTTTATATGGCACTGCACAGGCCAGGGCTTTGTGCATGCTAAGAAGCAGTCTGACAAAGAGAGCTACATTTGCAGCCCCTTCGCTCTCCTACTTGGCCTTTTTTGTTTGCCTTTTGGAGACCAGACAGCTCTAGCTAGTGTGGAACTCACTTTGTAATCAGGCTGCCTGAAAACTCAGATCCCCCTACCTCTGACTCTGGTGTGTTGTATACCACTACTCCTGGTTCTTTATAAATCGTGCAGCTCTGTTATCTTTGTAGCAGGCTATGGCACTCAGTCGGCTCCCCAGGGATATGGATCCACTGGAGGGTATGGCAGTAGCCAGAGTTCCCAATCTTCTTATGGACAGCAGTCCTCCTATCCTGGCTATGGCCAACAGCCAGCTCCTAGCAGCACTTCGGGAAGGTAAGATGGCCTGAGGATGGGGTAAGGCCTAATTAGGGATAAATTGGATGTCTGTTGAGTAAGGCAAGGGATAAACTTAAAAAGTATTTGGGGATTTGGAGAGTATAATTCTGTTTTTTGTTTTCCACTTAGTTACGGTGGCAGTTCTCAGAGCAGTAGCTACGGGCAGCCCCAGAGTGGAGGCTATGGGCAACAATCTAGCTATGGTGGACAGCAACAGAGCTATGGACAGCAGCAGAGCTCCTATAACCCCCCTCAGGGCTATGGACAGCAGAACCAGTATAACAGTAGCAGTGGAGGTGGTGGAGGGGGTGGTGGAGGTAAGAAAACAGCTTTATTTCTGTTTGTTTTCCTCTGTAAGAGTTTGGTTTGTATTCTAAAATAGTGGTTTTCTTATTTACTGGCTCTCCCAATTTACTTTGTTGACCATTTTCATGCTACTTCATATTCTTCCCCCATGTTTGCTGCTAAGAATTGAACCTTAGGAATTGTATCTACTAAGCTTTGTATGTCTGCCCCCTTTCCTTTTTCCTTCTTTTCAAAGTTTTTTATTTTATTTTATTTTATTTTTTGTCTTTTTGAGGCAGGGTCTCCCTGTAGCCCCAGCTGGCCTGGAACTTACTCTGTAGACCAGGCTGGCCTTGAACTCACAAAGATCGCCTGCCTCTGCCTCCCAAGTGCTAGGATCAAAGGTGTGCGCCACCACGCCTGGCCTCAAAGTATTTTATTTCTTACAGGAAATTATGGCCAAGATCAGTCCTCCATGAGTGGTGGCGGCAGCGGCGGTTATGGCAATCAGGACCAGAGTGGTGGCGGCGGTGGTGGCTACGGGGGAGGCCAGCAGGACCGTGGGGGCCGTGGCAGGGGCGGTGGAGGTGGTTACAACCGCAGCAGTGGTGGCTATGAACCCAGAGGTCGTGGAGGTGGCCGTGGAGGCAGAGGCGGCATGGGGTAGGTGTCTTGTGAGCCAGGTACCTTTAGTGGGGGAGTGTTGCATGAATCTCCCCTCAAGTCAGTCCCTAGTGCATGATTAGTATTGTTCTCTGGGGTTCTGTAAAGGGCTTTGATTTGTGGGTAGTGACTGTTATCTCTGTACATTCCTATTACGTTTTTGTCAGGACTGGGAGCCTAAATTCCCATCTATACCTGAGTAGAGATTTGAGTATTGGTGCATTGATTTCCAAACAATATACACAGATATGTGTGGATTGGAGTCATTGACATCCTAGGCAAGAAACTTGGAAGATTCTCTGCAAGGAAAACCTATAATCCCACTTGTGGGAAATATTAGGGAATCTTGTTCTGTGTATTCCCATGTGTCCTCCAAGGGAGTTGGTAATGGCTAACTTGACTTCAGCTTCTTAGGAATTGGCTTCTTACTCTTCCCATATACTGTAGTTGAATCCATGACCTTGATTTGCATTCATTTGACTGTGCGTGATTTGGTTTATGGGGTCTTCTGAAGTGTGTAGACCTTTGGGGTAAAAAATGCTTGACAGTGGTATTCCACTTAATTGTTCCACTGTCCATCTTTTCTCTGGGTTAGTTAAAATCATCACCTTGTCCAACCGGATCTCTCCTTGTTGAAGTAAAACCTTAGATTTGATGTTAAAACAATTGGTCAGATCTGTTGGTAACTTTGAAGGACCCTGTTCTTGTCTCCCTTGAAAAGGGGAGGAACGTCAGTGGTGTTCCTTTTTTTTTAAAGTAGGTTTTTTTGAGTTTGTATGTGGTAAGTATTGAGAGGTGGGTGGGGGCAGTCTCAGAAAACATGCAAAAATATGGAAAACTCTGTTGTGTGCGTGTGTTTAATGCAAAACTTTAAAAAGAAAAACAACTGTTATGTGACTGTTAACTTGCTCTGCATTTTATGTGCCACAGGTATGAAAGGTGACATTGCAAAATACTCCGCTCTTCTCACAGTGTAGAAGGGGTGACCCCGGGGGTGGAGGGTGATCAAAAACAGTTCAGTAGTTAGGATAGGGCTTAGCTAAGGTTGTTTTGCTCTAAGGGAACTTGACTTTGGTTATGACTTTTTATGGAATGGGGTTGGGTCTGCTTGCTGCTTTCAAAGCAAAAACCACTAAAAATGTGTTCAGGGCTATCCCAGGGGCCTGGTGTGAAATGTCTTCTGGGTAATTGGGGTAGAGCTTTTAAACCAAGTACTGGGTTGTCCACCACTTGCAACAAGAGGAAAAAAACATCTGCTACGTCTGAAGAACAACCAAGGAAAATGAGTCATTTTTTTTTTCCAGAGGATATAGATACATAACCTTTTAAAGCAAATCCTTAACTGTGTCTGAGAAATTGCACACATGTGTGTGATAAGCTCAAAGGTCAGACAAGGGGCGGTCAGGAAGGGATATATTTTAGTAGCCACTTGTATCTTTTTCCCAAAACACCTACCCTTGTTTGGGGTATGTTAAAACAAAAAACAAAAACAAAACCCTTTTGTAGCCGTTGGAAGCTTCATGTCCTTTCTTCTAACTTGTCTTCTCCAGCGGAAGTGACCGTGGTGGCTTCAATAAATTTGGTGGTAAGTGAAACAGAGTTTCCAAAATTCCCAACTCCCAGCAATGCTTTGTCTGATTGTTCATTTGCAGATGTCTTAGCGTGTTGTCAAAGGTATCTAAAGTGTCCTGAAGTGTCTGTAACCACCTCCAGAAGGGGGTGGGGTAGAATGCCACCTGCTGCCAGATGTGTGCTGACCTGGAGGCAGGGGTAAAAGCTCTTGGCAGGCTTCTGCTGCTAAATTGGTTTGATCCAAGTTAATAGAAGTATTTAGTAGGCCTCTTGATGGGTATTGGCACATCTAGCACTTAGTGACCACCATCATGAGCAACTGGAGAGTGCTGGAACATGTGGTGCCAATTTGGCTTTAGGATCCTTTTGATCAGTGTGTATGTATGTATATGTAACAACCTCTAATTCTGGGAGAGGGACATGAAATACTGCCTTGCCCTGAGGATGGTGAAGCTGGTATATATTTTAAATAATGAGTGGTGTCAATGCAATTCTACATACGTACTCAGACAAGCAAATAGAAACTAGATCTGGGAAGGAAGGTGTGGTGGACTACTTCAAGAAAGCAAGCTTGGGAGCATGTGTGGCTCATGGGAAATAACCAGGTTTTAAACAGCACAAACTGAATTCATGGAAAAATGGCAAATTTGAGAAGTCTCCCAGTAAGCTGGAACTTTTCTGGTTTGTTTAACAAAATGGTTTCTTGATTTGTCTCAACACTTAAAGCCAAAGGCTTGGGTTCATGACTTAGGTGTCATTGTGTATAGGTACAATATTTATATATGATGAATTTAGATAAACATTGGTTAAAGATGGTCTCTGGAAAAAAAAAAAAGAGGCTGCATTATGGAAATAAGATTTCTGGTCTGTTCCCTGGGACAAACTTTTAAAAAACACAATAGCTATTATGTATGTTTCTTATTTTCATGTGGCTTTGGGGAAACTTAACATGGTTAAGAGTGGTTTCTAAAGATGAAATTAAAAATTGTTCTACAAGGGTTAAATTGTCTTTGGTGTTGGGAGACACTGGATGAATGCACAACATATTGCTGGTGGTGAGCCCATGTCTCTCTGGCGAGAGAACAGGGCCAAGTTATGTATGAGTCGGTTGGTTAATTTAAATGGGTCATTACCGCCCCCGCCCCCACCCCCATCTGTGCTGAGGACATTTCCCAGCCCTAGCTGGGGGAGGCAGCATTTTCTTGGAAGTGTGGACTTGGCACCGCGGGAGACTCAAAAGTAACAGATCTTAAGAAAGGGGCCTGTCTCCTTGATACTGCCTAGGATTTTTCTCTGGCCAGGCCCTAGGATAGGGTTTGGAACAGGGTGGGAGCATTTAACCTGATACTTTGCAAGAATTTGGATTTGTTAATTTGTTTCCTATTCTGTCCTTTCTTGTTGGCTAATGGCTCCTTCTCCTTGTTTTTGTTTTTGTTCTTTTTTTTCATGTCACTAAGGTCCCCGGGATCAAGGATCACGTCATGATTCTGGTAAGTGCATTGTTTAGTGAAAGAGGGCTAAGGTGGTATCTAGACTTCACTTGGATGAGCTTTGAAACAAAGCAACTGAAAAAGCAGTGGTAGAGAAGGCAGAGGAGGTAGGGATGACATTTCAAAACTCTGCTCCTGAGCCCGGCATGGTGGCGCACGCCTTTAATCCTAGCACTTGGGAGGCAGAGGCAGTCGGATCTTTGTGAGTTCAAGGCCAGCCTGGTCTACAGAGTGAGTTCCAGGCCAGCTGGGGCTACAGGGAGACCCTGTCTCAAAAAAAACCAAAAAAAAAAAAAAAAAAAAAAACTGCTCCCGGGCCTGGTGGTGCATGCCTTTAATCCTAGCACTCTGGGGGCAGAGGCAGGCAGATCTTTGAGTTCAAGGCCAGCCTGGTCTACAGAGTGAGTTCCAGGCCAGCTGGGGCTACAGGAAGACCCTGTCTCAAAAAAACGAAAACAACCAAAAACCAAAAATAAAACCTCCCCTCTCTCCGCTCCCTTTTTCTTAAAGTAGTGGTGCTTTTCAGTGGACAAAGACCTGATTGTGTGATGTATAAAGGGAAAGCACTGAATGGGTTTTTTGGTGGAGGGTTCTCACCTCTTTGGTGATCCATGGCTATACTCAGCACCAAGAGACAGGTGACAGGATCAGAAGATCAGTGCCATCCTCGAGTATGTAGCCAGTTTCAGGCCACCTTGGCTAAGTGGAGACTTTGCCTAAGAGGCAGTTTTTTCAAAATTTAGCTCAAAAGTATCCTTAGATTTTACTTCTTTTTTTTCTTTTTTTTTTTTTTTGTGTGATGGTCTAGCTCCTTGGCTGGCAGAGCGTGGGCACGAGTGAGTGTGTGTGTGTGTGTGTGTGTGTGTGTGTGTGTGTACACCAGGCTGGCTAAAGTGGGGTGCCACTTTGCCAAGCAGTGTCTTTTGATTATATTTTGGTATACTAGGTTTGACTATGCAGTAAGTTTCTTAGTAAATCTTCCAGTGGAAGTTGGGAAACTGGAACACTTTCTGATCTTTGGCAAAAAATCTGAACACTCATTTGTGTATTAGTTTTCAGTGTTTCAAAGGTAAATTATAAACCTAAAATTTGTGACAAGACTAGTATATGAATTATTAAAATACTAAGATGGGGCTGGTCAATCCTAGCATTTTGGAGGCAGAGGCAGGCAGATCTTGGGGAGTTACAGGCAGGCCAGTTGGGGCTATAGGGAAGACCCTGTTTCAAAAAGACTAAACTAGGAAAGGATTTTTTTTGGAGGGTTGTCTAAATAAAAATGGCATACTTACGTGACTGACAGTCTCGGAATTCCCATGGAAGCTCTAATCTCAAGTACTTTTTATACTTGTGTCGTTGGGTTTTTAACCTTTGTTTTTCCTTTGCTCTTTACATCTTCTCTATTCAACAAGCAGAGCAGGATAATTCGGATAACAACACCATCTTTGTGCAAGGCCTTGGCGAGAATGTTACAATTGAGTCTGTGGCTGATTACTTCAAACAGATTGGAATTATCAAGGTACCACTGGAGCAGAATCAGTGCTTTGTATTTGTATTGCATGCGTTCATATTTCACACATTAGCAGTAAAAGGGTCTTCTATATAGCCCAGGCTGTCACCCAAAGTGCAATCCTGGTAATCCCAGCACAAGTATATTTTGTTCAGCAATTCATGTGTGAAGGTAAAAAAAGAAAACAGTTGTGCCAGGATTACTGTGCCTTGTTTTTAAAGTAAAAGTTGTACTGGTTTTTGCCATTTTAACTTACTGAGTAGAGAACATTAGCTATTAGGAGAAATCACAAAAAAAGTATAACTGAGCCTAGGTTGATGGTCTGTGCCTTTAGTCCCAGCACTAGGGAGGCAGAGGCAGGTAGATCTGGGTCTCTGTGAGATAAGGCCAACTTGGTCTACATGTGAGTTTCAGGATGGGGGACTACAGGGCGACCTTGTCTCAATACCCCCCCCCAAATTTTTTTTGTACTGAACTTGTCCAGACTGCCATGCTTAAGTGTGCTGTTCATAACATTATATTAGGTATTGTTAACCAGGGACTTTTCTGTGCAAGGGGATTGAGCTCTGGGCTCATTCGTAGACTTAAGGGATGATTTAGAGAGTATATGGGATAATGTGGATTTGTTAAGTACAAATATTAGGCCAACAATTGCATTGTAACCTCTAGAAATTGTTAATCCATTTTGTTTTCAGACAAATAAGAAAACTGGACAGCCCATGATTAATTTGTACACAGACAGGGAAACTGGCAAACTGAAGGGCGAGGCAACAGTTTCATTTGATGACCCACCTTCTGCTAAAGCAGCTATTGACTGGTTTGATGGTATGTATGAGAAAGCTGTGTCTGTCTCAGGACAACTTGCGGGATTTTGGACTCGTACCATGTTGGTCCTGGGGATTCAAGTCAGGTGGTCAGACTTTTTACATACAGCAAGCACCTTTACCTGCTGAGCCATCCCATAAACCCTGGCACTTAACCTATAATTTCAATGTAATCTTATTTTTGTTAATTTTCTGTTAATTCATAAATCTTTTCAAGAAGGCAAGTCTTGATTTATAAGGTAGTTTGAAGGGAGTTGGAGAGCTGGCTCAGAGGTGAGGCGCACTTGCTCTTGTCGAGAGGTATTCTGGTTTTGGTTTCCCAGTTCTCAGCACCTCTGGTGGCCCACAGTTACTTCTATAAGCTCAGCATGCACAGGCCACATGTACACGAAGGTGAAATGCTAATACACAAGTTTATGGATCTGTCATTTTCATTCCCTCATTTTGTAGCATTGGCTGGCTTGGAACTATGTAGAACGGGCTGGTCTTGGTCTCACAGGGATCATCAGCCTATTCCTCCTGAGTGCTGGAATTAGAAAGTCCAAGCACCACCTCCCACCTCACTGGGTTTTTCTCTCTTTAAAACTTCCCGTGTGTGGGTGCGTGAGCACCATGGCTTCAAGGCCTAGTGGTCAGTGGACAACCTGCTTCCATGTTGGCTCCCAGATCATGAAGTGTGGCAGGAAGTGTCTTCAACCACAGAGCTATCCTGCTGGCCTGTTTATTATATGGTGCTAGGGATCGAACCCAGGACCTCCCATAGCTTAAGCCCTCACATTCAACCACTGGACCCACATCCCCAATTCTGAAACCTTTAGTATATTCTTTTTTTAATTTTTAAAAATTATATTTTAACTTTAGGGTTCTATATGGGGTTTTCATACAGGTTTCATTTTGGTTGATTTTCCCACCTTTATTTCCATTAGGTAAAGAATTCTCTGGGAATCCTATCAAGGTCTCATTTGCTACACGCCGAGCAGACTTCAATCGGGGTGGTGGAAATGGTCGTGGAGGCCGAGGACGAGGAGGTGAGCTATTTACTTACCTGGTGGTTTAAAGACAACATGGGAACAATCCAGAAGAGATTGCATGGAATAGGTAGTCCGAAGGGAAACAGATTCATACTTCATCTGTACTAGGACCCATGGGCCGTGGAGGCTATGGAGGAGGTGGCAGTAGCGGTGGTGGCCGTGGAGGATTCCCTAGTGGAGGTGGTGGCGGCGGTGGACAGCAGCGAGCTGGGGACTGGAAGTGTCCTAATCCGTGAGTGAATTTTTAGGTTCTCTTGTGTGTGACCTTTGCTATAATGTTAGAGGACATTTTTCAAAGTAATAAAGTTTACACTGATGGAAGAAGACAGGTGATAGTTTGGTTCATGAGTTCATTTATGCAAGGTTGATGTACAGAGGTCCTCTGTACTTGGTGTGCTGTCTTTCCAAGACACAGTGACTGCTCAGAACATTGTACAGCACTGAACCCTATGTGTTTGAATGGAAACACTGAATACCTATAGCTGAAATATAAGTGTGTAGGGTAGTGAATGCAGCATACATGTGCTAAACAGAAAAGGGTGGTGGTTCATGTTGTGGACATGACAGTGAGGCGAAGGTTTAAAACTTGAATTTAAAACAGATTTTGTGAGGCAAAAGTGAAGCCATTGGGGAAGATAAGGACTAGGTTTAATAATGACCTTTTGGGGGGGGGGGAGTTGAGAAGCAAGCCTTTGGAGTCATGAATTCTGGGTTTTGACTGTTCTTGTAATAAATTGCCTTTCATTTTCTTAGTACATGTGAGAACATGAACTTCTCTTGGAGAAATGAGTGCAACCAGTGTAAGGCCCCTAAACCAGATGGCCCAGGAGGGGGACCAGGAGGCTCTCACATGGGTAAGAAGGAAGCAGAGTTGGTATCAAGGACCGAGGAACCTTTTGGTTTTGATTTGGGAGGGTAGAGGGAAGGTTAGAAAGATCAGGATACATCATATATCTTTGTCCTAGGGGGTAACTATGGAGATGATCGACGTGGCAGAGGAGGATATGATCGAGGCGGCTACCGGGGCCGAGGCGGGGACCGTGGGGGCTTCCGAGGGGGCCGGGGTGGTGGGGACAGAGGTGGCTTTGGCCCTGGCAAGATGGACTCAAGGTGAGTAAGCCCCTACATCAAAATGAAAATAGAGAAATTGATCAGAAGATACAAAGACAGTAGGGTTTTGTTTACAGTCGTTTCTTTGGAAAGAATGGACAGAGCTGGGCTGGAGAGATGGCTCAGTGGTTAGACTGCTCTTGCAGAGGACTTTGGTTTGATTCTCAGCACCCACTTGGCGGCTCCAGTTCCTCCATAGCTCCAGTTCCTGGGGGATCTGATGCCCTCTTCTGACCTGTAGGCATAGCTCGACATAGGTGCATTTAAACACATGAAGCATACATTCATACATAGAAAATTTCTAAAGAATGGACAGAGCTGAGAGGCACTTTATTAGGAATGGGAGAAGAGAATTAGGGAAACCAGTCTTAAAGATCTGCCCTGCTTGGTAGGGTCATTTGTTGGTAGAGGTGTAAGTAGGAAGTTTGAGGGGTGTGTGGGTGCATAGGCTAGTAACTCAAATCTTAACTTTTTTTTTTTTTTTTTTTCAGGGGTGAGCACAGACAGGATCGAAGGGAGAGGCCATATTAGTTTGGCTCCTGAAGTTCTGGAACGCCTTTTCCTATACCCAGTGTTATCCTTGTTATTTTGTAACCTTTCAATTCCTGATCGCCCATGGCTTTTTTTGTGTGTGTCAGACTACAGTAATTGTAACCATACCTCTGGTTCCCATTAAAAACCATCATTTTAGCTAAATTTTGTTCCTTCCCTCCCACATTCCCTTACTTTCTTGGAGGATTGGTGTATGTGTCAGAAGTGGGGAGGAATGTTCCTCTAGAAATCACCTGCACAGCAGGAATTGGAATGGTTTATTCTGCAAAGTGGGACGTAGAATAAAGTGATCTTGAGCCAGGGGTGAAAAGGTAAGTGGTCATCTTGAGAGAGGGTTTCTAGGAAAGGGAGTGACTGGTATCTTAATATTCAGGGAAAGAACATTATGTTTGTACGCCTATTTGTATGTATATGTAGGAGTATCTAGGTAGTGGATGGATTAGATGGATCACTTTCTTTTTTTTTTTTTTTTCATTTATTTATTTCTGTTATGTGTATGCATATACGTGTCTGCATGCAAGTCTGTGCACCCGTGTCGTGCACAATGCCGGGAGGTCAGAAGTGGGCGTCGGATTCCCCTGGAGCTGGAGTTCTCCTGGAGTTGGAGTTTCAGACGGTTCTCATCCGCCATTGTGGGTGCTGGGGATCGAACCCGGGTCCTCTGCACGAGCGTCGGGGTTGCTCTCAACCGCTAGGCCATCTCTCCAGCCCTAGATGGATCACTTTCATATCCTGTCTGGAGGTTATGAGGTCATTGGTATGTTGAGTATACATTTTAGTACACAGAACTGAAAGGCATGAAAATGAAAGTTAGTCCACACTGTGCTGGTAATCTTAGCACTGGGAAGATAGTGCGCTTTAGTTTGTTTTCCTCTGTGCTTTGGTGTTTGATCGAAACTGAGGAGGATCAGGATCCTGGTCAAGGCCAGCCTGGGACGTATGACTGGGAAAGCTCCCCTCTCCCCAAAAAGGCCAGATGAAGATTACAGGTATAGCCACTGGGTTTGTCCATCCTGTGACCCATAGTAGCATAGAATGGTAAATTTAACACATTTGAGATCTGCTGGGTATGGTGGCACATGCCTTTAATCCCAGCACTTGAAGCCAGCCTGGTCTACAATTGCGTTCCAGGCCAACTGGGGTACAGGGAGACCTGTCTCAAAAACAATCTTGGTGGCTTGTTTTTTTCCCCCGAAATTCAGTGGCAAGGTTCTGGAGCATGAACTTTGTAGGGCGGTGAGGGAAAGGTGAGGGTGTCACCTCAATGCTAAGAGGTATGCCTTAAAGCAAAGATGATTTGAGGGTTTTGATTGTACCAGACTCCAGCCCACAGTATCTATTTAGAATTGCTCATTGATCCATAGCCACATTGAAGGTTGTTTTGATGGTCTTGCTATTTGTCCTTGTGTACCCCAGCTGGTCTCAAAATTATACCCATCCTCCTTCAGTCTTCGAAGTGCCTGTATACCAGGACAGGTTACTCAGAACAATGTATGCTTCTGATAAGTTTGTAAGACAGGTGTTATTAGAAGCATGCATTGCAGACGTCCTAAGACCTGTAATGGAATGTGCCTTTGTGTTGTGTGTGTGTGTCCATCCATGTTCATCTGACCATCTGTCTCTGTCCGTGTTTGAACTTGGCCTTGTGCATACTGGTGTGTTCTCTGGCACTGACATACCTTCTATCCTCAGTCTTAGGCTGAAATGTCCTCTTTGGAGGAGAGTTACTTCATCCTCCCATCTGGTGTAACTTGGCAGGAAACCATGGCATTGTTAAAATGTTTAGCTGCTTGTCTCTATGCTCTAAAGAGTAGGTTGAGAGCTTCCAGGCAATGGGAGATCTATTGGGATTTAGACCTCGGGTTCTCTGTTCTTTATTTCCTAGTAACACCTAGGCCAGTAACAACCTATGTCTCTTAAAAATCTTAGTCTAGTTTGAAAGTTTTTCCTTAATCCTAGTGGTTGAACCTACATTTTTTTTTTCTCCCAGCATCCCGTCTGATTTACTAGGGGTGGGTGTGGGTGAGGGTAAGGGGGGCAAATAGGTGAGTTTGTAGCGTAGCCTCAGCTGGTCTGGAACCCTGTAGTTCAGCCTGATCTTCCCTCTGCTGGGATTAAAGACCACCATTCATGTCTGATGTTACAGGCACTCAAAGTTTTCCAGCCTGGTGTTGAAGTCACTTTGTTATGGGGGTGAGGGCAGCTTGAATTTGTAGTTGTCCTTACCACCTTAGGGACTTCTGAATGTGCTGGGATTACAGGCCTGGCTAGTTCTTAATATTTAAAGTATTGTTTTTTTTTTTTTTTTTATTGTCTTTTGAGACAGGGTCTCCCTTTACCCCCAGCTGTCCTGGAACTCAATCTGTAGACCAGGCTGGCCTTGAACAACAAGATATCCGCCTGACTCTGCCTTCCGAGTGCTAGGATTAAAGGCGTCGCCGCGCCACCACGTTTTTTTTTAAATTTTTATTTATTCTTGTATGTGTAGAATGTAATGTCTGCATGTAGGTTTGTGAACCCTTGTGGTTACAATGCCTATGGATGTCGGAAGAGGGCGTCGGATTCCCCTGGAACTGGAGTTAAAGAAGGTTGTCAACGCCGCCATGTGGGTGCCTGGGGATCGAACCCAGGTTCTGTAAAGAGCAGTTGGGGCTCTTAATACTAGGCCATCTCTCCACCCCCTAAGGTAATGTTTTACTGAAATGCTATAAATGGTTTGCCTTTTGTTACAGGTGCTTGTGATTGGACTTGATTCATGAGTGCTCTACCACTGAGCTTACTTAAGCCCATTCATAATTAAAAAGAAAATATAGTCAGGCGTGGTGTGGCGCATTCCTTTATTCCTAGCACTTAGGAGCCAGAGGCAGGGAGATCTCTACGTTAAAGGCAAGCCTGGTCTTACAGAGTGAGTTCCAGACAGCTGGGCTCCAGGGAGACCCTGTCTCAACACGACCAAAAAAACAAAAAAAAAATTTTTTTTTTTTCAGGGTTGGGTGTGGTAGGCTAGAATAAATCTTTAATCCCAGGCAGAGGCCGTCAATCTTGTGAGTTCAAGACCACTAGCGTTCTACCTAGACCCGGAGCTGGATAGAATTGTGGACCCTGACTTAATTTAAAAAAAGTTTTATTTTATGTATGGGCACGCTGGGGCAGAGGACTTTTGGGTGTTTCCTCCCATCATCTGGCTCCCAGAAGTAGAACTGAGGTCAAGTGTGACAAAGTGCTTTTGCCTGTCTCACTGCCCCATATAACTTTATTTTAGATAGTGGTCTCATATTTATAAACATGGGACATTGGTTAAAACTTGCTCTTGGGCTGGGCATGGTGGTGCACGCCTTTACTCCTAGCACTTGGGGGATGCATAGAGGCAGGCGTCTCTTTGTGAGTTCAAGGCCAGCCTGGTTCTACATCGTGAGTTCCAGGACAGCTGGGGATACAGGAGACCCTGTCTCAAAAAGGACCAAAAAAACCCCAAAACTTGCTCTTGACTACACGTGGCATACAGCTGTTGCTTATGTTTATACTCATGCAAACATTGGCTTGCATGCATGCATTTTTGTCCATAACAAGGTACACTGGGGGCTGGAGAGCTGGCCTAGCGGTTTTAAGAGCGCCGACCGCTCTTACAAGGAACCCGGTTCGCTCCCCCGCACCCCCATTGGCGCCGAGAACCGTCTGAAGCTCAATTCCAGGAGAACTCCAGTTCCAGGGGAATCGAGACCTATTCTGACATCTGCCTGCATTGCACGACACGGGTGCACAAACCTGCAGGCAGGACAGTACATTCATCCACCTACAGAAATAAAAAAAACACGAAGATGGGGGCATATGGCAAATGCCTTTCATCCAGCCACACAAGAGGCAGCAAGGGGGGGGGGGGTACGGGCAGGCAGATCTTTGAGTTCAAGGCTAGCCTGGTTCTACATTTACATAGTGATCTCAGCCAGGCTAAGATTAAGCGAGACCTGTCTCAAAAAAAAAAACAAAAACCACATGACATTACTCATAAAACCAAGCATATTCTAATGCCCTGATTGGCCAGGCTTAAAGCAGCTGTCAGTTTATCAAATAGCTAATTGCTGGGTGTGTGGCGCACACCTTTAATCTAGCACTTCGAGGCAGAGGCCAGGTGGATCTTTGTGAGTCAAGGCCAGCTGGTCTACAGAGAGTTCCAGGCCAGCTGGGGCTACCGGAAAACCCTGTCTCAAAAAGACAAAAAAACAAAAAAACAAAAACAAAAACATAATTGTGCGGCAAACCTTAGGGCAAACTTGGAGAAACTAGGGTATCGTGGTGAGGAAAAACAACTTTTCCTGTTCACCTGCAATTTTTAGCTACTTGAGCATTTTATGCCCATCACCACCTGGATGTGGGCTGAAGTTCAGTTAGCAATGGGTAGATTTACCAAGAATTATGAAGTCTAGCATTTGAGATTTAGTGATTCTACATTCAGACTTCCAGTCTTTAAGAAAAAAACTTTGAGCTTGCCCAAATCGTCGGAATTAACTAACTAGTAGGTTGGGCCTCAAACTCCTGACACTGGTCTCTCAGCCCAAGTGCCAGGATTACTGGGGTGAAACTCCACGCTTTAAGGTTTACTGATGTAGATTTTTTGAGATGGTCTGATTTATAGCTCAGGCTGGCTGACCCTACATGTTGTAGCTTAGTGTGAGAATCAGCTCTGATATGCTTTTGCTTGTACCTCTAAAGGTGGATTACCTAGAGTTCATTACCCTTTTTTTTTTTTTTTTTTCTTTACAATGTTGCCTTGTAGTTTAGCCAGGCTTGGAACCCAGTATGTGTAGCTCAAGATAACCTCCTGTCTCAACCTTCTCTGGGTTGATCTTACTGGTGAGATGCCACACCCAGCTTGCATGTTGGCTTTGTAACGAGGTGTGTCATATGTGCACATGTGATGGCTAAATTGAGCTAGTTAGCATCTTTTATCAAGGATTTGTGGTGAGAGCACTTCCGATCTACTTATGGATTCTAATCTGCTTATGGAAGGGACTGGGTGTAGCTCAGTAGTAGGTTTCTTATCTCAAAGTCCATCTTTTTTTTGTATAGGACTATTTCCCTTCTTTGATTACATAGGAATTGTTCCTGTTGGATTCATGTTTTATACTTTGTGATGTATCTGTTGAGCTTTAGAGGACTGGATCACCTTGCTGCCTGGAACTCATCCTTGTTGGCCTCCTGAATGCTTGGGGATTACACGTATGTGTCATCACATATTGAATTGTTTCATTTTTTTGAGGCATTTAATACTGTTTCATATTTGGTAGTTTACATTTTCACTAGCATTGTGGAAGGAGGAATTCCTTTTTGTACATATCCTGGTTTGCTATCCTATCTTCACTTTCCCACTAATTAGACAGTTTTGCTGGGAGTCGTGGTACACACCTGTATTCTCAGTTACTTGGGAGGCAGAGGCAGCGGATCTCTGGTAAGGACAGCTTGGTCTCCATAGTGAGTCCAGGTCTGCTGGGTTAAGAGAGACCCTTCTCAAAAAAAGACCAATAATATAATAATAGACAGTCTTAATGTGGTCCCCACCCCACCATCTCATGTAGAACAGATTCTGCTTGCCTTTGCCTCCCACACGCGCCAATAAAGGCCTGTGCTACAATGCGCGCCTTTTTTTTTTTTTGTTTGTTGTTGTTTTTTTGTCTTTTCGAGACAGGGTCTCTGTAGCCCAAGCTGTCCTGGAACTCCACTCTGTAGATCAGTCGGCCTTGAACTCAACCAAGATAGCCTGTCCTCTGGCCTCCCGGAGTGCTAGGATTAAAGGCCGTGCGCCACCTCGCCCGGCTTGTTTTCTAAATGAAACACAAATCTCTGGTTCTTGCTGTCTTGGTTGGACTGGGCTTTGATTGCCTCTGGCTTCCCAGTGCTAGGATTACAGAGATGCACCTGTCACACACAACAATATTAATTTGTCTGTGTATGAATGTATTGCCTGTGTAAATGCATTGTGTCATGCAATTCCACAGATGTCAGAAGAGGGAGCTGGAGACCCTGGCACAGAGTCAGGTGTTTTTTTTTTTTGTTTCGTTTTTTGTTTTTTTCCTTGTTGGTTTTTGAGACAGGGTGTCCTGTCGTCTCAGCTGTCCTGGAAACTCACTCTGTAGACCAGGCTGGAACTTGACCTCACAAAGATCCTCCTGCCTTCTACCTCCCAAGTGCTAGAATCAAGGCGTTGTGCCACAGGCTGGTTTTTTAGGAACTTTAATGGTGTTGTATGTGTGAGTGTCTTGCTGTGCCTGCGGAATTAAGAAACAATGTCACTGACAACCTCTTGGAAGCTGGAGTTAGGAAGCAGTTGTGAGTATCATCTCTTGGGGTGCGGGGAAATGCGCTTGGGTCTGTGTGGACGAGTTGCAAGTAATTGTGTCTGTTTGTAAACATGATTGTGAGAATTGGTGTGTGTGTGTGTATGTGTATGTATGTAAACATGTCAAAGTATATGTTGAGAACTTGGAAGAGTACTACTATGTAGGACTTGAAAAGATGGTTCAGGCTTGAAAGCAAGTGTCCTTCCTGCTTGCCGGCTCTCATTTAACTTTGAGACAGGGTCTCTAGCAGAGGCTAGTTTTGAACTCCGGATCTTCCTACCTCCACCTCCAGAGTGCTGGTATTAAAGGCATGGGCCACCACATCTGTGAGAACTTTTTCTACTGTCTTAGACAAAGCTCATGTAGGGGATCTCCCGGAGGCCATGTGTTGGTCTACACAACTACTTTTGGGCTTTTAGTTACAAAGCTTCTTTAGTTCTATGTTTTTAGACGTCCAATTTGTGGCTCATTCTGAACTTGGCTATGTGGCTGAGGAGGATCTTGATTTCTCTTCTCTTTCTTAACCTCCTAAGTATACCACCATACTTGGGTTCTGTCATTTCCCTATCAGCCATCTTTCTCAGCTTCACTTGGAAATATTACCTCGAGGGCTGGCGCGGTTGGGCCTAGCGGTTAAGAGCGCCGACCACTCTTACAGAGGACACCCAGTTCGATCCCCAGCACCCACATGGCGGCGAGAACTTCTGAATCTCCAGTTCAAGGAGAACTCAGTTCCAGCCGGGAATCCACGCCCTCTTCTGACCTCTGCAGCATTGCATGAACAGGTGCACAAACCTGCATGCAGGAACAGTACGTTGATACACCTACAGAAATAAATAAAATTTAAAAAAATTACCTCGAACAGGACCAAAAAAAAATTACCTCTGTTCACAAATAGAACTGCCCAGGTGCTGGCATAGGAACATGTGCATTGTCTGACTAAAGGGCTGTTTGTTGTTTGGTCGTTAGCTGTTCAGAGCTTTGGGAGTCAAGTTGGTGGAATTCACAAGTCAGTAACAGACTAGGTAGTTTAGCAGGATTTTGGATCTGTGTATCTCTGGGGCTGGCATGGTCTACGTAGTTCCGGGCTACACAGTGAGACCCTGTCGTAAAAAAAAAAGTAGCACCCTGGGAGTATTCTTGCCATCCTCTGCCATAGGTAGTATTCTCACAGCTCCTTAGGTTTTGTAGTGTTAGCCTTGGGTGCTTGCTATATGTGCCAGGGAGGAATGACAAGGTCTCCTTTGGGAAATGAGGACCATCCACATTGGAGTGGTGCAAACAGTGGCAAGAGCTTGGACTGTTGGGTAGAGAATGTTGGTGCGTTTTGGGGAGCCAAGCTAGACCAATTAAAAAAAAATTGATGTAGGTGAAGGTTTGCCTGCTGTATGTAAGTGCAACATTGATTTGCCAATTCCTGGGGGGAGAGACCAGAAGGCTTCCGATCCGGATTTCGGGTGTAGGATGGTGTAAGCACTGTGTGGTGTGTCTGTGTGTGTGTGTCGCGTTGTGTGTGCTGGGCACTGAACACAGGTCCATTGCAAGAGTAGCAAAGTGAGTGTTCTTAGCCCTATAGACATCTTTTATTTTTTTATTTTTTATTTTTTTAGAATTTATGTATAGAGTATATGAGTGTTAGGCCTGNTCGTGCAATGCCGCGGAGGTCAGAAGTGGGCGTCGGATTCCCCTGGAGCTGGAGTTCTCCTGGAGTTGGAGTTTCAGACGGTTCTCAGCCGCCATGTGGGTGCTGGGGATCGAACCCGGGTCCTCTGCAAGAGCGGTCGGTGCTCTCAACCGCTAGGCCATCTCTCCAGCCCTAGATGGATCACTTTCATATCCTGTCTGGAGGTTATGAGGTCATTGGTATGTTGAGTATACATTTTAGTACACAGAACTGAAAGGCATGAAAGTTAGTCACACACTGTGTTGGTAATCTTAGCACTGGGGAAGATAAGTGAGCTTGAGTGTCCTCTGTGCTTTGGTGTTGAGACTGAGGAGGATCAGGATCCTGGTCAAGGCCAGCCTGGGACGTATGACTGGGAAAGCTCCCCTCTCCCCAAAAAGGCCAGATGAAGATTACAGGTATAGCCACTGGGTTTGTCCATCCTGTGACCCATAGTAGCATAGAATGGTAAATTTAACACATTTGAGATCTGCTGGGTATGGTGGCACATGCCTTTAATCCCAGCACTTGAAGCCAGCCTGGTCTACATAGTGAGTTCCAGGCCAACTGGAGGTACAGGGAGACCTTGTCTCAAAACAATCTTGGTGGCTTGTTTTTTTCCCCCGAAATTCAGTGGCAAGGTTCTGGAGCATGAACTTTGTAGGTGAGGGTGTCACCTCAATGCTAAGAGGTATGCCTTAAAGCAAAGATGATTTGAGGGTTTTGATTGTACCAGACTCCAGCCCACAGTATCTATTTAGAATTGCTCATTGATCCATAGCCACATTGAAGGTTGTTTTGATGGTCTTGCTATTTGTCCTTGTGTACCCCAGCTGGTCTCAAAATTATACCCATCCTCCTTCAGTCTTCGAAGTGCCTGTATACCAGGACAGGTTACTCAGAACAATGTATGCTTCTGATAAGTTTGTAAGACAGGTGTTATTAGAAGCATGCATTGCAGACGTCCTAAGACCTGTAATTGGAATGTGCCTTTGTGTGTGTGTGTGTGTCCATCCATGTTCATCTGACCATCTGTCTCTGTCCGTGTTTGAACTTGGCCTTGTGCATACTGGTGTGTTCTCTGGCACTGACATACCTTCTATCCTCAGTCTTAGGCTGAAATGTCCTCTTTGGAGGAGAGTTACTTCATCCTCCCATCTGGTGTAACTTGGCAGGAAACCATGGCATTGTTAAAATGTTTAGCTGCTTGTCTCTATGCTCTAAAGAGTAGGTTGAGAGCTTCCAGGCAATGGGAGATCTATTGGGATTTAGACCTCGGGTTCTCTGTTCTTTATTTCCTAGTAACACCTAGGCCAGTAACAACCTATGTCTCTTAAAAATCTTAGTCTAGTTTGAAAGTTTTTCCTTAATCCTAGTGGTTGAACCTACATTTTTTTTTTCTCCCAGCATCCCGTCTGATTTAATTAGGGGTGGGGGTGAGGGTAAGGGGGGGCACATAGGGTGAGTTTGTAGCGTAGCCTCAGCTGGTCTGGAACCCTGTAGTTCAGCCTGATCTTCCCTCTGCTGGGATTAAAGACACCATCATGTCTGATGTTACAGGCACTCAAAGTTTTCCAGCCTGGTGTTGAAGTCACTTTGTTATGGGGGTGAGGGCAGCTTGAATTTGTAGTTGTCCTTACCACCTTAGACTTCTGAATGGCTGGGATTACAGGCCTGGCTAGTTCTTAATATTTGTTTTTTTTTTTTTTTTTTTTTTTTTTTTTTATGTCTTTTTGAGACAGGGTCTCCCTGTACCCCCAGCTGTCCTGGAACTCACTCTGTAGACCAGGCTGGCCTTGAACTAACAAAGATCCGCCTGCCTCTGCCTTCCGAGTGCTAGGATTAAAGGCGTGCGCCACCACGTTTTTTTTTTAAATTTTTATTTATTCTTGTATGTGTATGAATGTACTGTCTGCATGTAGGTTTGTGCACCCGTGTGGTACAATGCCGCGGAGGTCGGAAGAGGGCGTCGGATTCCCCTGGAACTGGAGTTAAAGACGGTTGTCAGCCGCCATGTGGGTGCTGGGGATCGAACCTGGGTCCTGTGCAAGAGCAGTTGGGGCTCTTAACTACTAGGCCATCTCTCCAGCCCCCTAAGGTAATGTTTTACTGAAATGCTATAAATGGTTTGCCTTTTGTTACAGGTGCTTGTGATTGGACTTGATTCATGAGTGCTCTACCACTGAGCTATACTTAAGCACATTCATAATTAAAAAGAAAATATAGTCAGGCGTGGTGGCGCATGACTTTAATCCTAGCACTTAGGAGCCAGAGGCAGGTAGATCTCTAAGTTAAAGGCCAGCCTGGTCTACAGAGTGAGTTCCAGGACAGCTGGGCTACAGGGAGACCCTGTCTCAAAAAGACCAAAAAAAAAAAAAATTTTTTTTTTTTCAGGGTTGGGTGTGGTAGGCTAGAATAAATCTTTAATCCCAGCAGAGGCAGTCACATCTTTGTGAGTTCAAGACCAACTAGGTTCTACATAGACCCGGAGCTGGATTGTGAGACCCTGACTCTAATTTAAAAAAAGTTTTTATGCTATGGCACAGCTGGAGGGCAGAGGACTTTTGGGTGTTTCCTCCCATCATCTGGCTCCCAGAAGTAGAACTGAGGTCAAGTGTGACAAAGTGCTTTTGCCTGTCTCACTGCCCCATATAACTTTATTTTAGATAGTGGTCTCATATTTATAAACATGGGACATTGGTTAAAACTTGCTCTTGGGCTGGGCATGGTGGTGCACGCCTTTAATCCTAGCACTTGGGAGGCAGAGGCAGGCGGATCTTTGTGAGTTCAAGGCCAGCCTGGTCTACATAGTGAGTTCCAGGACAGCTGGGGCTACAGGGAGACCCTGTCTCAAAAAGACCAAAAAAACCCCAAAACTTGCTCTTGACTACACGTGGCATACAGCTGTTGCTTATGTTTATACTCATGCAAACATTGGCTTGCATGCATGCATTTTTGTCCATAAAAAGGTACACATGGGGGCTGGAGAGATGGCCTAGCGGTTAAGAGCGCCGACCGCTCTTACAGAGGACCCGGGTTCGATCCCCAGCACCCACATGGCGGCCGAGAACCGTCTGAAGCTCCAATTCCAGGAGAACTCCAGTTCCAGGGGAATCCGACACCCTCTTCTGACCTCTGCGGCATTGCACGACACGGGTGCACAAACCTGCAGGCAGACAGTACATTCATACACATACAGAAATAAAAAAAACACGAAGCTGGGCATGATGGCAAATGCCTTTAATCCCAGCACACAGGAGGCAGAGGCAGGCAGATCTCTTGAGTTCAAGGCTAGCCTGGTCTACATACATAGTGATCTCCAGGCCAGCTAAGATTAAGAGAGACCCTGTCTCAAAAACAAAAAAAAAAAACCACATGAACATACTCATAAAACCAAGCATATTCTAATGCCCTGATTGGCCAGGCTTAAAGCAGCTGTCAGTTTATCAAATAGATAATTGCTGGGTGTGGTGGAGCACACCTTTAATCCTAGCACTCCGGAGGCAGAGGCAGGTGGATCTTTGTGAGTTCAAGGCCAGCCTGGTCTACAGAGAGTTCCAGGACAGCTGGGGCTACAGGGAAACCCTGTCTCAAAAAGACAAAAAACAAAAAAACAAAAACAAAAACATAATTGGGGGCAAAATTAGGGCAAACTTGGAGAAATTAGGGTATGTGGTGAGGAAAAACAACTTTTCCTGTTCACCTGCAATTTTTAGCTACTTGAGCATTTTATGCCCATCACCACCTGGATGTGGGCTGAAGTTCAGTTAGCAATGGGTAGATTTACCAAGAATTATGAAGTCTAGCATTTGAGATTTAGTGATTCTACATTCAGACTTCCAGTCTTTAAGAAAAAAAATTTGAGATAGCCCAAATAGTTGGAATTAACTAAATAGCCTAGGTTGGGCCTCAAACTCCTGACACTGGTCTCTCAGCCCAAGTGCCAGGATTACTGGGGTGAAACTCCACGCTTTAAGGTTTACTGATGTAGATTTTTTGAGATGGTCTGATTTATAGCTCAGGCTGGCCTTGAACCCTACATGTAGCTGAGGGTGAGAATCCAGCTCCTGATACTGCTTTTGCTGTACCTCTAAGTGTTGGGATTACCTAGAGTTCATTACCCTTTTTTTTTTTTTTTTTCCTTTACAATGTTGCCTTGTAGTTTAGCCAGGCTTGGAACCCAGTATGTGTAGCTCAAGATAACCTCCTGTCTCAACCTTCTCTGGGTTGATCTTACTGGTGAGATGCCACACCCAGCTTGAATAGTTGGCATTGGTACAGAGGTGTGTCATATGTGCACATGTGATGGCTAAATTGAGCTAGTTAGCATCTTTTATCAAGGATTTGTGGTGAGAGCACTTCCGATCTACTTATGGATTCTAATCTGCTTATGGAAGGGACTGGGTGTAGCTCAGTAGTAGGTTTCTTATCTCAAAGTCCATCTTTTGTATATTCTATTTCCTTTGATAAATAGAATTGTTCCTGTTGGATCATGTTATACTTTTAGTGCATGTATCTGTTGAGCTTTTAGAGACTGGATCACCTTGCTGGCCTGGAACTCATCCTTGCTTTGGCCTCCTGAATGCTGGGATTACAAGTATGTGTCATCACATATTGAATTGTTTCATTTTTTTGAGGCATTTAATACTGTTTCATATTTGGTAGTTTACATTTTCACTAGCATTGTGGAAGGAGGAATTCCTTTTTGTACATATCCTGGTTTGCTATCCTATCTTCACTTTCCCACTAATTAGACAGTTTTGCTGGGAGTCGTGGTACACACCTGTATTCTCAGTACTTGGGAGGCAGAGGCAGGCGGATCTCTGTGTTGAAGGACAGTCTGGTCTACATAGTGAGTTCCAGGTCTGCTAGGGTTACAGAGAGACCCTGTCTCAAAAAAGACCAATAATAATAATAATAGACAGTCTTAATGTGGTCCCCACCCCACCATCTCATGTAGAACAGATTCTGCTTGCCTTTGCCTCCCAAATGCTGCAATTAAAGGCCTGTGCTACAATGAGCAGCCTGTTTTTTTTTTTTTGTTGTTGTTGTTTTTTTGTCTTTTCGAGACAGGGTCTCCCTGTAGCCCCAGCTGTCCTGGAACTCACTCTGTAGATCAGGCTGGCCTTGAACTCACAAAGATCCGCCTGCCTCTGCCTCCCGAGTGCTAGGATTAAAGGCGTGCGCCACCTCGCCCGGCTTGTTTTTCTAAAAGAAACAACAAATCGGGGTCTTGCTGTCTTTGGTTGGACTGGGATTTGGGAATCTGCTTCAGCTTCCCAAGTGCTAGGATTACAGAGATGCCCTGTCACACCCAACAATATTTAATTTTGTGTGTATGAATGTATTGCCTGTGTAAATGCATTTGTGTCATGCAGTGCCAGCAGAAGTCAGAGAGGGAGCTGGAGACCCTGGAACAGGAGTCAGGGTTTTTTTTTTTTTTTTTGTTTTTTGTTTTTTTCCTTGTTGGTCTTTTTGAGACAGGGTGTCCCTGTAGTCTCAGCTGTCCTGGAACTCACTCTGTAGACCAGGCTGGACTTGAACTCACAAAGATCCTCCTGCCTCTACCTCCCAAGTGCTAGAATTAAAGGCGTGTGCCACCAGGCCTGGCTTTTTTAGAATTTTTATTGGTGTGTATGTGTGAGTGTATGCTGATGCCTGCGGAATAAGAACAGGTCACTGACAACCTCTTGGAGCTGGAGTTAGAAGCAGTTGTGAGCTATCATATCTGGGTGCGGGGAAATGAGCTTGGGTCCTGTGGAAGAGTTGCAAGTAATTGTGTATGTTTGTAAACATGTATGTGTTGAGAACTTGGTGTGTGTGTGTGTATGTGTATGTATGTAAACATGTCAAAGTATATGTTGAGAACTTGGAAGAGTACTACTATGTAGGACTTGAAAGATGGTCAGGCTTGGAAGCAAGTGTCCTTTCCTGCTGATTGCTCTCATTTACTTTGAGACAGGGTCTCTAGCTCTGAATGGCCTGCAGCTCTCTTCATACAGGCTGGTCTCTGCCTCCTGAATGTTGGTATTAAAGGCATGGGCCACCACATCTGTGAGAACTTTTTCTACTGTCTTAGACAAAGCTCATGTAGGGGATCTCCCGGAGGCCATGTGTTGGTCTACACAACTACTTTTGGGCTTTTAGTTACAAAGCTTCTTTAGTTCTATGTTTTTAGACGTCCAATTTGTGGCTCATTCTGAACTTGGCTATGTGGCTGAGGAGGATCTTGATTTCTCTTCTCTTTCTTAACCTCCTAAGTATACCACCATACTTGGGTTCTGTCATTTCCCTATCAGCCATCTTTCTCAGCTTCACTTGGAAATATTACCTCGAGGGCTGGAGAGATGGCCTAGCGGTTAAGAGCGCCGACCACTCTTACAGAGGACCCAGTTAGATCCCCAGCACCCACATGGCGGCCGAGAACCGTCTGAATCTCCAGTTCAAGGAGAACTCCAGTTCCAGGGGAATCCAACGCCCTCTTCTGACCTCTGCAGCATTGCATGACACAGGTGCACAAACCTGCATGCAGACAGTACGTTGATACACATACAGAAATAAATAAAATTTAAAAAATTACCTCGAAAAGACCAAAAAAAAAAATTACCTCTGTTCACAAATAGAACTGCCCAGGTGCTGGCATAGGAACATGTGCATTGTCTGACTAAAGGGCTGTTTGTTGTTTGGTCGTTAGCTGTTCAGAGCTTTGGGAGTCAAGTTGGTGGAATTCACAAGTCAGTAACAGACTAGGTAGTTTAGCAGGATTTTGGATCTGTGTATCTCTGGGGCTGGCATGGTCTACGTAGTTCCGGGCTACACAGTGAGACCCTGTCTTAAAACAAAAAAAGTAGCACCCTGGGTAGTATTCTCTGCCATACCTCTGCCATAGGTAGTATTCTCACAGCTCCTTAGGTTTTGTAGTGTTAGCCTTGGGTGCTTGCTATATGTGCCAGGGAGGAATGACAAGGTCTCCTTTGGGAAATGAGGACCATCCACATTGGAGTGGTGCAAACAGTGGCAAGAGCTTGGACTGTTGGGTAGAGAATGTTGGTGCCGTTTTGGGGAGCCAAGATAGACAATTAAAAAAAAATTGATGTAGGTGAAGGTTTGCCTGCTGTATGTAAGTGCACCCATGATGTGCAATTCCTGGGGGAGACCAGAAGGCTTCAGATCTGGATTTGGGTGGAGAGGGTTGTAAGCACTGTGTGTGTGTGTGAGTGTGTGTGTGTGTGTGTGTGTGTGTGTGCTGGGAACCGAACCCAGGTCCATTGCAAGAGTAGCCAGTGAGTGTTCTTAGCCTCTATAGACATCCTTTTATTTTTTTATTTTTATTTTTTTTAGAATTTATGTATATGAGTATATGAGTGTTAGGCCTGCATGTATGTAAGTGCACTGTGTTGGGCAGTACCCATGAAGGACAAAAGATTGTTGGATCTCCCAGTTGGTGCTGGGATTTTAACTTGAGTAGTCTGCGAGAGCAGCCACTGTTTTAAGCCATCAAGCGATCTCTTCAGCCCCTAGATTTTTTTTTTTTTTTGAGACAGGTCTCCCTGTAGTCCCAGCTGTCCTGGAGCTGGCCTTGAACTCACAGATCTGCCTGCCTCTGCCTCCTGAGTGCTGGGATTAAAGTTGTGGGACACCATGGCTCCAAAATATCCTTTTAAAAAAACAAACTTTATTCATGTGTATGTTGATGCCTGCAGAAGTCAGAATACGGTATTGGACAATTTGTTGGAGCAGGAGACAGAGGCAGTTGTGAGTTGCCATTATCTGGGTGCTGGGGAGTGAAATTGTGTCCTCTGGAAGAGTAGCAGGTGGTCTTAACTGCTGAGCCATCTCTCTAGCCCCTTAAACATTTTTAGGATAACGAGCCAGCTGAGGGTGGTGGTGCACGCCTTTGATTCCAGCACTTGGGAGACCGAGGCAGTTGGGGGTTCAAGGCCAGCCTGGTCTACATAGTGAGTTCAAGGCCAGCTGGGGCTACTGGGAGATCCTGTCTCATTGAAAAAAAGGATAATTGGGGTGTGGAAGCTGTATGTCTTTAATCCTGGCACTCAGGATCCTGGCAGAGGCAGGAGGATCTCTGTGAGTTCAAGGCTAGCCTGGTCTACATAGTTCCAGGCCCACTGGGACTACAGGGAGACCTGCCTCATAAAGACCCCACCAAGAAGACTCTAGGATCCAAGGGGTTGGGTGTGTCTTGAGAAGATGCTTTGAAGGGAGTTTTTCCCAGAAGGCATCCTGCCATACATACACCTCATCAAAGGGTGGCAGTGTTGCACAGAGACTAGTTGCTTCTGAACGCCTTAGGGCTCTACAAAAACTTAGGTGGAGTAAACCTGGTTGCTATCTAGGCTTGTAGGGCTTTGTGTGTGTGTGTGTGTGTGTGTGTGTGTGTGTGTGTGTGTGTGTGTCTTTGATTTTCCAGAGTTAGAGAAATCTGGCCATCTTATTTACTATGTCCCTGAGTAAGAACATCCATGTTTGTAGACAACTTCAAACCTGTGTCAGATCAGATCATCTGGATTAATTCCTTTCTTGGTGAATAATATACAGACCATTTCTTATCTAAAATAATGTGATCAGAGTGTTTTGGATTTCACATATTTTTAGGTTTTGAATATTCACACTTAACTGAGGTATCTTGGAGTTGGAAGCAAAATTCATTTGTTTCACATACACTTAAAGATAATTTCATGCATTTCCTCCCCCACCACCTGCTTTGGTCTTTTTGAAATAGGGTCTCCCTGTAGCCACAGCTGTCTTGGAACTCACTATGTAGACCAGGTTGGCCTTGACCTCACAGAGATCTGCCTGCCTCCGCCTCCCAAGTTCTGGGACTACAGGGGAGTGCCATCAGCCCAGCAATTTCATGCATTCTTAATGTGCTTGTGCTTGAATTGTGACCTGCCAATAGGAGGTCAGGTGTTAATTTTGAGACTGCATCTCTGTAGCACTGGTTGGCCTTAAAGTTCGACTTTGTTCTCTGTCCAGTACACAGCATTTTTGTGAGCTAGGTGTTAAGGTTTTTACTTTTTTGTTTGTTTTTTTTTTGGTTTTTCGAGACAGGGTCTCCCTGTAGCCCCAGCTGACCTGGAACTCACTCTGTAGACCATGCAGTGGGCCTTGAACTCAAAAGATCCGCCTGCCTCTGCCTCCCAAGTGCTAGCCTTAAGGCTCGGCTACTTTTTTTTTTTTTTTTTTTTTTGAGACAGGTCTCCCTGTAGTCCCAGCTGTCCTGGAGCTGGCCTTGAACTCACAGATCTGCCTGCCTCTGCCTCCTGAGTGCTGGGATTAAAGTTGTGGGACACCATGGCTCCAAAATATCCTTTTAAAAAAACAAACTTTATTCATGTGTATGTTGATGCCTGCAGAAGTCAGAATACGGTATTGGACAATTTGTTGGAGCAGGAGACAGAGGCAGTTGTGAGTTGCCATTATCTGGGTGCTGGGGAGTGAAATTGTGTCCTCTGGAAGAGTAGCAGGTGGTCTTAACTGCTGAGCCATCTCTCTAGCCCCTTAAACATTTTTAGGATAACGAGCCAGCTGAGGGTGGTGGTGCACGCCTTTGATTCCAGCACTTGGGAGACCGAGGCAGTTGGGGGTTCAAGGCCAGCCTGGTCTACATAGTGAGTTCAAGGCCAGCTGGGGCTACTGGGAGATCCTGTCTCATTGAAAAAAAGGATAATTGGGGTGTGGAAGCTGTATGTCTTTAATCCTGGCACTCAGGATCCTGGCAGAGGCAGGAGGATCTCTGTGAGTTCAAGGCTAGCCTGGTCTACATAGTTCCAGGCCCACTGGGACTACAGGGAGACCTGCCTCATAAAGACCCCACCAAGAAGACTCTAGGATCCAAGGGGTTGGGTGTGTCTTGAGAAGATGCTTTGAAGGGAGTTTTTCCCAGAAGGCATCCTGCCATACATACACCTCATCAAAGGGTGGCAGTGTTGCACAGAGACTAGTTGCTTCTGAACGCCTTAGGGCTCTACAAAAACTTAGGTGGAGTAAACCTGGTTGCTATCTAGGCTTGTAGGGCTTTGTGTGTGTGTGTGTGTGTGTGTGTGTGTGTGTGTGTGTGTGTGT
>VZQC01008291.1:269813-280100 GCA_009823505.1 Rhizomys pruinosus | reverse complement strand
TTTTTTTTTTTTTGTGTGTGTGTGTAATTTTGTTTTCTAAGACAGTCTCTGACTATCCCTGACTGGTCTGGGACTTGCTATGTAGTCTAGGCTGACTTTGATCTTACCTGCCTCTCTGTCTTCTGAGTACTAAGATCAAAAGTGTACACCACTATGCCTGGCTCCCAGCTTGCATTTTTTACACGAAGATTTTTAAAATGGATTTTTATGTATGTATGTATGTATGTATGTATTTATGTATATACGTACCACATGTGTGCAGGTGCCATGAAGGCCAGAAGAGGACATTGTATCCCCTGGAACTGGACTGACTTTGTTAGCTCCTTGATGTGGGTGCTGGGAACCAAATCTGGGTCCTCTGCAAGAGCAGTAAGTGGTTCACCACTGATTCCTCCCTCCAGCCCCTGAATTTTTTATTAAAATTGATTGATTGATTGATGGATTGATTAGTCTCCCTTTAGCCCCAGCTGGCCTGGAACACACTAGAACAGGCTGGCCTTGAACTCAGCTCTGCTTGCCCCTGCTTCCGGAGTGCTGGGATCAAAGGCATGTGCCACCACACCCTGCAATTTTGATTCTTGGTACCATGATGGTGTTCAAAAGTTTTGGGTTTGGGGACATTTTTGATTTTTGGATTAGAATTGCTCTATGTGTGTGTCTGAGTGCATAAAACATGTAGATTTGGCTTAACTTGAATCACTTGTCAGTACAAACTAGAGGCTGAAGAGATGGCTCACTGGTTAGGACCTCTTGCTGCTGTTGTAGAGGATCCTAGTTCAGTTCTCAGCACCCATGTTAGGCAGCTTAAAACTGACTTAATTCCAGCTCCAAGGGATCCAGTTGACTTCCACAGACACTAACATGCATGTGCATGTACACATACATGCACGTACACATACATGCATGTACATAAAAATCTTAAAATCTGGGCTGTTGACAGGGGTGCTGGCATATGCTTTTAATCCTGGTACTTTGGAGAGACAGGCAGATAGGTCTCTTGAGATTGAGGGCAGGCTGGTCTATATAGTGAGTTCCAGGATAGCTGGGCTACAGGGAGACCCTGTCGCAAAAATAAAAATGATTAACTCAGTAGGTGAAATCTAAGCTGATGATTAGCAATTGATACTGATGATTAGCAGTGCTGGAGAACTGGCAACTCCTGTTTATTCTCCCTGAAGGGGAACTTGACTACAACAATTTTTTTCTTCCTTTCCTTTCCCTCTCCCTTTCCCTGTCCTTCTCCCCCTTTCCTTCCGTCTGTCTGTCTCTTTGAGACAGTGTCTCCCTTCAGTTCCAGCTGGGCTGGAGCTTGCTCTATAGACCAGGCTGGCCTTGAACTCACCGAGATCCGCCAGCCTCTGCCTCCTGAGTACTGCGATTAAAGGTGTGTGCCACCATGCCTGGCCTACACAATTTTCTATATAGGAGCTTTGAAGAAAGAAAGGCTGGGTCCTGCATATGTTTCTAGTATTTGCTTGTCTGGCTAGTGTTTGTTTGTTTTCTGCTTCCAAAGCTTTAAGAAGCTTGAAGATTGGAGTGAGGAATGTTTATTGTTTTGTAGCTGGGCATGGTAAATATCTGTAGTCCCAGCACTTGGGAGACTGACATAGGAGGATGCCAACGTGGGCTGCAGTGAGACCCTGTCTCAAAACCATCCCCTCCCCAGATTAAAATAGTTGTTGGTTTTTCATTGTAATTTTTAAATTTTTGTCAGGATAATGGGCATAATGGGCATCATTCAAGGAGTCTTTGGCATTAGTTGTTACATTGGAAATTTCTGTGCTGTTCCAGTGAGGATTGGGACTAACAGTAGGGTGTATAGAACTTTGAGTTGTTTTGTCAACTGTCCAGTGCAGGAATGTCCTTGTTTTATTAGTCAGTTGTTTTCTGGTTCTCCTCTCTCTCCCCTCTCCTCTCTCTCCCCTCTCCCCTCTCCCCTCTCCCCTCTCTCCCCTCCCCTCTCCCCTGTATGCCAATGCAACGTGCACTAAGATAGGAGGTCTTGCCATACACTTCACACATCCTTGGATGTGGCGACTGTGCTGGCTTCCTATTGTTGGCCAGCATCTGAAAGCACCTTCCGTCACTGTCTCTGCAGGAGGGACAGGTGCATGCTTCCTCTGACCAGCTTTGGCTTGGGGAGCAGAACTGTTCTGTCCTTCTCCATCTGCTCTTCATTATATATCCCATCACCCCAGGCCAAGCTGAGCTCCATCATGTGCGGCATTTGCTGTAGCCCCACATGAAGGAGGGGCAGGGCTGGAGTGCACCCGGGTCCCTGAAATACCTAATGTCCTGGGATTAGTTGTCTGTAGGCCTGGCAGGGAGGAGAGTTGAGAAGCATTTAGTGACTGTGCCAGCAGGAATGGAGGCAGGTGAGGCTATCTGCCTGAGGAAACGCCTGCATGGGGCCCAGGTGACAGGGCTTGTGGGTTCTGACCTGAGGAGGTTCTGCGTCTGAGGTGTGTGTCAGCCAATCTGCTGTTGGGTCCCATTGCTGCTGTCGGAGTGACGATGGGACCAGAGTTTGGAATAGCCTGAGGCTGAATATTCTACAGGCTTCTCTGGGAAATAACCTTGCACTGTAAGGGTCTGCCCCGATAATGGCCCGCTTGGAGGGCCTTTGGAGAACATCCCCCTTGAACTAGCTGAGGCTGACTGTTGCTGCTGCACCTGCTGGTTTTGCCTCCCCCCCTTTTTTTGCTGACTTGTTTGCAGCGAGCCTCCCAATGTTTGTTCTGCTGGGTGTTTGGCCATGAGACCCCTGCTGCCCACTGACCCTCAGGTGCATCAGGCCTTGAGAGCTGGTGGTAAAGTAATTCCCATGTTACCGGTGGTAGTGGAGTAGCTATCAGCGTTGGTGAAAAGGAGTTGGAAGCAACTTGTGATGTCACCAAGCAGGCAGAACTGATGGCACTTCCCCAGGTAACGGGCTGTAAGGCACTCTCCTGGGGTCTGGAGCTGCTGATCATGACTGCATGAGAGCTGCGAGTCAAGCAGCTCTAGAAACGTTGTTGCCAAGTAGCAAGGGGAAACTCCCATTCAGAACCACCGGAACATTGGTCACATAAGAAATCTGTCCTGAGAGTACGTGTTAGTCAGGCCTTGGAGGGGGCCACCTGCTGGAGCAGGTCTGATACAGCAGCAGTGACATGGGCGACATCTGCTGTTTACACTGGGTGTGATCTGTATTCGAACAGAGCCATCCCAGTGTAGTTGGGCCCCATCGGCAGCAAACTGCACCTGTTTCCTGTCAATAGTCTGTAATTGTGGGATTGCTTGAGACTGATTATTTGTCTAGGTAGACTTGTTGGAACTTGCTGGTTCTGTAAATTGGAGTGACATCTGCAATGGACTGTCCCCCCTCCTCCCCAGAGACTGTGATTCTTGGAAGACTGGCTGCCACCGCTGCCACGGGGACCATGGTTACTCTGTTCCTTAGAGGTAGGGGTGGTCCCAGGGGAGGGAGAGATGATCGGTCAGCCATTGGCTCCCTGTGGAAGTTGTGTGGCCCTGAGTCAGGTTCACCTGTGCCCTAACTAGCTCAGCCCCTGGGAGCTATTCTCACTGATGACTCAGTTCTGCAGCAGTGCTGCCAGCCAGCAGAGCCAGGATCCTGTCCCTGCTCCTGCCTGTGCCACTGCTTCATGTCTGGGAAATGCACCCCCGTCCCTTCACCCCCGCCATTGCCACAACAGCCTCTTTTCTTCACCTCTGCTGTCACTTGACAGACTGATCTTGGTTGCTTATGGTGGCAGATGAGAGACAAGCTCCGGGACAGTCCTGTCTGGGTGCAGTGTTAAGGGGACCCAGGAAAACATGGATACTGAAGAGGCGAGCAAGCTCGGCGCCCAGGTAGTGGGGTTTTTTTGTTGTTGTGTTTTGTTTTGTTTTTTGGCTAAATGCTAGAAGTGAGCTGAAAGCTTGTGATTGTCTCAAAGATGCAGAAAGACCTCTAGAAAAACTCTGAAACTTCAATAGTTGTTCTTTCATTTTTATTTCTGACAAGGTCTTACTATATAGCCCTGGCTGGCCTCAAACTTGCAGAGATCCATCTGCCATAAACTGGGATCAAAGGCATGTGGTACTATGCCCAGCCCTGTGCTATATATGTAAACATAAAAGGTACTGGGGTTTCAGCCTCTTCAGAGTATAGACTGCCATTGTTGGACTACCCAGGCTATATCATGGAGACCAGTACAGAAAGATCAAGACAGGACGCAGTGCTTACTGAACCTCATTTGGTGACCATGGGAAGGGAAAACCCCAATGTGGAACACAAGGGCAGAACTGATGGTGGTTTGGCTTGGCAAGGAGGAGACTTCAAACATGACATCTTTCAGCCTAATAAAGAAAAAAAATCATAACCTGAAGATGCTAAAACCTATGATATACGTGGCATGCATATGGGCATATTTTGGAATGATGCATATTGGAAGGAACAACAACAAGAAGACTGGGTCAAAGAACTGACTGAAATGGTAAACTTCTGCTCAAAAAGTAAACTTCTACATCAAAAATTTTAAGACAGAGAAAAATGAAAAGCATGTTTGGCAGAATGCTTGAGCTCTGGTGGGGTGGGGGGGCATGGTTCTAGATTTGATTTGAAAATTTGTATGAAATGCACAAAGCTTTGATAAAAAATTGGCTTTGAAAAAATATGCATATATATACACTTCATACATATACCAAAATTACAAACTCTGAAAATAAACTCTAAGTTAACTTTAAAGATACTTCATATAAACCTAAAAGAAATTATGGGGATTATTGCTATAACAATGTATAAAAATAGCAAACAGGCTTATCAACATCAAAACATTGTATTGAAAGACACCAGGAAGAAAATGACCAGAAACTGTAAGAAAATATTTACAAAGTAAATACCAAGGACAGGTATCTAGAATATTTAAAAATTATTACAATACAGCAAAGAGATACACAGCTCAAAAGAAAACAAGCAAAATGTATTGGAGTAATACACTCACGTTGGTGATCAATGCTTTGCCACTAGGGAAAAAAGACCCACCCCCCCGGAAACCACAATGGAGTGGATCCAGACACCCAGTGGAACGTGGAACAGAAGAGTGTTTTGAATTTCAACACTGACTTCCTAAGGCCTCACTCTGGTGATATCGTTAAGATGCTGCCTGGGTGGAACACCTCACCAGCACCCTGCGAACTTGACCATGGTGTTGTACAGATACTTTCTCAAAAGAAAACCATGTATCTGCAAAACACATACATTAAATGCTTACAGCAACTTGCTTCATTTTAAGATCTGAAGCCAGAGCTGGTGGTGCAGGTCTAGAAACCTAGTTGCTTGGGAATCTGTTCTGGTTACCTTTCTCTAAAGCTGTGACAAAACACTTTGACCAGTACCAAGTTGGGGATGAATGGGTTTGTTTAGCTTATATCTCCCAGGTCACAGTTCATCACTGAAGGAGACCAAGGTATGAACTCAGGGCAGGAACCTGGAGGTAGGGGCTGAAGCGCAGGCCATCAAGGACTGTTGATACTGGCTTGCTCCCCTAACCCATGCTCAGCCTGCTTTCTTAGACAGGACAACCTGCCCAGGGATGGCACCACCCACAGTGGGCTGTGCCCTCCCACATCACTCAACAATCAAGAAAATATCCCACAGACATGACACAGGCCAGTCCAAAGGAGGCAGCACCCAGTTGTGTTGACAACTAAAGCTGTTCAGCAGAGTCTGAGAGGGAGGATTGCCAGTTCCGGGACTTTTTGAGCCCCAGTGTGAATTCAAGGCCAGCAGGGGCAACTTGGTGAGATCTTGACTCAAAAGTAAACTCAGGACTGGGGATATAACTTAGTGTCACCACTTGCCTGGTAAGCACAAGGCCCTGAGTTTAATCCCCAGTACCACAAAAGAAAAAACTGAAAACAACCATTTAGCAACAAAACACTGAAACACAGTGACAGCTTGTCTGGGACGGGAGCCTACCTACCCCAGAACAGGTTCAAAGCAGCACTAACCTGTGATCCATGTAGTGGGACTTCCTAAGAGGAGATGTAAATTCATGACACATACCAGGAAGGTGTTGAGGGTGGGGGACCATCTACCAGGGGAGGGGAGGGACCTCCTAGGATTACGGACATAGACACGGAAGTTCACACAACCTGTGTACTTCCCATTCAATGCCATCTAAAGATGGAGAGGGCCACGAAGACTACTGAGCTGTGGCCATCAGACTTGCTGTGCACAGTGCTGGGGGTACTGGGTTTTGAAGCCTCTTCCTGCCGGTTCTGGCTGGGTAAGCACGTGCATACCAGAGTCTCATGGACCCATGAGTTGGAGAAAGGAGCTACTGATGTAGAAGAAGGACCCGGATCTCTGGGCGGGGGGGGGGTGTTGTTGTCACCTGGACTCACTTCTCCTACCCAAGCTCAGGTCTCCAAAGCTTCCAGAATGTTCCTCACATCCTTCTCACACACTATTCTGAGGGCAGGGACCCTTCCAGGGGATGGACAGGAACAGGCTCCTGATGTGCTGGGGTCTTGGCAGGTACCTCTTGGGGGGCACTGGGCAGGGGAGGAAGCACCTCTCCCTGCAAAGCCCTCAGTGGGACCCTGATGGAGTTGTGAAGTCTGGGGGTTGGGGCCTCCTTTCCTCCCTGGAAAGGAACAGGCACCTCCTTCACCTCTGGGAAAGTTATAGATCCTAAAAGTATACATGGAGCTTGAAAATAGCTGACTTTTGGTCTTCAAGGCTGCTGCTTCTTCTTGGCCTCAGGCAGGCCCTGTCCCTCCTGGGGTCTCAATCTCCCCATATGTGCCAGGGGCAGGCTAGGGGGACCTAGGTTAGGAAACTTAGCTCAAGCTTCCTCTGAGGAATGGGGGTGTGGCAGAGATGAAAGGACTCTGGCCGAGTGGCCTGACTGGTTCTGAGAAGCGGCACTGTTTCCACCCTCTGCATTAAATGTGCCCTGACATGCCGGGGAGCAGCCGGCCATGCCTGGCCCTCAGCCTCCTGTTGATGTCACCTTCCAGCACCTTCTCTCTGAGATTTCTAATTCTGCCCTCAGCGGGTCTTCTCAGCTTTCATCTCAGTCCCACGACTGGGCAGGAAGCAGCATGGCTGTGGGGTTCCTGCTCCTGATTCTCTTGGGGTAGGGCAGGTAGGGGGACCAGGTAGGGGGACCAGGTAGGGCCACATTGCAGGTACAGGGACCAGGTAGGGCCACATTGCAGGTACAGGGACCAGGTAGGGCCACATTGCAGGTACAGGGACCAGGTAGGGCCGCAGTGCAGGTACAGGAACCAGGTAGGGCCGCAGTGCAGGTACAGGGACCAGGTAGGGCCGCAGTGCAGGTACAGGGACCAGGTAGGGCCGCAGTGCAGGTACAGGAACAGGTGCCATGATCCTGGCACCAGGAGTCATGAGTCATGGAGCTCATGAAGGCTTTGAGGAAGGTAGCCTGACTCCAGTGCCCAGGGCTGGCAAGAGAGGGAGTGGGGTTGGGGTGCCTCAGCCCAGGGAGGACGCCAAGCAGGGTGGGGCCACTGTGGGTGCTCCTCGCAGCACCTGGCTTGGTGACATAAGGGGCCCAGGTGTGGTGTTCCCAGTGCCCAGATGGACTCTCTTACAGCTCGCCCGGCTAGTTTCCCACACGTCACCAAGTACCCATCCAGCACAGCTCCATGCAGGGCCCAGACTGATGGCCAGTCTGAACGTGTCTCTTTCTTTCTTCTTTGCCACCTGTGCCCTCTGCGAGGTGGCCAGGAGGACATCCAAAACCCTGCTCTCGGCAGGAACCTATGCTAGCTTTGGCCGGGAGGCAGTAGGTGCAGCACAGCTGGCAGCCTGCTGCCTGGAGATGAGGGTGCTGGTGGAGCTCGGCCCCTGGGCCGGGGGCTTTGGGCCGGACCTCCCGCTGACCCTGCTCTTCCTGCTCTTCGTGGTGCACGGGGCTACATTTGACGGGGCCTCCGCCAACCCCACCGTGGCCCTGCAGGAGTTCCTTCTGGTGGAGGCATCGCTGCCCAGCACGCTGCTGAAGCTGGCCGCCCAGGTACTGGGCGCACAGGCTGCCTCTGCCCTGATCCGGGGCTGCTGGGCCTGGGAGCTCAGCGAGCTGCACTTGCTGCAGAGCCTCATGGCTGCGCACTGCAGCTCGACCCTGCGCACGTCGGTGTTCCAGGGAGCGCTGGTGGAGGCTGCCTGTGCCTTCTTCTTCCACCTGAGCCTGCTCCACCTGCGGCACAGCCTTCCCATCTACAGGGTTCCAGTGCTGGCCCTGCTGGTCACTGTCATGGCCTACACAGGTGAGACCTGCTCCCCTCTCTGCTGGACCTGACAGGAGCTGTGTGGACGCCCAACAGAGGGGTCTGCTGGCTGGGGTGCCCACAAGCCCTTGGTGACTGGGGTGGCCACTTCTTGGGCCCCTGGAAGGTTGGCAGGGACTGGATGGCTGGACCTGGAGTTGTGTGTAGGAGAGCCCTGTCTGCACAGCACCCCGCTGCTCTGGGACAGCTGGGCAAGTCATTAAGGCCCGGCTCTGGCCTGGGAGACAGTGAGAAGTACTCCCACACCCTCTCAAGGGTGACAAGCCCAATGGGTTCTTTCTCCGAGTCTCCTTGTCAGCCCCAAGACAGCCGTACCCATCACACTTGTGATCTCTGCCCTGGCCAGCCTGACATCCTGACTAGGCTCCTGTGGTCACCAGTACCCTGTGGGAGCTGCTTTAAGCCCAGCTCAGGCTGAATAAGGGCCATTGCTCTGATGTTTACCAGACCTCAGTAACCAACCCTGGGCTCCACCTGAGGGAGCTGTCCCTGCATGGGCTCCCAGGACGAGCAGCACTGTAGGTTGATGAACTGCAGGCTCTGTGGATGCCTGAGGTAGGCCAGAGGCAGTAACCAACAGGGAGGGCTGCTGTCCCCAGGCCTCGTGCAGAGTTCAGGCCTGTGTCTGGAGTGTGATTGCAGAGGTGGCTCTGGTCCCAGCCTGAACTGTCAGCTGCAGGCACAGCCAGCTCATGAGGATCCTGTGTTTATGTCCACAGCTGGACCCTACACATCTGCCTTCTTTAACCCTGCCCTGGCCGCCTCAGTCACGTTCAGCTGCTCTGGGAACACCCTGCTGGAGTATGCCGAGGTGTATTGCCTGGGCCCTATGACAGGTGAGGCAGTGGTGGGGCAAGACTGCAGACCCCCCTGGGGAACTGTAGACGTGAGACAAGCTTAGTGGGACCCTCCTTACCACGGGTTCCCCACACCCCTGGGCACCTTCACATACCCAAGCAGGGCTGCCTGTTAGATACTAGAGCCATGGGGCCCTTGGGACATGGGGGTACATAACTGGACAGGACTCCTTTCTGGCACTAGGCCCAGGCATATGGTCCCCTACACTGTCCATGACCTGATCAGATGGGTGACTTAGGTCAAAGGAACCCCAGAAGCTCTCCGCTCCTGCTAGGTCTTCACTGGGGAGCACTCAGGGTAGAGCCTCAGCCTCAGGGCAGGGGAGACAGAAACCCCAGTTCTTCCCACCTACCTACCCACCTACCTACCCACCTACCCACCCACCTACCTACTACCTACCCACCCACCTACCTACCTACCCACCCACCTACCTACTACCTACCCACCCACCTACCTACCTACCCACTCACCTACCTACTACCTACCCACCCACCTACCCACCTACCCACCCACCTACCTACTACCTACCCACCCACCTACCTACCTACCCACTCACCTACCTACTACCGACCCACCCACCTACCCACCTACCCACCCACCTACCTACGTACTCCCTACCTTCTAACCCAATCTTTCAGCTTTAGGAGTAACTTTAGGTAAGCCACCTCCATGCTTACCTCCCCGCTTCTCACAATGGGGGTTTCCTTCTGACCTGGTCAGCCTGGTCTCAGACCTTATCCTCCTGCCTGGAGTGCTGGGGTGGCAGGCGCACAGCAGCCAGCCTGGCTCCAGCAACCATCTTTATCCAGACATTTAGTTAGAATTCATCTTTGAGGCACTGGAAAGATGACTCCGTGCTGGTAAAGTGCTTGCTGCACAAGAGTGAGGGCTTGAGTTCAAGTCACCAGAGCCTATAGACAGCTGGACACAGTGCACGCACCTATAATTCCAGTGCTCCTAGGCAGAGGGGAAGAGGAGATGGAATCCCTGGAGGTTGGTGGGCCAGCTAGCCTTGCGTAGGCAGCAGCAAAGAACCAAGAGGCTGTCCTCCAATCTCTACATGTGTGCTGTGGCGCGACGCGCGCGCGCACGCACACACACACACACACACACACACACACA
>VZQC01008291.1:213670-269507 GCA_009823505.1 Rhizomys pruinosus | reverse complement strand
ACCCTCCTCCCTCCCCCACCCCGAGGGCGATTGAAACTAAGAAGGAAACAGAGAAAAACGCTAAAGAAAAGACGAGAAAAAGGAGAGAAAAGTGGCAACCAGCGGAAAAGAGAAAGAGAATACGTCGAAAAGAGACGAAAGAAAAGACAAGTAGAATATAAAAGAGAAGACACGGAAAACGAACATCAGCGACGGCGAGCGAAGAACAGAAAAGCAAAGACTAAAGACCTTTTAAGCACACCGCCACGATTCTCAAAGCGCAGCACCGGCACCCTACGACATTCAGACCTCGTTACAGCACACCTTCCCAGTCCTTCTTCCTCCCTCCTCGCCTCCTCCTCTCTCCTCCTCTCCTCTCCTCCTCTCCTCCTCTCCTCCTCCTCTCCCCCCCTCCTCTCAGAGGAAATAACCTTTGAGTTGTTTTGTACACTGTCAGCAGTGCAGGAATGTCCTGGTGCGACGGGAGGGGCGGGGTATGGCGGGAGAGTACAGAGCAATTACTGAGAAAAGCGAAAAAGAGCCGAACAAGAGAGCGTAAAACGAGTCCCAACATGTAGACAGCCAGAGAGAGAACAAGATTATAGCATAAGAAGGCAAGAGAGAGAAAAGTGAGAACAGTAGATACAGAGAAAATGCGACAAGGACACGGAGTAAACGAGCGGAAACGACGAGACAAGAGATGAAAAAGCGAGACTCGCAGAGATATCGAAGCCGAATCCCTCTTCTCATATCCCCTATTCACTCCCATACCACTCCCCTCCCATACCCTCACCTTACACCTCCCCTACCCTCCCCCCTCCCCTCCCTCTTTCTGTCTTTCTGTCTTTTTTTTAGACAGGGTCTTCCTGTAGCCCTAGCTGTTCTGGAATTTACTGTATAGACCAGGCTGGCTTTGAACTCCTGGAGATAGCCTGCCTCTGCCTCCCAAGTGCTGGGATCAAAGGCATATGGGGTACCACATAGTTTCTCTCTAGAGTATTTCAACTTTGAATTCCTTTGAGATGTGTTCCAAGCTACTGGAGATGTGGTGCTGTTGTGTGTGTAGGCCTTCAGAAGTACTGAGAGTACCCCAGTACTGGGAGTAGTGCAGGAGTCTGGGCCTGAGTCAGTGGTCACTCTTGAGTGGTCCCCAGATGCAATTCTAAAGCATTGATGAGCTGGGGGCAAAAATATCCTACTGGCAAGAGCTGACACCATGTGTACATGCCAGTTGCTGTTAGGTGAGGAGCCATTCTGCAGAGGAGATGCTGAGATGCTATTTGGTTCATGGCTAGCAAGAGGTGGAGCTGGGATTTAGATTTTTATTTGATTGATTGATTGAGCTTTTTGAGACATGGTCTTCCTGTAGCCCCAGCTGGCCTGGAACTCCCTATGTAGTAGACTAGGCTGGCCTTGAACTCAAGAGATCTGCCTGCCGGGTGTTAAGTTTAAAGGTGTGGGCCACCACACCCAGCGGATTTGTATTTTAATCCTCTACAATTCATGCCCTTAAAGTATGCTATGCCAAAAATCTGTGACTTGTTGTAGAACCAAGTTCTCTCACCTTGAAATAGGGAAAAGGAGTCTTTTGTTCTGTGACCTGGCCTAGGGCTTCCAGGGATTCTGCCGCCTCTGCTTCCTCTGCCTTCTCTGCCTCCTCTGCCTATTTCACCAAAGGAGATGCTAGTGTGTGTTAGAGTCACACTATGGAGCCATGGCTGTCCTGCAACTGTCTGTGTAGACCATACTCAGACTCATATCTATATGTCTCTGAGGACTGCATTCTTTTTAAAGGGTATATTTTTATTTATTTATTTTGTTTTTTCTTTGAGACAAGATCCCCCTGTAGCCCCACCTGGCCTGGAACTTATGTAGTCCAAGCTGGCCTCGAAATCAAAGATCCACCTGCCTCTGCCTCCTGAGTGCTAGGATTAAAGGTATGGGCCACTATACCTGGCAGGATTTGGATTCTTAATCCTCTAGAATTCATGCTCTTAAACTATGCTATGCCAAAAATCTGAGACTTGAAGTAGAAGGGAGTTCTCTCACCCTGAAATACAAAGGGAAAAGGAGTCCCCAAGATACATTGATTTTTTTTTTTTCTCAGCACCCACATGGCAGTCAAGTCTGTAACTCCAGTTCTTGTGGATCTGACACCCTCTTCTGGTCCCTACAGGCACTGCACATGCCGTATGTTTAAAATGCAGGCTCAACACTCTAATCCCAGCACTCAGGAGGCAGAGGTAGGCAGATTTCTGAGAGATTGAGGCTAGCCTAGTCTCCTCTCTAACCCAGCTGAGGCTATAGGGAGAGCCTGTCTCAAAACAAAACATGGATATAAGCACAGGTACATGTGTGTCACTGGGCAAGTAGAAGTCTGAGGCAAACTTTGATATGCCCTTGCCTTCGACCTTGTTGAGGTGGGTGGGGCTTCTCTCTTGTTTCTGTTGCTGTACAACATACTGATAGCTGGCCAGTGAGCTTCAGGGCAGTTCTGTTTCTACCTCATCTTGCTCTAGCAATGGT
The DNA here is from genome assembly GCA_009823505.1 of Rhizomys pruinosus. Classification (NCBI taxonomy): domain Eukaryota; kingdom Metazoa; phylum Chordata; class Mammalia; order Rodentia; family Spalacidae; genus Rhizomys; species Rhizomys pruinosus. Next base: position 267,002 of record VZQC01008291.1, on the reverse strand, counting down.
GGGGTTACAGAAGTGTGTCACTGCATCCTGCTTTTTATTTGGGTTCAGGAGATAAAGCTTGGGTCAGTAGGCTTGTTTGGCTAGCACTTGGTTTTTGTAGCTACTCGTATATATTTAAAACTTTATTTTGTGTCCAAGTGTTTTGCCTGGACATGTATATAAAGTGTACCCTGTGTACACAGTTCTTGTGGAGGCCAGAAGGTGTTGGATCCCTTCATAGAGAAGCTGTCCTGAGGGATTGGGAACTGAACTCCAGCAAGGGCTTCTAACCGCTGAGCCATCTCTCCTGCTCAACCCCCTTTTTTTTTGGGGGGGGTGTCTTTTTGAGACAGGGTCTACCTGTAGTTCAGCTGTCCTAGCTGAACTATGTAGACCAGGCTGGCCTTGAATTCACAACAATCTACCTGCCTCTGCCTCCTGCGTGCTGGGATTAAAGGTGTGCACTACCACACTGGCCACTTTTCTCTCTCTCTCTCTTTTTTTTTTTTTTTTTCTTAATTTTTATTTATTTCGGTATGTGTATGAATGCACTGTCTGCGTGCAGGTGTGTGCACCCGTGTCGTGCAATGCCGCGGAGGTCAGAAGAGGGTCTCAGATTCCCCTGGAACTGGAGTTCTCCCGGAACCGGAGTTTCAGACGGCTCTCGGCCGCCATGTGGGTGCTGGGGATAGAACCCGGGTCCTCTGCAAGAGCGGTCGGCGCTCTTAACCGCTAGGCCATCTCTCCAGCCCCTCTCTCTCTCTCTTATTCTAGATTGGTTTCAACTATATAGCCAAAAATGACCTTGAACAGTCCTATTCCCTGCCTTTACCTCCACAGTCCTGGGATTACAGGTGTTTTCCACCCAGCCCAGGGAGCAAACCCAGGGCCTATGGAGCTGCATCTCCAGTCCTATAGCTACTTTGCAGAAGTGTTATCTATGGCTCCACCTCCCGAGAGCTATTATGTACCTGTGAAGTTAAAAGTTATGTAGGGCTTGAGAAATTATTATTTTTTATTTATTTCCGTATGTGTATGAATGTATTGTCTGCATGCAAGTCTGTGCACCTGTGACGTGCAACGCCGTGAAGGTCAGAAGAGGGTGTCAGACTCCCCTGGAACTGGAGTTCTCCTGGAATTGGAGTTTCAGACGGATCTTGGCCACCATGTGATGCTGGGGATTGAACCCGGGTCCTCTGCAAGAGCGGTCGGCGCTCTTAACTGCTAGGCTATCTCTCCAGCCTGAGAAATTATGTTTATATGATAGGCTCAGTCCATTGGAAGGACCCTTTGTAAAAATATACCATGGCAGTGGTTTGTTTTGTGCCAGAGATGTTGGGAAATGCTCCCTGAGCTGGGAGGAAAGCATGCCTTTGAGCATGCTGGTACATGAATGCATGCTGAGTGCATGGTGCCAGATGTGAGCAGACTGGATAGTGGAGCATTTGTTGAAGAGGGGGAGAGAGGAGGTGGGTTTGGGTTGGGTTAAGCACCAGACTGGAAGGAGTGCTGTTAAGTGAGTCTTTCCCATGATCAGTTGGTTCCTCACACACTTAGACTAGAAGCAGAGAGGACCAGTTCCAGGCCTGCAGCAACTTTACACCTAAGTCTGGTGCAGGAAGTGAAGTTGGTGAATGGTTGAGGATTCTGGGTGTCCTTGGTACCTCTGTCTCCTATGAAAATTGGACTCAGCCGGGTGTGGTGGCGCACGCCTTTAATCCTAGCACTTGGGAGGCAGAGGCAGGCGGATCTTTGTGAGTTCAAGGCCAGCCTGGTCTACAGAGTGAGTTCCAGGACAGCTGGGGCTACAGGGAGACCCTGTCTCAAAAAGACCAAAAAAAAAAAAAGAGAAAATTGGACTTTTCCCATTTGGAAAAAGTAGAACATGTAGAGAATTTTATGTAGACTAGTCTATAAATACCTTTAGCAGATCTCATAATTCCAGGCCCCTTTGTACATGTCCCTGTTTGAATTAGCTGCCATAGATGTATGAAGGGAAGTCCCTTGGGTTAACATAGGAAGAGCCCAGCAATGGAGAAACCAGGAATCATCTGAGGAGTCTTAGGCACTAGGAATAGTGAACTAGAACTTGAGCCTCTGGAATTTTGGTTTTGGAGACTGAACCCAGGGCCAACAACATTGTAAGTACATGGTTTACTACTGAGTCCTCCCCCCACGTGACCTTTGGAAATGTAGCTTGTAACAGCACATGCTTCCATGTACAGACGGAGTAGGAAGAACACACAAGTACAAACTGCTGTTTCATAAATTGTATATAAAAAGGTAGGAGCTGTAAGTGGGGGCTGTTGGAGAAGACATTTCAACTCTGCTCCAGGTCCGACACCAAGTACGGTTGGGTGTCCTTCAGGGCTTGGAGGAGCAGGTCCTTACAGGTCAGGTTCCAGGCTGGAGCAAAGCTGAAGAGCCTTCTCATCTTGCTTGGATTGGTGGACTCTGCTCGCACTGCCTGGTACTGTTCCTCCGTCAGCACCTTGTCGTACAAGGCATCCAGGACCCCATCTATGTCTGTGACCCTTGCGATGAGTGCTTGCCGGTGCTGGTCCACAAAGTGTGCTGCTGCTGAGAGTGGAAGTGACAACAGAAGCACTGCTGAACACTGCTTCAAAAAGTGCTGCGTGGAATTTTAAGGGGGGATCAAAGGCATTGACTACAGATAGGTGATTCAAACTCCCTCTCAAAGAGGTGTGGGTAGTGGGTAAGTAGGATTAGCCCAGCCTGGCTCTGGCCTTGGGACCAGAGGTAGGTTGTACAGGGGTGTGGTAGGGTAGGGCTGGAGAGGGCTCTTACAAGCCAGGTAGGGTGGGGATGTCTTACCTGGTCTGGCTGCCTTCTGAGGTGGGGCACTGGTTGTACCTGCCACGGCTCCAGACTCTAAAATAAAACCTCAGGTTAGAGGCAGGGTGTCTCTGAGATTGAGGCCAGCCTAGAGACCCTGCCTCAGAAACAAATGTCAGGTTCTCTTCCTATTTCTAGTTTCTGGGGCTGGGAGCCATCTTGGTCAGGATAAGTTCAAGGCTGCAAGGGGAAAGCTACATGCTGTTTTGTTTGGAGGGGAGGAGGAACAGAAAGCAGAAGAGCCCAAGTAAGCCATCTATGTTGGTGGGGAAGTTGAGAATAGTTGCCCAGACAGCCACACTCACCCCTGACCATGGCCGTCTGCAGATTCTCAGCAATCTCCTGCTGGCCTATGTCTTTAAGCACAGTGACCGTGAGCTCCGTGGCATATGCCTCCAGATAGTAGCTGACGAGCTTGTCCGTGAGGTCCATGGCGTCCATTGGCTGCAGGGTACCTCGGGGGATGCGTCCATAGCCATCCCTCAGTGGCACCGACAGCAGCTTCATCTTGAATCTCTTGAGTTCATCAGCAGTCAGGTTTTCAAGCGCATCCAGGATGGCATCCCGCGCCCACCCCATGGTTCAAGGGCTCGCAGCTGCGGTCTTCTCTGGCAGAAGCCTGGCGACCAGGAAGTCCGAGGCTCAGGCGGATGGGCGGGCCTAGACTCCCCACCCCCAGCTCCAGGCTTGCTGGTTCCTGTTCACTCAGGCTTCTTTACTTGGCCTCTAGGCAGAGGGAAATGCTGGGGGGCTGGAGTGTTGGGGGGTGTTGGAGCTGGGGTGGTGATCTCGGGCTGATCTGGGAGGTCGGACCCTGAGAAATGCAGTGGAATTCAGAGTGATGTTTGCCATTCTGGGTTTGTGCAGCTGGCACAGAACAGGAACCTCCTGCCGTTAATTACACTGAATTTACTGGCTCGTGGAAACTTTGAATGGAAGAATTCTAGAAACCTGCAAGACTCCCTATAGAGTCTTAGAGTTGTAACAGCTAGAGGCACTAAGCCCCTCAGTCCAAAATCCTGGGGAGAAAAGAAGTGGAAAAGAGAGTAACTGCTCTGTGTCTTGGTATTAGTTTCCTCCGTGAAATGGATACTCAGCCACTTACTAAACATCCCACTGTCCACCCACATCCTAGCTCTCACCTCACAGATTAGCTGGAAGATGATTCTGGCATTTCCTAAGGAGGGAAGTCTGGGGGCCATGATGGGTTTCGAAGGCCAGTGCCTCTTGATACCTTGCCAAATGCCCAGTAGTTAAATTTCTTAGGAGCGGTTAGCTGAGCAAGCCCTGGGTGAATAGCTGTCCATCTTGAGGTGTGATCTGAAGAGCAAGTAAAAGTTGGTTGAAAAAGCACTGGAGCCTGCTTTGCACCAGAATCCCTAACTTGATTTTCAACATGAATATTTACTTATTTGTAGCTCTTAACTTTTTTTTGCTGTTGCAGTGCTGGGGATTGTGCCCAGGGCACCACCTAATCATACATATATTCAGACTAAGACATAGAAAGGGGCTAGAGAGATGGCTAGGCAGTTAAGAGTACTGTCTGTGCCGGGTGTGGTGGTGCACACCTTTAATCCTAGCACTTGGGAGGCAGAGGTAGGAGGATCTTTGTGAGTTCAAGGCCAGCCAGCCTGGTCTACAGAGAGTTCCAGGACAGCTGGGGCTACAGGGATACCCTGTCTCAAAACAAAACAAAACAAAACTGGGGCTGGAGAGATAGCCTAGCGGTTAAGAGCACCGACTGCTCTTGCAGAGAACCCGGGTTTGATCCCCAGCACCCACATGGCGGCTAAGAACCGTCTGTAACTCCAGTTCCAGGAGAACTCCAGTTCCAGGGGAATCCGAGACCCTCTTCTGACCTCCGCGGCATTGCACGACACGGGTGCACAGACCTACATACAGACAGTACATTCATACACATGCAAAAATAAATAAAATTTAAAAAACAAAGCAAAACTGACTGCTCTCGCAGAGGACTGCGGTTTGGTTCCCAGCACCCACATAGCTGCTAACAACTGTTAGTAACTCTAGTTCCAGGGGATCCAATGATACCTTACAGCCTGCAGGATATTTCTAAAAACATACACATTTTAAAAAAGACATGGACATTTCTGGCTGGGATGTTCACTTGGCATACATCTCAGAGCAAGTGTTAACATTTTGGTAAGACGCCATAGTGAGGCAAGAGAAGTGGGCTGTGAAGATAGCACCATCGCCAGCACAGAACTGGAAGTGGCACCTGTACAGCAGTTTTGTGGTTTTTTTTGGTCTTTTGGGACAGGGTCTCCCTGTAGCTCCGGCTGTCCTGGAACTCACTTTGTAAACCAGGCTGGCCTTTGTAAATCTGCCTGCCTCTTCCTCCCAAGTGCTAGGATTAAAGGCATGCGCCACCACACCTGGCATGTACAGCAGTTTTAGGCTGGACCTCAGTAGGAACAAGTGAGGCCTTGATAGCCATGCTGCAGATTCTGAGTTAAAGGAGCAGTGTGGAGGGAGCGTATTTTATTTGAAAAGGACTCCTAAATTAAAAGGGCCTCTCGTGATTACTAGCTTGTTAGGAAGCTTCCAGTTTTTTGATTCTTCCCATTTTTCTAGGCATTGTGCTAAGCACTTAACATGCATAATCTCATTAATTCTCCAGGGAACCTCAAAAGATGTATTTTTCCCAACTTACAGTGGGGAAACCGGGCTTTCAGAAGTCACTCTGGAAGCCACACTGCTAGTAAATAGTAAAACAGACTGACACCCTATGCACATGTCACCTAGGCCCAGATTCTACCCACCATCCCTAAGTTCCATCTCTGCCCTAAAAACTGATCTCTTTCAGCCAGGTGTGGTGGTGCATGCCTAGCACTTGGGAAGCAGAGGCAGGCAGATCTCTGTGAGTTCAAGGCCAGCCTGGTCTACAGAATGAGCTCCAGGCCAGCTGGGACTAAAGGGAGACCCTGTCTCAAAAAGACAAAAAACAAAAACAAACTGATGTTTTTCATGGAAAGATTATATATACAGGAAGCATATGCTTCCATTAAGGAGATGGACTTGCCAAATGCTCCAGAACATACAAAATATATTCAGAATAAGGAACAGTGGGAAAAGCAAGAGTAGAGGGGTGTTAGTTAGTCCCACCCAGATTTAGTTCCCAGACCTCTGTCTACTCCCTGTAAGACCTCGGGAAGTTGCAGACGCACTGTGGATCTGGATCCTGTAATATAGTCATAGTACCAACTTACAGGGAAGTCAGTGACTGAGCAGGGCATTGTCTGTTGCATCCCAGGGGGAGGCAGAGGCAGAGCCTGTTGATTTCTGGAGATTGCTGGGGTGGCTTCCACCTGGGGAGGTGGGACCATGGGTCTTGGATTTTTGCGGAGTACTCTTTTGATACCCTTTCTCCCCAATCTTTCTAGGTGGGGTACTAAGAGAACTGAGCTTTGACCTCCAGTAGAAAAGATCCTCCAGGTTTCTGCTCAGCCTCACCCTTGCCCCCCTGGAGCAGAGCCAGAATGGCTGGGGAAATGAAATATCTCTTGGGTGTGTCACCTTCCCTAAAATAGCTGATTGCTGGAGCCATATTACTTCTCCTGGGGCTGGGGAGACCACATATGTCCAGGACATTGCTGGAGCCATATTGCTTCTCCTGGGGATGGGGAGACCACATATGTCCAGGACATTGCTGGAGCCATATTGCTTCTCCTGGGGCTGGGGAGACCACATATTTCCAGGACATTGCTGGAGCCATATTGCTTCTCCTGGGGCTGGGGAGACCACATATGTCCAGGACATTGCTGGAGCCATATTGCTTCTCCTGGGGCTGGGGAGACCACATATGTCCAGGACATTGCTGGAGCCATATTGCTTCTCCTGGGGCTGGGGAGACCACATATGTCCAGGACATTGCTGGAGCCATATTGCTTCTCCTGGGGCTGGGGAGACCACATATGTCCAGGACATTGCTGGAGCCATATTGCTTCTCCTGGGGCTGGGGAGACCACATATGTCCAGGACATTGCTGGAGCCATATTGCTTCTCCTGGGGCTGGGGAGACCACATATGTCCAGGACATTGCTGGAGCCATATTGCTTCTCCTGGGGCTGGGGAGACCACATATGTCCAGGACATTGCTGGAGCCATATTGCTTCTCCTGGGGCTGGGGAGACCACATATGTCCAGGACATTGCTGGAGCCATATTGCTTCTCCTGGGGCTGGGGAGACCACATATGTCCAGGACATTGCTGGAGCCATATTGCTTCTCCTGGGGCTGGGGAGACCACATATGTCCAGGACATTGCTGGAGCCATATTGCTTCTCCTGGGGCTGGGGAGACCACATATGTCCAGGACATTGCTGGAGCCATATTGCTTCTCCTGGGGCTGGGGAGACCACATATGTCCAGGACATTGCTGGAGCCATATTACTTCTCCTGGGGCTGGGGAGACCACATATTTCCAGGACATTGCTGGAGCCATATTACTTCTCCTGGGGCTGGGGAGACCACATATTTCCAGGACATTGGGCAACTTACTTAACTTCTTTGTGCCTTTGGTCCCTTATAAGCTAGAGCAAGGAATAGGATGGTTACAAGATCTTAATGCTTGTAAAGTGCTTGGAATACTGCTGGGCACATATAGTTTCGGAGCCTCAGTTTTCTAATCTGTGAGATGGGGATGATGTTGATAATCACACTAGAGTGTAAGGAGGGTTCATTGGAAAAATTAGTGATAATAATTGAAATAATATCAATAATATTTATTGAACTTTTTCTGTGTGCTCTGTTCTAAAAGCTTTTTGCCAGGTGTGATGGCTGTCATCTGCCTGTAATTCTCAGCAGTCTTGGCTACATATAGAATACTAGCCAGCCTGGGCCACTTAGGTGCATCATGTTTTAGGGTTTTTGTTGTTGTTTTGGGGGGAGTCTTTTTGAGACAGGGTCTCCCTCTAGTCCCAGCTGGCCTGGATCTCCCTATGAAGACCAGGCTGTCTTTGATCTCACAGAACTCCTCATGCCTCTGCCTCCTAAGTGCTAGGATCAAAGGCGTGCACCACCATGCTCGGCTTAAAGTCATGCCATGTGGGTACTGGGTCCTCTGCAAGAGCAGTTGGCCCTCTTAACCACTGAGCCATCTCTCCAGCCCTGGACTTTTTTTTTTTTCCAAATGTACATTCTCTTTTTAAAAAATTTTTATTTATTTATTATGTGTATGAGTGTACGTCTGCATGTAGGTTGGTGCACCCATGTTGTGCAATGCTGCGGAGGTCAGAAGAGGGAGTCGGATTTCCCTGGAACTGGAGTCAAAGACAGTTCATAGCCACCATGTGGGTGCTGGGAATTGAACCCAGTCCTCTGCAAGAGCAGTGCGTGCTCTTAACCACTGAGCTATCTCTCCAGCCCCAGGAGGTTGGTTTTCGAACCTAAGTAAAGTTGCTTGTGGCTTCAGAGACCAGCTCCAAATATAACCTTGTCTCCACACCCTTCCTGTTACAAACCCAAGGCCAAATCTGATCTGTCAAAGATGTCAGTGAAAAGTTGGAGACTTAGAGATAATGAGAATAGGAGAAATAAAACCTGGCTGGATTTTTCAATTTCCTGGTAAAGATACAGCCTGGGGTAGGATTACGGTACACCCTAAATCTTGGTGCTCAGAGACTGAGGCAGTAGAAGGTAGAGTCCAAAGAGAAAATTGAGAATTTAAAATTGAAACAAACTCAGACTGAGAGAGATAGCCAGTGTGTGAGAAATGAGTAAAGCTAGTTCAAGACAGAAGGAGTCTGAGGGAGGGGCTGAGAGGCAAAATGAGGGGGGAGTTTCTATTCTTATTCACTTACAAATTGTTAACTGAGCCAGGGCAGTGTGTCAAATTCTAAGCTAGAGACAAACATGAACAAAATTTATATTCTGGAAGAAGACAGACAATAAGTCAACAAGTGAGTCTTTTTGAGATAGGGTCTCCCTGTAGCCCCAGCTGGCTTGGAACTCACTATGTAGACCAGGGTGGCCTTGAACTGGGATTAAAGGCATGTGCCACCACACCCAGCTTATTTTATTTATTTATTTACTTATTGGTCTTTTTGAGGCATGTTCTCCCTGTAGCCCCAGCTGGCCCGGCGGAGCTCTGTAGACCAGGCTGGCCTTGAATTCACAGAGATCTGCCTGCCTCTGCCTCTGGGATTAAAGCCTTGTGCCACCACACCCAGCTTGATTTATTACTTTTTATGTCATGCCTGCATGTACATTAAATGGACCCATATGGTACAGTGCCTGTGGAGAACAAAAGAAGGCGTTGGGATCTCCCAGAGCTGGAGTTACAGACCACAGTGTGGGTGCTGGGATATGAACCCTGGGGTTCTGCAAGAACAGCCAGTGCTCTTAACTGCTGAGCCATCTCTCCAGCCCTGAAATTGCATTTTTTAAGGAACATCCATAATCTTGATGGTCTACACTAATTACTTAATATTCTTAGTCCACTGGATCAAAAACTGTTTACAGGAACCTATAGTGCTCAGTTTGGTTTTACTGACATGCCATATGAATTGGGCATTGTGGTACAGGCCTGCAATCTCAGCACTAGGAAGTCAGAGGCAGGAGGATCAGGAATTCAAGCCCTGTCTTGACTACATAACAAGTTTAAGGTTGGCCTGAGCTATACAAAACCTTATCTCGAAATAAACAAAAATAAAACACAACACAGCAAATGCTAAATGATTAGGTGGCTCTAGTAGCACTTAAGAGGCTAAATGTTCCATGCCAGCCTTTGCTACATGTTGAGATCCTGACTCAAATACAGAATCTGGGGGCTGGAGAGATGGCTCAGTGGTTAAGAGCACTGGTTGCTCTTACAGAAGTCCAGGGTTCAAATCCCAGCACCCACATGACAGATAACAACTGTCTGTAACTCCATTTCCAGGGGATCTAACACCCTCTTCTGTCCTCGTGCATTGCACGACGTGGGTACACTTAAACATATGCAGACACAACGCTCTTACACGTGAAATAAAAATAAAGAAAAAAAATTATTTTTTTAAAAAAGAAAAAACAAAACAAGACAAAACAGAATCTGGAGAGATGGCTCAACGGTAAAAGAGTACTGGCTGCTCTTGTAGAGGACTTGGGTTGGGTTCCTGGCAACCACATGGCAGATAACAACCATCTGTAACTCAAGTTCCAGGGGATCTAATGCCCTCTTCTGGTCTCCACAGGCATTGCATGCACATGGTACACTTACATTCAGGAAGAACAAACACATAAAATAAAAATTAAAAAAGTAAGCCGGGCATGGTGGTGCACGCCTTTAATCCTAGCACTTGGGAGGTATAGGCAGGCGGATCTTTGTGAGTTCAAGGCCAGCCTGGTCTACAGAGTGAGTTCCAGGACAGCTGGGGCTACAGGGAGACCCTATCTCAAAAGACAAAAAAAAAAAAATTTAAAGTAAGGAAGAAAGAAGACAAATGAATCACTCAAAAGATGGAGCAAAGAGCTGAACAGAGACTTCACAAGTAAGGCATTAGAGATGGCTGAGAAACATCTTAAAAAGTGTGTGGGCTGGAGAGATAGTCTAGCAGTTAAGAGCACCGACTGCTCTTGCATGCACATGGCAGCTGAGAACTGTCTGTAACTCCAATTCCAGGAGAACTCCAGTTCCAGGGGAATTCCAAGACCCTCTTCTGACCTCTGAAGCATTGCACAACATGGGTGCACAAACCTACATGCAGATAGTACATACATACACATACAAAAATAAAATAAAAAAAAAGTGTTCAAGATTGCTAATTAAGGAAATGCAAATTAAAACCACTTTAAGATATCATCTCACTCCAATAAGACTGGCTAGGATCAAGAAAACAAATGATACCAAGTGCTGGAGAGGTTGTGGAGAAAGGGGAGCACTCATCCATTGCCGGTGGGAATGTAAACTCGTACAGCCACTATGGAAAGCAGTGTGGAGAACCCTTGGAAGACTCAAAATGAGCTTACCACCTGACCTAGCCATACCACTCCTGGGTATATACCCACAAGACTCCTCTTACCACAGAGATACATGCACAGCTATGTTTATTACAGCTCCGTTCACAATAGCAAAAAAGCTGGAACCAACCCAAATGCCCCTCAACTGATGATGAGTGGATAGAGAAAATGTGGCACATCTACACAATGGAGTTTTATTCAGCAGTAAAAAAAAGACAACATTATGAACTTTGCATGTAAATGGATGGAACTGGAAGATACTATGTTAAGTGAAGTAACACAGTCCCAGAAAAACAAACAACAAATGGTATCCCTCATCTGTGGATGTTAGCACCAATAACCTAGTTGTAAACATTTCTTGTTGGGAGTGACGCATATTGGAAAGAATAACACCAACACCAACAACAGAGGGGACCGCATCAAAGAACTGACTGAAAGGGTGAATCTGGTGGGATGGGGGGTTGGGAGGGGGACACAGGTCTAGATTCAATTTGTAACATAATCTTGTACTATATATATATATATGTAAAACAATAAAAACAATAAAAAAAATAAAAAATGTAAAAACAGCCGGGCGTGGTGGTGCATGCCTTTAATCCTAGCACTTGGGAGGCAGAGGCAGGCCGATCTCTGTGAGTTCAAGGCCAGTCTGGTCTACAGAGCGAGTTCCAGGACAGCTGGGGCTACAGGGAGACCCTATCTTGAAAAGACCAAACAACAACAACAACAACAACAAAACCAGACAGGAAGCTTGTTGCTATATACTTCCCCTTTAAAAGAGATTCTTCTTCTTCTTCTTCTTCTTCTTCTTCTTCTTCTTCTTATTATTATTATTATTATTATTATTATTATTGGTCTTTTTGAGACAGGGTCTCCCTTTAGTCCCAGCTGGCCTGGAGCTCACTCTGTAGACTAGGCTGGACTTGAACTCACAGAGATCCGCCTGCCTCTGCCTCCCTAGTGCTGGGATTAAAGGCGTGTGCCACCACGCCTGGCAAGAATTGTTTTCCATTTCTCTGTATGTGTGTGTCTATCTTTGTGTAGGTGCCCACAGTGTGTGTGTCTATCTTTGTGTAGGTGCCCACAGTGTGTGTGTCTATCTTTGTGTAGGTACCCACAGTGTATGTGTGTGTGTGTCTTTGTGTAGGTGCCCACAGTGTATGTGTGTGTCTTTGTGTAGGTGCCCACAGTGTATGTGTGTGTCTTTGTGTAGGTGCCCACAGTGTATGTGTGTGTCTTTGTGTAGGTGCCCACAGTGTATGTGTGTGTCTGTCTTTGTGTAGGTACCCACAGGCCAAAAGTGAGGGAAGGAGCCCCTGCAGCTGGAGTTAAAGGCAATTGTTAATCTTCTGACATCGGTGTTGGAACTGAATTTGGGTCCTCTGGAAGACAGCAAATGCTCTTAATTAGTGTGGTCCTTTGTGCTAAGAGTATTGTTCCTTGTTTTATTGTGTCACTCTGGAAGTGAGGACCTGAGAAGGATGCTCTTAGTTGTTGCATGAATGAGAAATTTCCTGGGGGTTCATGAGAAGAATAAACTTAATTGAAATCTAGGCATGGTAGTGACTGTCTATGACCCAAGCCCTCAGTAGGTGGACACAGGAGGATCAGGACTTCAATTCTAGTCTCCGGTATGTGGCCTGGGACTCACTGTGTAGACCAGGCTGGGCTTGAATTCACAGAGATCTTCCTGCCTCTGCCTCCCGAGTGCTGGGATTAAAGGTGTAGGCCACCGCACCCGGCTATTATTTTTTTATTTTTTCTTTTTAAAATTTATTATTTTTTATGTGTATGAGTGTACTGTCTGCATGTAGGTTGGTGCACCCCTGTCGTGCAATGCCGAGGAGGTCAGAAGAGGGTGTCTGATTCCCCTGGAACTGGAGTTAAAGACGGTTCTTAGCCGCCACGTGGGTGCTGGTAATTGAACCCTGGTCCTCTGCAAGAGCAGTTGGTGCTCTTAACCACTGAGCCATCTCTCCAGCCCCCTGGCTATTATTTTTATGTGTATGAGTGTATTGCCTTCATGTGTGTAAGTGCACTGTGTTGTGTGATGCTCAAGGAGGACAGAAAAAGGCATCAGATTCTTTGGAACTGGAATTTTAGACAGTTAGCTGCCATGTGATGTTGGGAACGTCTCCAGGTCCTCTGCAATAGCAACCATTGCTCTTAACTGCTAAACCATTTCTCTTAGTCTCTGGAATGTGGCAAATTTGAGGCTAGCCTGGGTTGCATGACACTCTTTCTCAAAGAGGAAAAACCAGCAACAACAAAACCCAAACTCCCCAAACCAAAAATAACTTGCTTTAATTCTTTCATTATTTATTTATTTTGAGATAGGGGCTTGCTGTGACATCCAGGTGTCCTGGAGCTGGAAGTTTCCTGCCCCACACTCCTGAGTAGTGGGGATTGTAGATGTAAACCATCGCAGCTTTTCTTGCTTTAATTTTTTTCCTCAGACAGGTTCTCATGTAGCTAAGGCTAGCTCTGCACTCTTCATTCTCTTGCCTCTGCTTCCCAGGAGTGAGTCGCCATACCTTAGTTTTTACTTGAATTCTATTTGTTTTTGAAACAGGGTCTCCCTGTAGCCTCAGCTGGCCTGGAACTTGCTATGTAGACCAGGCTGGCCTTGATCTCACAGAGATCTGCTGACTGAGTGCTGGGATTAAAGGTGTGTACCACCACCATTACCACTGGTCTTTTTTTTGGGGGGGATAGCCTTGTTCTTTTTTTTTTTTTTTTTTTTTTTTTTTTTTGTCTTTTCACGCAGGGTAAACTCCCTGTAGGCCCCAGCTGTCTGGAACTCACTCCTGTCGACCAGGCTGGCCTTGAGACTACAAATAGAGATCCCGCCTGCCTCTGCCTCTGGAGTGTAAGGCATTAAAGGCCATGGCACCACGCCCGGCTTTTCAACATATACTTAAACGTGATCTCACAAACAGATTTCGCAACTGTTTTAAGTATGCACGTTTAAGTATATGTTTAAAGCAGCCGGGCGTGGTGGCGCAGCCTTTAATCCTAGCACTGGAGGCAGAGGCAGGGGATCTTTGTGAGTTCAAGGCCAGCCTGGTCTACAGAGTGAGTCCAGGACAGCTGGGGTCTACAGGGAGGACCCTGTCTCAAAAGACAAAAAAAAAAAAAAAAAAAAAGAACAAGGCGTTATCCCCCCAAAAAAAGACCAGTGGTAATGGTGTGGTTACACACCTTTAATCCCAGCACTCAGTCAGACGAGTCTTGATGTATAGAGTTCAGGCTCAGCCTGGTCTACAAGCAAGTTCCAGGCAGCTGAATGGCTACAGGGAGACCCTGTTTCAAAACAACAAATAATTAAAGTAAACTGGGTTACGGCTGCTCAGCTGACCCTGCCCGGAAGCAGAGGCATAGAGAATGAAGGTGCAGAGCAGCCTTAGCTACATGAGAACCTGTCTGAGGAAAAAAATTAAAGCAAGAAAAGCTGCGATGGTTTACATCTACAATCCCCACTACTCAGGAGTGTGGGGCAGGAAACTTCCAGCTCCAGGACACCTGGATGTCACAGCAGCCCCTATCTCAAAATAAATATAATAAGAATATAAAGCAAGTTATTTTTGGTTTGGGCGTTGGGTTTTTGTTGTTGCTGGTTTTTCCTTTTAGAGAATAGAGTCTGCTCATTTGTCAACCAGGCTAGCCTCAAATTTGCCACATTCCAGAGACTAAGAGAAATGGTTTAGCAGGTTAAGAGCAATAGGTGCTTTCAGAGGACCTGGCGACGTTCCCAACATTCACATGGCAGCTAACGTTCAAAATTGAGAGTCCAGTTCGCAAAGAATCTGATGCCTTTTTCTGTCCTCTTTGAGCATCACAAACACAGTGCCTACTAGCACCATAAAGGCAGATACTCATTACACATAAAAATAATAGCCAGGGGGCTGGAGAGATGCTAGTTGGTTAAGAGCACAACAACTGCTTTGCAGAGGACCAGGGTTCAATTACCCAGCACCCACGGAGTGGCGGTAAGAAACCGTCTTTAACTCCAGTTCCGGGGAATCCAGGACACACACTCTTCCTGACCTCCTCGGCAATTGCACGACAGGGGTGACCATACCTGACATGCTACGACAGGTAACACTCATACACATAAAAATAATAAGTTTTAAATAGAAAAAATAAAAAAAATAATAAGCCGGGTGCGGTGGCACTCCCTTTAATCCAGCACTCGGAGACAGGAGGAACAGATTCGTGATATTGGCCACAGCCTGCGCTTCCACAGTGAGTCCAGGCCACATCCGGAAACTGAATTGAATCTTTGATCCTCCTGTGTCCACCTACTGAGGGCTTGGGTCATAGACAGTCACTACCATGCCTAGATTTCAATTAAGTTTATTCTTCTCATGAACCCCCAGGAAATTTCTCATTCATGCAACAACTAAGAGCATCCTTCTCAGGTCCTCACTTCCAGAGTGACACAATAAAACAAGGAACAATACTCTTAGCACAAAGGACCACACTAATTAAGAGCATTTGCTGTCTTCCAGAGGACCCCCAAATTCGGTTCCAACACCGATGTCAGAAGATTAACAAATTGCCTCTAAACTCCAGCTGCAGAGGGGCTCCTCCCTCTTTGGCCTTGTGTAACAGAGAGCCAATCATGTGGGTCACAGACATCACACACGGCATCACACAAAGAACACCACAACATACACTGTGGGCACCACACAAAGGACACACACACACGTGGGCACCTTACACAAAGACACGACTCACACCACACTACACTGTGGGCACCTACACCAAAAGACACACACATACAGTAAAAAAAGTGCACTCCCACACAGACACACGACACACACTAATCCAACTGTGTGCAACCTACACAAGACACACACATACACTTGACCTACACAAATGACATGCACACCTACACATAACTGGACATACACAAGCACACCAACAGTACCACACTGTTGGGCACCTTTACACAAAGACCCACACCACAACATATCACTGTGGGACCTACACAAACGGACAGACACCAAACACATACACTGTGGGCATCACTACATCAAAGACACACAACACACACTACACTGTGGGTACCTACACAAAGATAGACACACACACACTGTGGGCACCTACACAAAGATCACACACACACGTACACAAAAGAAAAAAAAAAAAAAAAAAAAGACAACACCTACAGAGAAGGAAAAAATTCTAGCCAGGAGTGGTGGCACATCCGACTTTTAATTCACAGCACTAAGGGGATGGGCAGAGGAGAGACGATCTCTGTGAGTTTCAAGTCCAGCCTGAGTCTACGAGTGCGCTCCAGGCCAGCTGGGACTAAGGGAGACCCTTGTCTCAAAAAAGACCTAATAAACTAATAATCATAATATAAATAAATAGAGAAGGAAGAAGATAGAAGAAGATAGAGAAGAAGAAGAATCTCTTTTAAAGGGGAAGTATATAGCAACAAGCTTCTGTTGGTTTTGTTGTTGGGTTGTTGTTGTTGTTTGGTCTTTTCATGAGATAGGGTATCCCTGTAGCCCTAGCTGTCCTGGAATCCTCTGTAGACCAGGACTGGCCTTGTGAACTCACAGAGATCGGCCTTCCTCTGCTCACAAGTCGCTAGGATTAAAGGCATGGCACCACCCCGCCCGCTGTTTTACATTTTTTATTTTTTTTATTGTTTTTATTGTTTTACATATAATATAATATAATATACTAATAGATAAAGTCGGTTAGTACAATTGAATCTAGACTGTGTCCCCTCCCAAACCCCTCACCCAATCCCCCAGATTCACCCTTTCAGTCAGTTCTTTGATGCGGTCCCATCTGTTGTTGGTGTTGGTGTTATTCTTTCCAAATGCCGTCCACTCCAACAAGAAATGTTTACAAACTAGGTTATTGGTGCCTAAATCCACAGATGAGGGATACCATTTGTGTTTGTTTTTTTCTGGGACTGTGTTCTTCACTTACACGATAGTATTTCCAGTTTCCACTCCTTTACAGCAAAGTTCCATAATGTGTCTTTTTTTACTGCTGAATAAAAAACCCTTGTTAGATGTGCCCACATTTCTCTATCCATCATCACAGTTGAGGGGCATTTGGGTTGGTTCGCTTTTTTGCTATTGTGAACGGAGCTGTAATAAACATAGTGTGACTGTATCTCCTGTGGTAAGAGAGTCTGTGGTATATTACCCGGCAGTGGTAATGGCTACGGTAAGGTGGTAAGCTCATTTTGAGTCTTCCAAGGGGTTCTCCACACTGCTTTCCAATAGTGGCTGTACGAGTTACATTCCCACCTGGCATGAGATGAGTGCTCCTCCTTCCCAAAACCTCTCCATCATTTATCTTTTTAGTTGTGCTTTAACCGCCTAGCCAGTCTTATTGGAGTGAGATGACTATCTTAAAGTGGTTTAAATTTGCATTCTCCTTAATTCAGCAATCTGAACCCATTTTTTTTTATTTTATTTATTGTATTGCTATTATGTACTCTGCATGTAGGTTGGCAACCCTGGTTGTACAATGCCTGCAGAGGTCAGAAGAGGGTCTTGGAATTCCCCTGGAACTAGAGTTCTCCTGGAAATTGGAGTTACAGGGACAGTTCTCAGCTGCCAGTGCATGCAAGAGCAAGCTGGCTCTTAACTGCAGACTATCTCTCCAGCCCACACACTTTTTAAGATGTTTTCCAGCCTATGTGTTCTTCTTAAGCTCTTCCACTTGCTGAAGTCTTCATGCTGTCTCAGATTCTTTTTTTTTTTGCTTTGTGGTCTCCCCAAAAGCTGCCTCTTACTCTGCCGACCAGTGGGATTCAGTGTGTACCCAGTCTGTACGCGTTTCCATGCTCGCTTATTTTTTTTTTTTTTTCTTTTTTAATTTTTTTTTTTTGTCTTTCGAGAAGGGGTCTCCCTGTCGCCCAGATGTCTGGAACTCACTCTGTAGACCAGGCTGGCTCTTGAACTCAACAAAGATCCGCCTGCCTCTTACCTCCCAAGTGCGGGATTAAAGGCTGTGGCACACATGCCCGGCTGCTACTTTTTTTTTTATTTTATTTTATGTGTTTGTTCTTCCTTTGAATGTAAAGTGTACATGTGCATGCAAATGCTGTGGGAACCAGAAGAGGGCATTAGATCCCCTGGACTTGAGTTAACAGATGTTTGTTATCTGCCCATCGTGGTTTGCAGAACCCAACCCAAGTCCCTCTACAAGAGCAGCCCAGTTAACTTTTACTTCGTTGAGCCATCTCCTCCAGATTGTTCGTCTTGTTTGTTTTTTCTTTTTTATAAAAATAATTTTTTTCTTTATTTTTATTTCCGTGTTGATGTTGTGTATGTTTAGCAGTTATGTAGGTTAAGTGTACCCACGTGTGCAATGCACGGACAGAAGAGTGGTGTTAATCCCCTGAATGAGTTACGACATTTGTATCTGTCATGTGGGTGCCTGGGATTTGAACCCTGGGATCTTCTGCAAGAGCCCAGGTGCTCTTAACCACTGAGCCATCTCTCCAGCCCCCGATTCTGTATTGAGTCAGGATCTCAACATGTAGCAAAGGCTGGCATGGAACATTTAGCCTCTTAAGTGCTACTAGAGCACCTAATCATTTAGCATTTGCTGTGTTTGTTATTTTTGTTTATTTTTTTTTCGGATAAGGTTTTGTATACTCGGTTCACCTTAACTTGTTCATGCTAGTCTTGATTCGGGCTTGTTCTGCTGATCCTTTCTGCCTCTAATCCTAGTGCTGGAATTGCAGGCCTGTACCACAATGCCCAATTCATATGGCATGTCAGTAAAACCAAACTGAGCACTATAGGTTCCTGTAAACAGTTTTTGATCCAGTGGACTAAGAATATTAAGTAATTAGTGTAGACCATCAAGATTATGGATGTTCTTAAAAAATGCAATTTCAGGGCTGGAGAGATGCCAGCACGTTTAAGAGCATGGCTTGTTCCTTGACAGAACCCAGGTTCATATCCACAGCACCACTACTGTGCTGTAACTCCAGCTCTGGGAGATCCAACGCCTTCTTTTTGTTCTCCGGCACTGTACCATATGGGTCATTTATGTACATGCAGGCATGACATAAAAAGTAATCACTCAACGCTGGTTGGTGGCACAAGGCTTAAACCCGAGGCAGGGTCAGGCAGATCTCTGTGAATTCAAGGGCCAGCCTGGTCCTACAGAGCTCTGCCGGGCCAGCTGGGGTACAGGGGAACAGCTCAAAGAACCATATAATGTAAATAATAAATAAAAACGAAGCTGGGTGTGGTGGATCACTTGCATTTAATTCCCAGTGTCAAGCCAACCTGGTCTACATTAGTGCAGTCTCAACCAGCTGGGGCTACCAGGGACACTATCTCAAAAAGACTCCACTTGTTGACTTATTGGTCTTCATTCCATGAATAATAAATTTTGTTCCATTTTGTTTAGCTTATGATATTGAACACATGCCTGGCTCAGTTAAACAATTTGTAAGTGAATAAGATAGACAACTCCCCCCTATTTTGCCTCTCAGCCCCTCCCTCGACTCCTTCTGTCTTGAACTAGCTTTACTCATTTCTACCACACTGGCTAGTCTCTCTCCAGTTGGTTTGTTTCATTTTAAATTCTCAATTTTTCTTTGGACTCTACCTTCTACTGCCTCAGTCTCTGAGCACCAAGATTTAGGGTGTACCGTAATCCTACCCCAGGCTGTATCTTTACCAGGAAATTGAAAAATCCAGCCAGGTTTTATTTCTCCTATTCTCATTATCTCTAAGTCTCCAACTTTTCACTGACATCTTTGACAGATCAGATTTGGCCTTGGGTTTGTAACAGGAAGGGTGTGGAGACAAGGTTATATTTGGAGCTGGTCTCTGAAGCCACAAGCAACTTTACTTAGGTTCGAAAACCAACCTCCTGGGGCTGGAGAGTATGCTCAGTGGCTAGGAGCACCCCTGCTCTTGGAGGACCTGGTTCAATATTCCCAGCAACCCACATGGTGGCTATGAACTGTCTTTGACTTCCAGTTCCAGGGAAATACGACTCCCTCTCTGACCTTCGCAGCCATTGCACACATGGGCGTGCACCAACACCTACATGCAGAGCTACACTCATTCACATTACACAAAATAATAAACATGGGCCGGGCATGGATGGCCACACGCCTTTAATCTAGGGCACCTTGGAGGCAGGAGGCAGGCAGATCTTTGTGAGTTCAAGCCACCTGGCTTACAGAGCAAGTTCCGGGACAGCTGGGGCCACAGGGACGAGCCTGTCTCCAAAGGAACCATTAAAGAAAAAGAGCACCAAACTGCTCTTGCAAAGGACCGGGGTTCAATTTTCCCAGG
Source organism: Rhizomys pruinosus (assembly GCA_009823505.1). Lineage (NCBI taxonomy): Eukaryota > Metazoa > Chordata > Mammalia > Rodentia > Spalacidae > Rhizomys > Rhizomys pruinosus. The sequence goes on along the minus strand of VZQC01008291.1, from coordinate 246,907 downwards.
AACACATGGAGGCTAAAACTGTCTTTAACTCCAGTTTCCAGGGGAATCGACACCCCTTTCTGACCTCTGTGGCATGGCATGACACGGGTGCACCAACCTACTGCAGGACAGTACCTCCATACCTCAATAACATAAAATAACAACTTTTTTTTTTTAAAAAGGAATGTACATTTGGAAAACAAAAAAAAAGTCCAGGGCTGGAAGAGATGGCTCAGTGGTTAAGAGGCCAAACCTGTGCTTGCAGAGGACCCAGTTCCCCAGCATTGGCAGCCTTTAGCCTGCGCATTGTGGTGCACGCTCTTTGATCATAGCACTTAGGGGCAGAAAGGCATGAGGAGTTCTGTGAGATCAAAGCCGGCCTGGTCTTCATAGGGAGACCAGGCCAGCTGGGTACTAAGGGAGATCCCTGTCTCAGAAGATCCGCCCAAAACACAAACAAAAACCTAAAACATGATGCACCTAAGTGGCCCAGGCTGGCTAGTATTCTATATGTAGCCAAGACTGCTGAGAATTACAGGCAGATGACAGCCATCACCCCTGCAAAAAAGCTTTTAGAAACAGAGTCACTACAGAATAAAGTTTAATAAATTATTAATTGTATATTAATTTCAATTATTCTATCACTTTAATTTTTCCAATGAACCCTCCTTACACTCTAGTGTGATTATCAACATCATCCCCATCTCACAGATTAGAAAACTGAGGCTCCGAAACTATATGTGCCCAGCAGTATTCCAAGCACTTTACAAGCATTAAGATCTTGTAACCATCCTTATCCTTGCTCTAAGCTTATAAGGGACAAAGGCACAAGAAGTTAAGTAAGTTTGACCCAGATGTCCTGGAAATTGTGGTCTCCCCAGCCCAGGAGAAGTAATATGGCTCCAGCAATGTCCTGGAAATATGTGGTCTCCCCAGCCCCAGGAGAAGCAATATGGCTCCAGCAATTCCTGGACATATGTGGTCTCCCCAGCCCCAGGAGAAGCAATATGGCTCCAGCAATATCCTGGAAATATGTGGTCTCCCCAGGCCCCAGGAGAAGCAATAGTGGCTCCAGCAATGTCCTGGAATATGTGGTCTCCCCAGCCCCAGGAGAAGCAATATGGCTCCAGCAATGTCCTGGAAATATGTGGTCTCCCCAGCCCAGGAGAAGCAATATGGCTCCAGCAATGTCCTGGAAATATGTGGTCTCCCAGCCCAGGAGAAGTAATATGGCTCCAGCAATAGTCCTGGAATATGTGGTCTCCCCAGCCCAAGGAGAAGCAATATGGCTCCAGCAATATCCTGGAAATATGTGGTCTCCCCGCCCCAAGGAGAAGCAATAGTGGCTCCAGCAATATCCTGGACATATGTGGTCTCCCCGCCCAAGGAGAAGCAATATGGCTCCAGCAATATCCTGGAAATATGTGGTCTCCCCGCCCCAGGAGAAGCAATATGGCTCCAGCAATATCCTGGAATATGTGGTCTCCCCAGCCCCAAGGAGAAGCAATAGTGGCTCCAGCAATAGTCCTGGAAATATGTGGTCTCCCCAGGCCCCAGGAGAAGCAATATGGCTCCAGCAATGTCCTGGAATATGTGGTCTCCCCGGGCCGCCAGTGAGAAGCAATGTTGGCGCCAGCAATGTCCTGGACATATGTGTCATCCCCGGCCCTCAGGAGAAGAATATGGCTCCAGCAATGTCTGAATGGCAATATAAGCGGTGGTCTCCCCGCCCCAGGAGCAAGCCCATATGGCTCCAGCATGTCCTGGAAATAAGTGGTCTCCCCGGCCCCAGGAGAAGCAATATGGCTCCAGCAATGTCCTGGAAATATTGGTCTCCCGGCCCCAGGAGAAGTAATATGGCTCCAGCAATGTCCCTGGAATATGTGGTCTCCCCGGCCCCAGGAGAAGCAATATGGCTCCAGCAATGTCCTGGACATATGTGGTCTCCCCAGCCCCAAGGAGAAGCAATATGGCTCCAGCAATGTCCTGGACATATGTGGTCTCCCCAGCCCCAGGAGAAGCAATATGGCTCCAGCAATGTCCTGGACATATGTGGTCTCCCCATGCCCCAGGAGAAGCAATATGGCTCCAGCAATGTCCTGGACATATGTGGTCTCCCCAGCCCCAGGAGAAGCATATGGCTCCAGCAATGTCCTGGAAATATGTGGTCTCCCCAGCCCAAGGAGAAGCAATATGGCTCCAGCAATGTCCTGGACATATGTGGTCTCCCCATCCCCAGGAGAAGCAATATGGCTCCAGCAATGTCCTGGACATATGTGGTCTCCCCGAGCCCCAGGAGAAGTAATATGGCTCCAGCAATCAGCTATTTTAGGGAAGGTGACACACCCAAGAGATATTTCATTTCCCCAGCCATTCTGGCTCTGCTCCAGGGGGGCAAGGGTGAGGCTGAGCAGAAACCTGGAGGATCTTTTCTACTGGAGGTCAAAGCTCAGTTCTCTTAGTACCCCACCTAGAAAGATTGGGGAGAAAGGGTATCAAAAGAGTAATCCGCAAAAATAAAGACCATGTAACACACTACACAGGTAAGAAGAAGACCAGACAATATCACAGAAATAAAAACAGGCTATGACCATACTGCCACCTTGGGATGAAAAAGAACAATGCCTGATCAGTCTACTAAGACTTCCCAATGACTAAGTATGGTACTATGATCTATATTAACAGGATAACAGATAAAAGTGCTATTGCAACTTAACCGAGGGGATCTTACCAGGGAGTGACAGAGGTCTGGGAACAAATTCTGGTGGGACTAACTAATCACTAAACTCTGGCCTTTCCACACTGCTTCCTTATTCTGAATATATTTTGTTATGTTCTGGAGCATTTGGCAAGGTTCCATCTCCTATGGAGCATATGCTTCCTGTATTATATCAACTTTCCATGAAAAAATCATTACATTTGTTTTTTTGTTTTATTTTTTCTTTTTACGGTTCTTTGTCCCAAGCTGGCCTCGGAGCTCATTCTGCTAAGACAGCTGGTCCTTGAACTCACAGAGATCTGCCTGCCTCCTGCCTTCCCAAGTGTGTACTAAGCATGCAACCACCACACCTGGCTGAATGAGACTCAGTTTTTCGGGCAGAGATGGCACTCTAGGGATGGGGGTAGAATCTGGGCCTAGGTGACATGTGCATAGGGTGTCAGTCTGTTTTACTATTTACTAGCAGTGTGGCTTCCAGAGTGACTTCTGAAAGCCCGGTTTCCCCACTGTAAGTTGGGAAAAATACATCTTTTGAGGTTCCCTGGAGAATTAATGAGATTATGCATGTTAAGTGCTTAGCACAATGCCTAGAAAAATGGGAAGAATCAAAAAACTGGAAGCTTCCTAACAAGCTAGTAATCACGAGAGGCCCTTTTAATTTAGGAGTCCTTTTCAAATAAAATACGCTCCCTCCACACTGCTCCTTTAACTCAGAATCTGCAGCATGGCTATCAAGGCCTCACTTGTTCCTACTGAGGTCCAGCCTAAAATTCCTGTAACATGCCAGGTGTGGTTGGCGCATGCCTTATTGTCCTTTCTCTAGCACTTTGGGAGGTTGCAGAGGCAGGAGTGGAGCATTTTATTTTCAAAGGCAGCCTGGTTACAAAGTGATTCCAGGACAAAAAAAAACCAAAGCTACAGGGAAGACAAAGACAAAAAAACAACAAAACCACAAAACTGCCTGTACAGGTGCCACCTTCCAGTTCTGTGCTGGCGATGGTGCTATCTTCACAGCCCACTTCTCTTGCCTCACTATGGCGTCTTACCAAAATGTTAACACTTGCTCTGAGATGTATGCCAAGTGAACATCCCAGCCAGAAATGTCCATGTCTTTTTAAATGTGTATGTTTTTAGAAATATCCTGGCAGGCTGTAAGGTATCATTGGACTCCCTGGAACTAGAGTTACTAAACAGTTGTTTAGATGCCATGTAGTGCTGGAACCAAACGCAGTACTCTGGAGAGCAGTCCAGTTTTGTTTTGCTTTGTTTTTAATTTTTTTTTTATGCACATGTGTATGATGTACTTGTCTATGTAGGTCTGTGCACCCGTTCGTGCAATGCCGCGTGCAGCGCAGTCAAGACGGTGTCCTGGATTCCCCTGGAAATGAGCCGAATGGGTACAACGGTTCGTTAGCAGCCATTGGTGGGTGCTGGGGATAAACCCCGGGTTTCTCTGGAAGAAGCAGTCGGTGCTCTTAACCGCTAGGCTATCTTCTCCAGCCCCAGTTTTGTTTTTATTCGTTTTGAGAACGAGGGTATCCCTTGTGCCCAGCTGTGCCTGGAACTCATCTGTAGACAGGCCTGTGGACTGAACTGTCACAACACGAATCCTAATTACTCCTGCTTCCAAAGTGCTAGGATTTATTAAGGTGTGCACCACCCACACCGGCACAGACAGTATCTCTTACTCTAGCCTCTCTCTAGCCTCTTTCTTTATGTCTGAGAATATATGTATATTAGGTGGTGCCCTGGGCACCACTCCCCAGCCATGCGCCAACAGCAAAAAAAGTTTAAGAGCTACAAATAAGTAAATATTCATGTTGAAAATCAAGTTAGGGATTCTGGTGCAAAGCAGGCTCCAGTGCTTTTTCAACCAACTTTTACTTGCTCTTCAGATCACACCTCAAGATGGACAGCTATTCACCCAGGGCTTGCTCAGCTAACCGCTCCTAAGAAATTTAACTACTGGGCATTTGGCAAGGTATCAAGAGGCACTGGCCTTCGAAACCCATCATGGCCCCCAGACTTCCCTCCTTAGGAAATGCCAGAATCATCTTCCAGCTAATCTGTGAGGTGAGAGCTAGGATGTGGGTGGACAGTGGGATGTTTAGTAAGTGGCTGAGTATCCATTTCACGGAGGAAACTAATACCAAGACACAGAGCAGTTACTCTCTTTTCCACTTCTTTTCTCCCCAGGATTTTGGACTGAGGGGCTTAGTGCCTCTAGCTGTTACAACTCTAAGACTCTATAGGGAGTCTTGCAGGTTTCTAGAATTCTTCCATTCAAAGTTTCCACGAGCCAGTAAATCAGTGTAATTAACGGCCAGGAGGTCTGTTCTGTGCCAGCTGCACAAACCCAGAATGGCAAACATCACTCTGAATTCCACTGCATTTCTCAGGGTCCGACCTCCCAGATCAGCCCGAGATCACCACCCCAGCTCCAACACCACATCCAGCCCCCCAGCACTTTCCCTCTGCCTAGAGGCACAAGTAAAGAAGCCTGAGTTGAACAGGAACCCAGCAAGCTGGAGCTGGGGGTGGGGAGTCTAGGCCCGCCCATCCGCCTGAGCCTCGGACTTCCTGGTCGCCAGGCTTCTGCCAGAGAAGACCGCAGCTGCGAGCCCTTGAACCATGGGGTGGGCGCGGGATGCCATCCTGGATGCGCTTGAAAACCTGACTGCTGATGAACTCAAGAGATTCAAGATGAAGCTGCTGTCGGTGCCACTGAGGGATGGCTATGGACGCATCCCCCGAGGTACCCTGCAGCCAATGGACGCCATGGACCTCACGGACAAGCTCGTCAGCTACTATCTGGAGGCATATGCCACGGAGCTCACGGTCACTGTGCTTAAAGACATAGGCCAGCAGGAGATTGCTGAGAATCTGCAGACGGCCATGGTCAGGGGTGAGTGTGGCTGTCTGGGCAACTATTCTCAACTTCCCCACCAACATAGATGGCTTACTTGGGCTCTTCTGCTTTCTGTTTCCTCCCTCCCTCCAAACAAAACAGCAATGTGCCTTTACCCTTGCAAGCTGAACTTATCCTGACCAGAATGGCTCAGCCCCAGAACTAAGAAAATAGGAAGAGAACTGACATTTGTTTCTGAGGCGGGTCTCTAGGCTGGCCTCAATCTAGAGACACCCTGCCTCTAACCTGAGGTTTTATTTTAGAGTCTGGAGCCATGGCAGGTACAACCAGTGCCCCACCTCAGAAGGCAGCCAGACCAGGTAAGACATCCCCACCCTACCTGGCTTGTAAGAGCCCTCTCCAGCCCTACCCTACCACACCCCTGTACAACCTACCTCTGGTCCCAAGGCCAGAGCCAGGCTGGGCTAATCCTACCTACCCACTACCCACACCTCTTTGAGAGGGAGTTTGAATCACCTATCTGTAGTCAATGCCTTTGATCCCCCCTTAAAATTCCACGCAGCACTTTTTGAAGCAGTGTTCAGCAGTGCTTCTGTTGTCACTTCCACTCTCAGCAGCAGCACACTTTGTGGACCAGCACCGGCAAGCACTCATCGCAAGGGTCACAGACATAGATGGGGTCCTGGATGCCTTGTACGACAAGGTGCTGACGGAGGAACAGTACCAGGCAGTGCGAGCAGAGTCCACCAATCCAAGCAAGATGAGAAGGCTCTTCAGCTTTGCTCCAGCCTGGAACCTGACCTGTAAGGACCTGCTCCTCCAAGCCCTGAAGGACACCCAACCGTACTTGGTGTCGGACCTGGAGCAGAGTTGAAATGTCTTCTCCAACAGCCCCCACTTACAGCTCCTACCTTTTTATATACAATTTATGAAACAGCAGTTTGTACTTGTGTGTTCTTCCTACTCCGTCTGTACATGGAAGCATGTGCTGTTACAAGCTACATTTCCAAAGGTCACGTGGGGGGAGGACTCAGTAGTAAACCATGTACTTACAATGTTGTTGGCCCTGGGTTCAGTCTCCAAAACCAAAATTCCAGAGGCTCAAGTTCTAGTTCACTATTCCTAGTGCCTAAGACTCCTCAGATGATTCCTGGTTTCTCCATTGCTGGGCTCTTCCTATGTTAACCCAAGGGACTTCCCTTCATACATCTATGGCAGCTAATTCAAACAGGGACATGTACAAAGGGGCCTGGAATTATGAGATCTGCTAAAGGTATTTATAGACTAGTCTACATAAAATTCTCTACATGTTCTACTTTTTCCAAATGGGAAAAGTGCCAATTTCTCTTTTTTTTTTTTTGGTCTTTTTGAGCAGGGCCTCCCTGTAGCCCAGCTGTCCTGGAACCACTCTGTAGACCGGCTTGGGCCTTGAACTCACAAAGATCCGCCTGCCTCTGCCCTCCCCAAGTGCTAGGATTAAACGGGCGCGCCCCACACCCGGCTGAGTCCAATTTTCATAGGAGACAGAGGTACCAAGGACACCCAGAATCCTCAACCATTCACCAACTTCACTTCCTGCACCAGACTTAGGTGTAAAGTTGCTGCAGGCCTGGAACTGGTCCTCTCTGCTTCTAGTCTAAGTGTGTGAGGAACCAACTGATCATGGGAAAGACTCACTTAACAGCACTCCTTCCAGTCTGGTGCTTAACCCAACCCAACCCACCTCTCTCCCCCTCTTCAACAAATGCTCCACTATCCAGTCTGCTCACATCTGGCACCATGCACTCAGCATGCATTCATGTACCAGCATGCTCAAAGGCATGCTTTCCTCCCAGCTCAGGGAGCATTTCCCAACATCTCTGGCACAAAACAAACCACTGCCATGGTATATTTTTACAAAGGGTCCTTCCAATGGACTGAGCCTATCATATAAACATAATTTCTCAGGCTGGAGAGATAGCCTAGCAGTTAAGAGCGCCGCGTGCTCTTGCCAGAGGACCCGGGTTCAATCACCGCATCAACCATGGTGGCAAGATCTGTCTATAACTCCAATTTCCAGAAGAACTCCAGTTTCCAGGGTAGTCTGACACCCTCTTCTGACCTTCACGGCGTTGCACGTCAACAGGTGAACAGACTTGCATGCAGACATACATTCAACACATACGGAAATAAATAAAAAAATATAATTTCTCAAGCCCTACATAACTTTTAACTTCACAGGTACATAATGGCTCTCGGGAGGTGGAGCCATAGATAACACTTCTGCAAAGTAGCTATAGGACTGGAGATGCAGCTCGCATAGGCCTGGGTTTGCTCCCTGGCGTGGGTGGAAAACACGTGTAATCCCAGGACTGTGGAGGTAAAGGCAGGGAATAGGACTGTTCAAGGTCATTTTTGGCTATATAGTTGAAACCAATCTAGAATAAGAGATGAGAGAGAGGGGCTGAGAGATGGCCTAGCGGTTAAGAGCGCCGCCGCCTTGCAGAGGACCCGGTTCTATCCACACCCAATGGCGGCCGAGAGCTCCGTCTGAAACTTCACGGTTCGGGAGAACTCCAGTTCCAGGGAAATCTGAGACCCTCTTCTGACCTCCGCGGCCATTGCACGACACGGGTGACACGAGTGCACCAACATACACACAGACACACAAAAAAAAAAAAAAAAAAATATAAATAGAAAAAAAAAAAAAAGAGAGAGAGAGAGAGAAAGTGGCCAGTGTGGTAGTGCACACCTTAATCCCAGCACGAGAGGCGAGCAGGTAGATTGTTGTGAATTTCAAGGCCAGCCTGGTCTAACATAGTTCAGCTAGGACAGCTGAACTTAGCAGTAGAACACCCTGTCTCAAAAAGACACCCCCCAAAAAAAAAGGGGTTGGCAGAGGAATGGCTCAGCGGTTAGAGCCCTGACTGGAGTTCAGTTCCCAATCCCTCAGGACAGCTTCTCTATGAAGGGATCCAACACACTTCTGGCCTCCACAAGAACTGTGTACACAGGGTACACATATATACATGTCAGGCAAACACTTGGACACAATAAAAGTTTTAATATTAACGAGTAGCTACAATAAACCAAGTGATAGCCAAACAGCCACTGACCCAAGCTTTATTCTCCTGAACCAATCACAAAAAGCAGGATGGTCCAGTGACACACTTCTGTAACCCCACCATTGCTAGAGCAAGATGAGGTAGAAACAGAACTGCCCTGAAGCTCACTGGCAGCTACAGTATGTTGTACAGCAACAGAAACAAGAGAGAAGCCCCACCCACCTCAACAAGGTCGAAGGCAAGGGCATATCAAAGTTTGCCTCAGACTTCTACTTGCCCAGTGACACACATGTACCTGTGCTNCGCAGCAGTAAAAAAAAGACAACATTATGGAATTTTGCATGTAAATGGATGGAACTGGAAGATACTATAGTTAAGTGAAGTAACACAGTCCCAGAAAAACAAACAACCAAATACGGATCCCTCATCTGTGCGATTGTTTAGCACCACTAACCTAGTTGTAAACATTTTCTTGTTGGGAGTGATGCAAAATGGAAAGAATAACACGCAACACCAACAACAGAAGGTGGACCGCAAACAAGAACTGACTGAAGGGGTGAATCTGGTGGCCGTGGGGGTAGGAGTGGACACAGCGTCTGGATTCAATTGTAACATAATCTTGTACTATATATATATACTTATTATATTATATATATAATACTAATGATATGTAAAACAATAAAAACAATAAAAAAAATAAAAAATTGTTAAAAACAGCCGCCGTGGGGTGCATGCCTTTAATCCTAGCACTGGGAGGCCAGACGGCAGGCACGATTCTCTGTGAGTTCAAGGCCAGTCTGGTCTTACAGAGCGAGTTCCAGACACTGGGGCTACAGGCGAGGACCCTTATCTTGAAAAGGACACAACAACAACCACAAACATACAACAAACAAAAACCAGACCCAGGGAAGCTTGTGCTATCTAACTTTCCTTTAAAGAGATTCTTCCTTTCATTCTTCTTCTTCTTCTTCTTCTTCCTTCTTATTATTATTAATTATTATGTATTATCTATATTATTGGTCTTTTGAGACAGGTCTCCCTTTAGTTCCCAGCGATGCCTGGGGCTCACTCTGTAGACCAGTTGACTTGAACTCACAAGATCTGCCTTCTCTGCCTCCCTTAGTGCTGGGATTAAAGGCGGTGTGCCACCACGAAGCCTGCAACGAACTTGTTTTCCATTTCTTCTGTATGTGTGTGCTTATCTTTGTGTAGGTGCCCACAGAGGTGCTTGTTGTCTATCTTGGTCCTTAGGTGCCACAGTGAATCATTGTGTCTGTCTTTGTGTAGGTACCCACAGTGTATGTGTGCTAGTGTGTCTTTGTGTAGGTGCCCACAGTGTATGTGTGTGTGTGTCTGTCTTTTTTTTTTTTTTTTTTTTTTTTTTTTTTGTTTTTTTTCCCTGTATCCCCAGCTGTATGTGTGTGTGTGTCTTTGTGTAGGTGCCCACAGTGTATGTGTGTGTTGTGATGTGTGTCATGTGTAGGTGAATCACGTGTATGTGTGGTGGTGTCCTTTGATGTAGGTGCCACACGTGTATGTGTATGTTCTTGTGTAGGTGCCCACAGTGTATGTGTGTGTGTGAAATTGTGTGTGTCTTTGTGTAGGTGCCCACAGTGATATGTGTGTGTCTTTTGTGTAGTGGCCCACAGTGTATGTGTTGCTGTCTTTGTGAGGGGCCACAAGCTGTATGCTGGTGTCTATATAGTAGGTGGCCCCACAGTGTATGTGTGTCTGTCTTTGTGTAGGTACCCACAGGCCAAAAGTGGAGGGGAAGGAGGCCCTGCAGCTGGAGTTAAAGGCAATTGTTAATCTTCTGACATCGGTGTTGGAACTGAATTTGGTCCTCTGGAAGACAGCAAATGCTCTTAATTAGTGTGGTCCTTTGTGCTAAGAGTAGTTGTTCCTTGTTTATTTTGTTCCACCTCTGGAAGTAGGACCTGAGAAGGAATGCTCTTAGTTTTTTGCATGAAGTGAGAAATTTCGCTCGGGGGTCATGAGAAGAATAAACTAAATGTTGAAATCATAGGCATGGTAGTGACGTCTATGAACCCAAGCCCTCAGTTAGGTGGACAACAGGAGGATCAGGAGCTTCAATTCTTAGTCTCCGGTATTGTGGCTGGGCTTCACTGTGTAGACCACGTCTGGGCTTTGAATTCACAGAGATCTTCTGCCTCTGCCTCCCGGGTACCGAGATTAAAGGCATGAGCCAAACTCTTCCTTTTATAAAAAATATTTTTTTATTTTTTCTTTTTTTAAAATTTATTTATTTTTTATGTGTATGAGGTGTACTGTCTGCATGCAGACACAGTACATTTGTGCACCCGTGTCGTGCAATGCCGAGGAGGTCATAAGAGGGTGTCTGACTGTCCCCTGGAACTGGATGTAAAGACGGCTTCTAGCCACCATGTTGGGTGCTGGTAATTGAACCCGGTCCTCTGCAAGAACCAGTTGGTGCTCTTAACCCACGGAGCCATCTCTCCAGCCCCCTGTCTATTATTTTATGTCATCTGTGATTGAGTGTATGCATTCATGGCTTGTGTGTAAGTGCACTGTGTTATGTGTGCTCAAAGACGAGGACAGAAAAAAGGCATTCAAGATTCTTATGGAACTGAGTTTAGACAGTTAGCTGCCATGTGATGTTGGGAACGTCTCCAGGTCCTCTGCAATAGCAACCATTGCTCTTAACTGCTAAACCATTCTCTCTTATAGTCTCTGGGAATGTTGGCAGGAATTTGAGGCTAGCTGCGGTGGTTGCCATGACACTCTTCTCAGAAGAGGGAAAAACCAGCAAACAACAAAACCCCAAAACTCCCCAAACCAAAAATAACCTTGCTTTAATTCTTTCATATTTATTTATGTTTTGAGATAGGGGCTTGCTGTGACATCCAGGTGTCCTGGAGCTGGAAGTTTCCTGCCCCCACACTCCTGAGTAGCCTGGGGATTGTAGATGTAAAACCTCGCAGCTTTCTGCTTAAATTTTTTTATCCCCAGGACAGGTTCTCATTAGGCTTAAGGGCTAGCTTCTGCACTCTTCATTTCTCTTGCCTCTGCTTCCCAGGAGTGAGTCGCCGTACCTTAGTTTTTACGCTTGAAGTGTCTACTTTTTTTTCGAGACAGGGTTTACCCTGTAGCCTCAGCTGGCCTGGAACTTGCTATGGGTAGACCAGGCTAGCCTTGCGATCCACTAGAGACTGCCTCTGATTGAAGGCTGGGATTAAAGGTGATGTACCACCACCATTACCACTGGTCTTTTTTTTGGGGGATAGCCTTGTTCCTTTTTTTGTTTGTTTTTTGTTTGTACTTTTCGAGACAGGGCTCTCCCTGAAGCCCCAGCTGTTCCTGAACTACACTCTGTAGACCAGGCTGGCCCTTGAACTCACAACAGGATCGGCTGCCTTCTGCCTCTGATGTTTGCTGGGATTAAAGGCGTGGCGCCACCACGCCCGGCTGCCTTGTTCTAAACATAACTAAACGTGATATAAAAAGATTTGCTGAACTGTTTGTGAAGGATGCATTTAAAGTGATTGTAAGCCGGGCGTGGTAGCGCATGCCTTTAATCCTAGCACTTGGGAGGCAGAGGCAGGTGGATCTTTGTGAGTTCAAGGCCAGCCTGGTCTACAGAGTGAGTTCCAGGACAGCTGGGTCTACAGGGAGACCCTGTCTCAAAAAGACAAAAAAAAAAAAAAAAGTGATTGTAAATATACTTTTATTTGTAACATATTATTAAAAAACTCTGCTTAGGAGATGACTTGTTGGATAAAGGGGCTTGCTGCCAAGCCAAAGGACCCGAGTTTGATCCCTGTTTCACCACATGGTGAAAAGAGAACCAACTCTCACAAGTTGTCCTCTGCCCACTAGAGGGGTGTGGCAGCATGCACATAAGATAGTAAAAAAAATAGCTGGGCATGGTGGCACTCGCCTTTAATCCCAGCACTGGGGAAGCAGAGGCAGGCGGATCTCTGGGAGTTCAAGGCCAGCCTGGTGTACAGAGCTCCATGCCAGCTGGGACTAAAGGGAGAGCCTGTCTCAAAAATACCCTCACAAGTTGTCCTTTGATCACTAGAGGCACACATAAGATAGTGAAAAACAAGAGAGCTGGGCGTGATGGCAGGAGGGTCAAGAGTTCCAGCAGCGGCTGGAGAGAGGGCCTAGTGGTTAAGAGCACCAACCGCTCTTGCAGAGCACCCACATGGCAGCTGAAAACCGTCTTTAACTCCAGTTCCAGGGAAATCTGAGACCCTCTTCTGAGGGTACATTCATACACATACAGAAATAAATAAAAAATTAAACAACAACAACAACAACAACAAAAAACTTAAAAAAAAAAAGAAAAAGTTTTGTGCTCGCTTTGGCAGCACATATACTAAAATTGGAATGATACAGAGAAGATTAGCATGGCCCCTGAGCAAGGATGACATGCAAATTCATGAAACGTTCCATATTAAAAAATTTTTTTGGGGGGCTGGAGAGATGGCCCAGTGGTTAAGAGCACCGATCGCTCTTACAGAGGACCTGGGTTCTATCCCCAGCACCCACATACAGAAATAAATAAAATAAAAAAAATTTTTTTGAAGTATTCCCATATGATTTTCTGGATCTTTTCCTTGTCTGTTATGATATTTCCCTTTTCATCATGGATTGTATTGATTTGGAGTTGTTCCTTCTTTCTTTTGGTTAACTGGGCTAGAGGTCTATCTTGTTTATTCTTTCAAAGAACCAACTTTTGGATTTGTTGATTTTTTGTATTGTTTTCTTTGTTTCTATTTCATTGATTTCTTCAAAAATCTTTACTAAGTTTGAAAACCTAGAAGAAATGGATGAATATCTGAAATCCTGGGAATCACCAAAGCTCAACCAAGAGGAGATCGACAGCTTAAACAGACCCATAATATATGAAGAAATTGAAGATGTAATAAGAAACCTCCCAACTGAAAAAAGCCCAGGCCCAGACAGTTTCACGGCAGAATTCTATAAAACATTTCAAAAAGACTTACAACCGTTATTACTCAAATTGTTTAGAAGGATACAGAGGGAATTTTCCCAAATTCCTTCTATGAAGCCAGCATCACTCTATTACCAAAACCAGGCAAAGATACAACCAAAAAGGAGAATTATAGACCCATCTCATTAATGAACACAGATGTCAAAATTCTGAACAGGATACTGGCAAATTGTATACAGACCCACATCAAGAAGATCATCCATCATGACTAAGTTGGATTCATACCAGAGATGCAGGGATGGTTCAACATACGAAAATCAATAAATATCATCAAACATATAAATGGACTGAAAGACAAAAACCCACACGATCATCTCAATTGACGCAGAAAAATCCTTTGACAAAATCCAGCATCCCTTCATGCTAAAAGTCCTAGAGGGAATTGGATTGGAGGGATCATTCCTCAATGTAATGAGGAATGTATAGAAGAAACCCACAGTCAATATCATCCTAAATGGGGAAATGACAGAAGCATTCCCTTTAAAGGTAGGAACTCAGCAAAGCTGCCCCTTGTCACCACTCCTCTTCAACATAGTGCTTGAAACACTTGCTAGGGCAATAAGGCAAGTAAAGGAAAAGAGTACTAATTGTAAAAGAGGAAGTCAAGCTATCCCTATTTGCTGATGATATGATTGTTTACTTAAGGGATGGTAAAACCTCCACCAGAAAACTTCTAGAAACAATTAAGAGCTTCAGTAAAGTGGCAGGATACAAAATTAACCTAGAAAAATCAGTAGCCTTTCTTTACACCAACAACAAGCAACTGAAGAAGGAATTCAAGGAGACCTTCCCACTCACAATAGCCTCAAAAACAATAAAATGCCTAGGAATAAACCTAACCAAATACACCAAAGATCTCTACAACAAAAATTTTAAACCCCTGAAGAAGGAAATTGAAGAAGACATCAGAAGATGGAAAAACCTCCCATGCTCATGGATTGGGAAAATTAATATAGTAAAAATGTCCACTCTACCCAAACTTTTATAAAGATTTAATGCAATTCTAATTAAAATCCCCAAAAGTTTCTTCACAGGCTTGGAGAAAAACGTCCTTAATTTCATTTGGAAAAACAAAAGACCTTGAATAGCCAAAACAACCCTGAGTGAAAAGAGCTACACAGGAGGGATCTCTATACCAGACTTCAAACTATTCTACAGGGCTATAGTCATAAAAGCAGCCGGGTACTGGCACAAAAACAGACCTGTTGACCAATGGAACAAAACTGAAGATCCAAACTTGAGCACATACAATTTCAGCCAACTCATATTTGACAAGGGGGCCAAGAAGACACAATGGAGAAAAGACAGCATCTTCAGCAAGTGGTGTTGGCAAAACTGGATCACCACTTGTAGAAGAATGAAATTAAACCCCTACCTCTCACCCTGTACAAAAGTCAACTCCAAATGGATTAAACACCTCAACGTGAAACCCCAAACTCTGAAGGCAATAGAAGTTGGCAGCAGACTATAAGACATAGGCGTAGGAAAAGATTTCCTTTTTTTTTTTTGGAAAAGATTTCCTAAATCAGACAGCAGCTGGGCAAGAATTAAGGTCGACAATTGACAAATGGGACCTCATTAAACTCAAAAGCTTCTGTACATCAAAAGAAACAATCAAGGAAGTGAAGAGAAAACCCACAGAGTGGGAGGAAACCTTCACCACAGATACATCTGACAAAGCATTGATTTCCAGAATATATAAACTACTCAAAAAACAAAGGAGAAAGAAAACAAATGACCCACTCAATAGATGGAGCAAAGAACTGAACAGAGACTTCACAAGTGAGGAATTAGAGATGGCTGAGAAACATCTTAAGCAGTGTTCAATGATGCTAATTAAGGAAATGCAAATCAAAACCACTTTAAGATATCATCTTATTCCAATAAGACTGGCTAGGATCAAGAAAACAAATGATACCAAGTGCTGGAGAGGTTGTGGGGAAGGGGAACACTCATCTACTGCTTGTGGGAATGTAAACTCATGCAGCCACTATGGAAAGCAGTGTGGAGAACCCTTGGAAGACTTGTAATGAACTTGCCACCTGACCCAGCCATACCACTCCTGGGTATGTACCCACAAGACTCATCTTACCGCAGAGATACATGCACAGCCATGGTTATGCAGCTCTCTCCACAATAGCAAGGAGCTCGAACCAACCCAAGTGCCCCTCAACTGACGAGTGGATAGAGAAAATGTGGTACATCTACACAGTGGATTTCTATGCAGCAGTAAAGAAAGATGACATCATGAACTTTGCAGGTAAATAGTTAGAGCTAGAAGATATCATGCTGAATGAAGTAACACAGTCCCAGAGAAACAAATGACGAATGGTATCCCTCATCTGTGGATGCTAGTGCGAATTACCTAATTGTATGGCAAACTGAGCAATGTCAATATGATCTGAAAACAACTGTGCTCTTATATTGTAGAATCCCTTAAAAATAAACAAAGCAAAAAATAAATAAAAAAAATTTATTTTGTATTATTTTTATTTTACGTATATGAATGTAATGCCAGCATATATGTGTGTCCATGTCCTGCAATGCCTGTGGAGGTCAGAAGAGGGCATCAGATCTCTTGGAACTGGAGTTACAGGCAGTTGTTAGCTGCCATGTGGGTTCTGGGAATTGAACCAGGGTCCTTTGCAAGAGCAGCCAATGGTCTTAACTGCTGAGCCCAACTCTCCAGGTCTGAGAATCACAGATTCAAGCCTCGGATACATAGGAAACCATGTCAGAATGACAAGAAGAAGAAAACTAATTAAAGAAAACAAAAAACTGCAAGTTTATTAAATTTTTAAAGAGTGAGAGAATATTATTATAGCCACTGTGTTCCTATAGTGCAATCCCTGAAATTAAAACCCAAAACCAAAAAACAACAGAGTTCGAAAAGGCCTCACTGAAAGCTTGGCATTGAATACAAATCGGAGGAAGAAATGGAAAAAGGCACATAGTACCTGGGCTTGGAAGAGCACTCTAGGCAGAGGGGTGGCCAGTGCGAAGTCCTTGAGGAGCAAGGAGTAAGAGAGGTGAGAAACAGTTCAGGGCAATGAATGGGGCCAGTGTAGTTAAAGATTGTAAGCTACAAGGACTTTGGCCTTTGTTCTAAGTGAGATTTAGACTGACGTTTGAAAGATAAGCATATAGGAAGGCCTGGGGTGGCCAATTGAAGCTCGAGGCTGTGGCCTCAGACCCTGGAATCTATTAGTTTATTAATTTATTCTCTGAGCATTTTTGTTATGGTTTAATTATTTTTTAGTTTTATGTGTGTGAATGATGGCCTGTGTGTATGTAAGTGCACCACAAATATGCAATGCTTGGGGCTGAAGAGATGGCTCAGCGCTTAAGAGCACCGACTGCTCTTGCAGAGGACTCGGGTTCGATTCCCAGCACCCACATGGCGGCTAAGAACCATCTTTAACTCCAGTTCCAGGGGAATCTGATACCCTCTTCTGAGGACCTTGGCATCGCACGACATGGGTGCACAGACCTACATGCAGACAGTACACTCATACACATAAAAAATAATAAATAAATAAAAAGAACAAATATGCAATGCTCACAAAGGTCAGAAGAGAGTGTTGGATCCCCGGGAACCAGAGTTAAGGACGGTTGTTAGCTGCCATGTGGGTGCTCGGAACCAGACCTAGGTTCTCCAAAAGAGCAGTCAGTGCTTAACCACTGACCCATCTCTCTCCAGCCCCTCTCTGAGCATTTCAGAGGGGACAGTACTTCAGGGCTTGTGCTGGGAACTAGGGAGAAAACATCCCTACTTCAGTTCTGGAAGAGGAAAACCTTTCAGGGTTTGAGAAGTTCCTGCCTTCCTGTAGGTGGGGACAGTACTGTCTTGTGTGGTTTGACAAGCAGTACACTTGGGAAATGAATGGATTAACTAAGTATGGACAAGCATAAAGAAGTCAAAGAGTGTGGCGAGGGAGCAGGGAAAAGGGGGAAACTCCAACTGTTGGTGCTCCCTGTTTTTCCACTGACGCTAAGCTGGCTCCACCCTGGCCTGAGGAAAGGACAGGAGACAGGCCAGAACAGGTGGCCTGGACATGAAATGCTTGTCCGCTGACTATTCTGTCATCAATTTTAGAACAGTTTCCAGAAGCGATGGGAGGGAATGGGCGGGGCAGCTAAATATAGTTCTTGGCCATAGAAGTAATCTGGAAGGGTCTGTCCTCTGTTCAGTGCGCTCACACCCTAGTTTGGGCCCACCACCCGCTGACCTCGAGCTTTTGGCTGAAGATCTCCTACCAGACCCGTGAGTCCCATGGGCCTGGAGATACCTGGGAGGAGAGGGCTGGGTGTGCTAGAGGTCAGTGAGAGGGCAGCTGGAAAAAGGGCTTCCAGACGATTGGAGACTGGAGTGGAGGCCAAGGCCTAGGTCAGGGTCTGAGGCCTGGGCTAAAACAGGGGTAAGGGCAGTGGGCCAGAGTGTTTGGAACCCAGCCTTGTGTTTAGAACTGGGGTTGATCAGGGCCGAGAATGGCAATATTTACTGCCTTTTGGGGACGCCAGCACATCCCCTTCCCTCTTGGCCACAGCTGCCGGGCGGGCGACAACCCGGCTTGGGATTCAGCTGGAGCTTCTGAGTCTCTGAGCAGCCCTTCCTTCTCCCAGGCGCACCATGTCGGCTGCACCCGGCCTTCTGCACCAGGAGCTGTCTTGCCCGCTGTGCCTTCTGCTGTTCGATGCTCCAGTAACCGCTGAGTGTGGCCACAGTTTCTGCCGTGCCTGCCTGGGGCGGGTGGCAGGCGAGCCTGCAGCCGATGGCACGGTGCCTTGTCCTTGCTGTCAGGCACCCACGCGGCCGCAAGCGCTCAGCACTAACCTGCAGCTGGCGCGCCTCGTGGAGAGTCTCGCGCAAGTGCCCCAGGGCCACTGCGAGGAACACCTCGACCCACTGAGCATCTACTGCGAGCAGGACCGCACACTTGTGTGTGGCGTGTGTGCCTCGCTGGGCTCGCACCGCGGCCACCGGCTACTGCCCGCCGCGGAGGCCCACGCGCGCCTCAAGGTGTGGGGCCCAGCAGGGGTCGGGGTAGGACGGGGTTGCTGAACAGAGTGGGGCGGACCCACGGGAAGACAGGTGGCTACGTGGATCTGGGCTATAAACTTGGGAAGACAGCAGGTGGCTGGGGTTGCTAAGGAGAGGGCGGGGCTAGGCAGCCAGTGGACCCAGTCTGTGGAGCAGCGCGCAGGATCTGGCCACGTGGGTCCCGGAAGCCCTGCGCAGGCGCAGGCTGGGAGCAGCGCGCCTCACGAATTTGCCTGCTGCAAGCTGCTCCATCCGGGTCTGGGCAGTGTCCGTACTCGACCCATTGGCTCTGGGTCATCATCGCCTGCGCGCGGCCCACGCGCTCTTGGACAAACCGGGCGGGCCTCCAGGAAGGGCAAATTTGCACGGTGGGGGGGGGTCCCTTAAAACTGGAAGTCAGAGGCGTGGCCAGGAGTGCGGGGACCCCGCTGTCCCGCTGCGCACAGCTGCCTGGCTGACGCCAGAGGTCCCTGAAGCTGCCAGATTTGTGCCAGGCCTGATGCTGGGGAGAGGATCTCTAGCGGAAAGGGAGAATGAAGCGGGGAAGAGGAAGGTACGCCTGGGCTAGGCTCTCAGTAGCACCGAGACTGCAGTCCAGGCTGATTTCTAGTTGGAGCTGGGAGTTCTGACGGTCGGAGTGCCCTCCCACAGTGCTCCCCCCAACTCCCCGCGCAAGGCTGAACACCCTGTAGCAGGCGAATGGACGCACAGGCACACAACAGTTCTTATCTGCTATGCATACGGGAGATAGGTGACCAACTAGCGCAGGAAGGTCAGTTATTGTTTATTGGGCTGTGAAAAAGCAAACTTCAGATGCTGAGACGAGAGAAAAGAGAGCCGGGAGGAGGAGGAGGAGGAGGAGGAGGAGGAGGAGGAGGAGGAGGAAGAAGAGGAGTCTGGAGGCCAGGAGCGGTCCTCGGGTCCTCCGCTGCGCGGGAAGCCGCTGCCTTTGTGTCTCCGGGCTTCACTACGGGGCGTTGGCTGCGCTCCGTCTGAGCACTCACTCTCCGGCCGGGGTAGATCACTGTCCTCTTCTCCCAGACTTCCCTGGAGCCCAGCCTCATAGTCATCTCTCCTCATCTTGCTCAGTCCAGCCCGAAACGGTTTCCCAGCACAGGGCAGGAGCCGCTCAACCCTGCAGGTTCCCCTCTGCGGATGACCCCAGAACTCCAAGCCTTGCCCACCGTCATCTGTGAACAGAGAACAGCACCTGACAAACGGAACAGGGCATCCTGCCTCCCTGCAGGGGTCCGCGTCAGCCCCCGCCTAAGCCTCAGGGGTCCGAAGATCGAGAGCCTGGAAAAGAGCCGGGAGGAGGAGGGCAGGAAATCTCTGGGGGCAATTTGATGTCTGGGACTTTGACATACCGGACTCGGAGTGCTTGAATGGGATCCCCGGGCCTGGGGGTCACGCAGCCTCCCGGAGCTGAGCGGCCAGCTCCTGCATGCCCATGTCCTGCAGGACGGTCCCCGTGAGCTCGGCAGCGTAGTCCTCGCGGTAGAAGGCAACCAGCCTGTCGGTGAGGTCCATGGCGTCCAACGTCCCGAGCGCCCCCCGAGGGATGTGCCTGAAGCCCTCGCGGAGCGGCACCATCCCCAGCTTCAGCTTGAACTTCTTGAGCTCCTCGCCAGTCAGGTTCTCCAGGGCCTCCAGGATGGCGTCGCGCTTGTTGGCCATGGCTCAACCCTGCGACCTCTAAACCTGCGACTGCGAGCGCCTGGAGCGACCGGGCAAAGGCCCAGGGCGGGCGGGGACTCCTCCAGAGAGGGCGTCTTGGGAGGAGACTTGAACTAGCAGCCAGCCAGGAGCCCAGCCTTGTGGCTTCCCTGGGCGAGTATTCCTCTGCAAACAACACCTAGCCTGTCCAGCTTCCCAGGGAAGCCGGAAGTGTCAACTGGGGTTGATGCTCCTGTTCTGCAAAGGTGGAAACTGAGAGTGGAAGTCGCGGCGGCGGCAGGAAGCAGAAGTGACTTCCCGCGGCCACCCCTCTGCATTTCAGGAATCTCCAACAGTCCTCAGCCCACGCCCGGGTTTATGATCCACAGGGGCTGTGTGTATTAAATGACCTGTCCCGGATCCTGTAGGTGTGTAGAAAGGCTGACTAGGGGGTCAGGCTGTGAGTGATGTTCAGTTTTTGTTAGGTGTGGAACCCAGAAAGAGATTATCCTCTTCTTCCTGCTTCTCCTCCTCTTCTACTGGCTCTTTCCTTTCTGAGACAGTGTCTTTATGTAGTCCAGGCTGGCCTGAAACCTGATATGCAGATCAGGCTAGCCTCAAATTTGTGATCCCCCTGCCTCAGGGTTTCAGTGCTGTTACAGACATGCACTACCACGCCCAGCTCCATTCTTTTTTTTTTTTTTTCCATACAATTTTCACTCATTCCTGTCAGCCTTGTGTATGTCAAGTGTTATACTTGTCTGTCTGGTGGGGGGACCAAACTGCACTTGTGTTTGTGGTCCTTGCAAAGATGTGTATGGGGGCTGGCTGCTGAGGGCTGAGGTTAGGGAAAGCAAGGCCCTTGAAGAGCTGAGGAACAGACCATGGGACCCAAAGGAACTTAGACTTTAGGAAAAGTATGGCCAGGGCATGGAGATAGGCAAATGGATTTGGGACTAAGAAGAAGGCTGGAGAAGGAGCTGGCATTGAGGGACGCATCCTACAGATGGCAGGATTAGGGGTGCATATGATTTGGGGTGGCCTCCCTATAATTTCTCATATCCTTTGCCTTAGACACAACTCCCACAACAGAAGCTGCAGCTGCAGGAGGCTTGTATGCGCAAGGAGAAGAGCGCGGCTGTGTTGGAGCATCAGCTGGTGGAGGTGGAGGTCAGTGGGCAGGGGGCAGAGCCGTGGGACTGAGGCTAGGTCTAGGCTGAGGATCCCCAGGCAAGAATCTTCTCATCTCCATCCCAGGAGACGGTGCGTCACTTCCGGGGAGCTGTTGGGGAGCAGCTAGGGAAGATGCGGGTGTTCCTGGCTGCGCTAGAAAGCTCTTTGGATCGTGAAGCAGAAAGAGTTCGGGGTGAGGCTGGGGTTGCCTTGCGTCGGGAGCTGGCAAGCCTGAACTCTTACTTGGAGCAACTGAAGCAGATGGAAAAGGTGCTGGAGGAGGTGGCTGACAAGCCACAGACAGAGTTCCTCATGGTGAGTGCTCACAACCTCCCCTCCTTGCCTCTTGGCCAGGACTCAGGCTCCAGAGACCTTGTCTGGATTCCATTCGGGTACCTTGAACCCCACAGAAGTGAACCGATGAGCTAGGGCTTCGTATCAGGGCTGGGCCTCCGAGTTGCTGTTCAAATTAGACAGTGCTTAAGGATAGATCCCTAGCGGTACCATTCATATCACAGACATTGTGGGCTTCTGTATGTATCAGGACAGTGAATATGAGTTTCAGGGATGAGGAGGGCACCTTTTCCTAATCACATAAAACTAAATGTCCAGGGGCAGCCTTGCACCCTACGTGTCTTTGGGCTTTCCGATCTCACCGAACCCATGCTCACTGTGCTTGGTGCTCTGAACTCCCCGCAGTCCTTCCTCTCTTATCTCCTTTTTTGTTTTCTCTTTTTTCAGAAATACTGCCTGGTGACCAGCAGGTGAGGTCTGCCATGTCTTTTGCTGAACTTCCTTAGTCTTTCAGAGACACCAGCTGGCGCCTATCCACCACGAGGTGCATTTTACCCCAGTCCACTTGCAAGCATCTCTGTAGACTTGGTGTTGAACACAGAAATGAGCCAGACACGTCCTTATTCCTGGAGTCCTCACAGCCTGGTGGTGTAGGCAGATGTGGGCAGGTCACAGGTGTTATTTCTAGACTGCTGGGGAGGGAAAGGGACAGCCAAAGGAAGCTTCCCAGAGGAGTGGACACTGGAGTTGGATCCTAGAGAAATGGACAGGATCCGAGGGGATAACACTGCAAGCATAGACCTGTGGAAGACCTCAGGCTGACCTAAATATAGCCTACACAAGCGTGGAACTAGACATCTGTCTGTCCTTAGCTTCTCAGATGTTGGCATACACCCTCATGGCTGGGACAGACATTTAAAAAGTATAGTTTCTCGGGGGTGGTGGCGCACACCTTTAATCCCAGCACTTGGGAGGCAGAGGCAGGCGGATCTCTGTGAGTTCAAGGCCAGCCTGGTCTACAGAGTGAGTTCCAGGACAGCTGGGGCTACAGGGAGACCCTGTCTTGAAAAGACCAAAAAAAAAAAAATGTACAGTTTCTATTCAATTGCACTAAGTACATTCTCATTATACAACCATCACCTCCATCCATTTCTAGAAATTTTCCTTATTCCCCAATAAAAACTCTAATGGAAGAGTTTGAGGCAGGGTGTGATGTGGGGAGGT
The DNA here is from genome assembly GCA_009823505.1 of Rhizomys pruinosus. Classification (NCBI taxonomy): domain Eukaryota; kingdom Metazoa; phylum Chordata; class Mammalia; order Rodentia; family Spalacidae; genus Rhizomys; species Rhizomys pruinosus. Next base: position 223,906 of record VZQC01008291.1, on the reverse strand, counting down.
CTGAAACCCCAACAACCCGTGTCCTTTCATCTCTTATCTGCCCTCTCTCCCTATTACCTCTCCACCCCCAGGCTGCAGAAGATCCTGTCAGAGTCCCCACCACCTGCACGTCTGGACATCCAGCTGCCTGTCATTTCAGATGACTTCAAATTCCAGGTGTGGAAGAAGATGTTCCGGGCTCTGATGCCAGGTACTGAGATGGCTGGCTCTGGGTTTAACTGTGGGGTTGGTGGGAGGCTCAAGACACAGACAGAGGCATCCTAACCCCCAACTCAGAAAGCCATAGAAGGTTCCCCTTACTTCTGGAGTTCCTCTGCAGCCCTCAAACTTGGGCTTGGAGGAAGATCTTTGGCATGGAGTTTACAGTGGGAGAAGGACCTAGGAAGCACACTGCTGACCTCGGGGGTGCTGCTGTGGCTGGTCTTAGCCCCTGACTGTGTGAGCCTTGGTCATAGATAGATTCCTGCTGACTGGGGGCTAGTCTGCGGAGTTTCAGGAAACCCTGAGGACCAGCCTGGGTCAGACACTGACTCTGGGGGCCCGTGGCTGGCAGCCAAGGGCTCAGCTTCCTTTCCCAGGAGGTAGCATGTGTCTGGGTGCTGCAGCCTACAGGACACATGGCTATTCAGCCTTTACTGCCTCTGGTCCTGGCGGGGTTGGGAATAATGGGAACTCTTGTTCACTTGAGAGAAAAATCAAGACCTCCTGTCTCCTGGTCCTCCCTGCTGCCCGTTTCACTGTACAGCTAGGCAAATAGAAGCTTGGAGAGAGGAGACAAAGGTGGTCCGGGTTGGTTGAGGGAAGGCTGCACAGCGCTGGCCTCACGGCCGTGTCTCCCGTAGCCCTGGAGGAACTGACCTTTGACCCCAGCTCTGCGCACCCGAGCCTCGTGGTGTCCCCCTCGGGCCGCCGCGTGGAGTGCTCGGAGCAGAAGGCGCCCCCCGCGGGCGAGGACGCGCGCCAGTTCGACAAGGCGGTGGCGGTGGTGGCGCAGCAGCTGCTGGCGGACGGCGAGCACTACTGGGAGGTGGAGGTGGGCGACAAGCCGCGCTGGGCCCTGGGCGTGATGGCGGCCGACGCCCCCCGCCGCGGCCGGCTGCACGCGGTCCCGTCCCAGGGCCTGTGGCTGCTCGGCCTGCGCGACGGCAAGATCCTGGAGGCGCACGTGGAGGCCAAGGAGCCGCGGGCCCTGCGCGCGCCCGACCGGCGGCCCTCGCGCGTGGGCCTCTACCTCAGCTTCGCGGATGGCGTCTTCTCCTTTTACGACGCCACTGACGCGGACGCGCTCGTGCTGCTCTTCGCTTTCCACGAGCGCCTGCCTGGGCCGGTGTACCCGTTCTTTGACGTGTGCTGGCACGACAAGGGCAAGAATGCACAACCGCTGCTGCTCGTGGGGCCCGAAAGCGAGGAGGCCTGAGCGCAGGCTGCGGGGTGCGGCCGGGGCCTGTAGGCGGTGGGGCGCCCTGCTCCGGCCTGGAGGGGGTCGGGTGGGGTGCTGGAGGCGAAGGCCCCGTGCACGGGGTGGGTGCTGAAGAATATCCAAGAGTTTTAATATGCAGGCTGGGATGGCGAGGGGCTGCTGGTGAGGGATGGACTAAAGGTGAGGAGCTACAGGGAGACATCTCAAAAAGACCAAAGGGGGGGGGCACACAACAAGCCTGGCTCGTTGGTGGCCCGTGCCTGTAAATCCCAGCTCTCCGGAGGCTGAGGCAGGAGGATGGCTTGGCTACTTAGCAAGACTCTGTCTCAAGGAAGCAAACAAATGTGCACAGAATAGAGACTTGATAAAACTTTGCTGTTTCTGATATAGCAGGTCTGGGAGAGGTCAAGCTTTCTTTTCTTCTCTATCTCTCAGTTATCTCCATCTCTATCTCTGTTTGGTGACGGGGTCTTGCTCTGTAGCCCAGGCTGGCCTGGAACTCACTTGAGGTCTAGACTGGTTTTAGATTCTTTTTTGTTTTGTCAGAGACAGGGTCTTCCTACAGTGTACCCCCAGCTGGTCTGGAACTCACTATGTAGAGCAGGCTGGCCTCGGTCTAGCAGAAGGCCACCATCCTCTGCCTCCCAAGTTCTAGGATTAAAGGATAGCATGTAACATCACACTTGGCTGGCTTCAAATTCTTGATCCAATCCACTCCTTCAGCCTCCAGAGTGCTGGGATTCCATATGTAAGCTACTTGCCCAGCAAAGGTGATGTCTTGTAACCTATTTCTCAGTGGTCCTGATGCTGCTGATCACGTGTGGGACCCTCCAGAGGACATCTCCATCTGTTTAGTCTGCTGTCAGTACAGATGGAGGCATGTGGCCTGAGTATGCTCTCTGAGTTCAACTCATACTTAAAATCTGCCAGAGCTTATGCCCAGTGAGAAAACAGGCTGTCAGCTCATTTCTAGTTGCCTCTGGAATATGTTTACTGTTTTGCACATTGAGGACCCATTTTCTCACCAAGAGAAAAAGCTTGACACTAACCCCTTTCGGGGACTGACGGTGGTAGAGACCAGGAACCTTTCTCTGGGGGCTCTCACAGTTGTCCCCTTTCTGCTTTCCTGATTGCTTACACTTTCTTGATTTAAAAATATTTAATTTGTTATTTTTAGTTAGGTGTCTGTGTACGCATGAGTGCAGGCACCCAGGGAAGTCAGAGGCACTGATCCCCCTGGAGTAAGAGAACGACGCACTCTTAACTAGAGAGCTGACTCTCCGCCTACGTCCTTTGGGCCCTGGAGTGACCACCGAGGCCCTAAGTGAGCCTCTACACCCTGGAGGGAGAGGCTTCTAGGCATTTTTGCACTCCTTTTCCTGGGCCTGCTGCTGTGAGAAAGGGCTGGTGTGGAACTCCAAAGAAGGCTGTTGGCTGGGTAATAAGGGCCTAAAGGTGTGTGTGGCTGGGGGAGGGAAGCCAAGCTTGATTGCTAGGCTTTGGCTTCAGGAGCAAGGGAGGATCAATTTCAGAAGCTCCTTCATGGTAGCAAAGAAAACAATGAGGTAAAAAGATTATTTGGTTGTAAGACTTAGTATCATTAAGAAACTCTTTTTTTTTTAATGTCTTTTTTAAAAATTTTTATTTATTTCTGTATGTGTATGAATGTATTGTCTGCATGCAAGTCTGTGCACCCGTGTCATGCAATGCCGTGGAGGTCAGAAGAGGGTCTCGGATTCCCCTGGAACTGGAGTTCTCCTGGAATTGGAGTTTCAGACGGTTCTCGGCCACCATGTGGGTGCTGGGGATCGAACCCGGGTCCTCTGTAAGAGCGGTTGGTGCTCTTAACCGCTAGGCCATCTCTCCAGCCCCAAGAAACCCTTTTTAAGGATGGAGATGTAGCTCAGTGCATGAAGGCCTGGGTTTGATTCTGTTCCCAGCACTGATAAAACAGGCTCATGTCCATAATCTCAGCACTTGGGTGGTGGTGGTGGGACGGTAAAAACATTCCAGGTTATCCTTGGCTGCAGCCCGGGACGAATGAGACTCACCAAAGAGACAGACTACTATAATCGTTAAATCTATGCGGAGACAACTGATTATTAGGCAATTGCCCTTTCCACCCCCCCCCCCTTTTTTTTGGTCTTTTTGAGATGGGTCTCCCTGTAGCCCCAGCTGTCCTGGAACTCACTCTGTAGACCAGGCTGGCCTTGAACTCACAAAGATCCACCTTCCTCTGCCTCCTGAGTGCTAGGATTAAAGGCCTGGGCCACCATACCTGGCTTAAAGATGGTTCTTAGCCACCATGTGGGTGCTGGGAACCAAACCCAGATCCTCTGCAAGAGCAGTCGGCACTCTTAACCACTGAGCCATCTCTCCAGCCTTTTTTCCCCCTTTTAAAATGAGAATCTAGGGGTTGGAGAGATGGCCTAGCGGTTAAGAGCACTGACTGCTCTTGCAGAGGACCCGGGTTCGATCCCCAACACCCACATGGCGGCTGAGAACCGTCTGTAACTCCAATTCCAGGAGAACTCCAGTTCCAGGGGAATCCGAAATCCTCTTCTGACCTCCGAAGCATTGCACGACACGGGTACGCAGACTTGCATGCAGACAGTACATTCATACACACACACACAAAAATGAGAATCTAACACACTATATTTTGATCCTATTCCACCTTTTCCCAGCTCTTTCCAGGTCCTCCTCCCTACACACCTGACTTTGTGTCTTGTTTTTTAAATATATATATATTTGTCATATACACATATATACAGTATATTTGTGTGTGTGTGTGTGTGTGTGTGTGTGTGTGTACGTTTGTTATATGACATGCAGGTGGAGGTCAGAAGACAACTTGCAGGAGCTGGTCCTCTCCTTCCACTGTGTAGATCTTGGGACTTGAACTCAGGGCGTGAGGCTTGGCAGGAAGTGAACCGTCTTGATGGCCCGTCTCCACCTTGATTGATCAATTGTTTCCTCGAAACAGGTGTGTTTACTTTCTAGCATTGCAGTGAAGCCAAGCATGGATTTGTAGTCACTGAGAACCTTCAACAACTCCCTGTTGTCTAGAAAAGCCCACCTTTGGCTCGGCTTCTGAGGTCCCTGCCATTCTCCAGGCTCCCCTGTGCCACCACCCTGTGTACACGTCCACACTGGCCTTACGGAAGCTACGAGGTCCCCTACTCCCTACTAGACTATGGAACTCTCTGGAAGGAAGGCTGTTCCCCTCCCACTCATCTTTCAACACTCCTTTGAAAGTTTCTTTTCCTTTCTTGACTGTTTGAGCCCCCAGAAAACGTTCATTGCTTTTCACTCCTTATAATGTATGGCTGTGACACTGAACTATCTACATGTAAGCCTGGGGTGTCTGGGAAGGGTGTGTGTGTGTACAAGGGCTCAAGGTTTGTTAGGAAATGGGTGTTCGTGGGCTCACTTGCTAGGTTAAGATTAAGTGTTCATAGACATTACTAAGACTGTGTGAGGGGAAAAAGGGAGGTCACTGGTTCGTGATGAAGTCGGAGTGAAGGCGAGAGGGACAGAAGGTTGGCCAGAGGCCTGCAGGATCATTGCAGGGACTCCTGCAACCTGCGCCACCCATGTCCAGTGCTGCATTGCAGGGTTGGGCCTGCAGGATCATTGCAGGGACTCCTGCAACCCGTGCCACCCATGTCCAGTGCTGCATTGCAGGGATGGCCCTGCCGGATCATTGCAGGGACTCCTGCAACCTGCGCCACCCATGTCCAGTGCTGCATTGCAGGGATGGGCCTGCAGGATCATTGCAGGGACTCCTGCAACCCGCGCCACCCATGTCCAGTGCTGCATTGCAGGGATGGGCCTGCAGGATCATTGCAGGGACTCCTGCAACCCATGCCATCCATGTCCAGTGCTGCATTGCAGGGGTGGGCCTGCAGGATCATTGCAGGGACTCCTGCAACCCGTGCCACCCATGTCCAGTGCTGCATTGCAGGGGTGGGCCTGCAGGATCATTGCAGGGACTCCTGCAACCTGTGCCACCCATGTCCAGTGCTGCATTGCAGGGGTGGGCCTGCCAGATCATTGCAGGGACTTCTGCAACCCGAGCCACCCATGTCCAGTGCTGCATTGCAGGGGTGGGCCTGCAGGATCATTGCAGGGACTCCTGCAACCCGTGCCACCCATGTCCAGTGCTGCATTGCAGGGGTGGGCCTGCCAGATCATTGCAGGGACTCCTGCAACCCGAGCCACCCATGTCCAGTGCTGCATTGCAGGGGTGGGCCTGCAGGATCATTGCAGGGACTCCTGCAACCCGTGCCACCCATGTCCAGTGCTGCATTGCAGGGGTGGGCCTGCCAGATCATTGCAGGGACTCCTGCAACCCGAGCCACCCATGTCCAGTGCTGCATTGCAGGGGTGGGCCTGCAGGATCATTGCAGGGACTCCTGCAACCTGCACCACCCATGTCCAGTGCTGCATTGCAGGGGTGGGCCTGTTCTGGCCCCCGCTTTGCCCACTCATTGGGCACTCATGCTCCCTTTGGCTGGGCTTCATCAGCAAATGTTATTTTCATGGCTATGGCAGGTTTTTTTTCTGCAGAGCTGCTCCAGCTCATGTCAGTCATGGTGGGAGTTGGAGTTGGTGGGAAATGTTGCCTGGTTGGGGTTTTCCTTGTGTGGTGGTAATTATCTGAAGGACAGTCTCTCGGAGTGTAGGAAGGTGAGGTGTGAATGGAGAGGTGGGTCCTACACAGTGTGTTCTAAAGGGCCAGCATTTCTTCTGTCAGTCCTGTGTGATTTGTTCCTGACAGAACTCTCAAGTTGAGGTTTGGCCCCAGTGTAATGATGAGAGGTGGGGAGGCCTGTATGGGATGTGGGGCACAAGATTCACCCCCCAGTAATAGTTACTTCCATCCAGACTGGGTGAGCAGTTTTTTCTTTTTTTGTGCTTTATTGAAATGGCTTAAAATGGCTGGGCGTGGTGGCGCACACCTTTAATCTTGCACTTGGGAGGCAGAGGGCAGGCAGATTTTGTGAGTTCAAGCTGGCCTGTTCTACAGTAGTGAGAGATCCAGGCACTGGGCTAAAAAAAAGGGAGACCCTGTCAAAAAGACCAAAAAATAAACCAAAAAAAAAAAAAACTGGCTTAAAATGAAGATATTTGTAATAAAAACAATAACTAAGAGATAACAGTAGTTACAATTTTTTTCAAGCTATTACCTTTCTATTTATTTACATTTATTTATTTATTTATTTATTTATTTATTTGAATGTACTGTCTACTTGTAGGTTTGTGCACCCGTGTTGTGCAATGCCACGGAAGTCAGAAGAGAGTGTCAGATTCCCCTGGAACTGGAGTTAAAGACAGGGTTCTCAGCCGCCATGTGGATGCTGGGGATTGAACCCGGGTTTCTGCAAGAGCAGTCGGCGCTCTTAACCGCTATGTCATCTCTCCAGCCCTCAGATTATTACCTTTCATAATCTATAAGCAGTTCTTACCCTTTTTTGATCTTTTGGAGACAAGGTTTCTCTGTATCCCCACCTGACCTGGAACTTGCTGGCCTCGATCTCTTGCCTCTGCCTCCTGAGTGTTGGGATTAAAGGCATGCAGCACCACACCCAGAAGTTTTTACCTTTTTAAGCTTACAATGATTTTTTCATTCTACTGACTCAGCAAATCCTTACATAAGTAATTAAAAATGAAATAACTGATCCATAATGATGATACAAGAAGTAGTTGCTTGAGAACTGCACAGCAAAGCACTCTGAGAACAAGATATTCAAATAACATAAAATGTTTTGAACACATTCTCGTTACATGTTTTATAAGTTATAAAGATGGCTCACCAGGTAAAGGCACTTGCTTTCAAGGCTGTGAATCTGAGTTCAATCCATAGGACCCATATTGTGGAAGGAGAGAACTGACTTTAGAAAGGTGTCCTCTGACCTTCGTGAGCACAAGCGTGTGCTTGTGTATGCATGCACACACAGAAAGAAGATGTAATACAAATTAAAAAAAAGTGGTTATCAAGAAAAGTATTTATAATAAAGTGAGTTTGGCTTCCTTGGCTTTCTCCTCCTCCTCCTCCTCCTCCTCCTCCTCCTCCTCCTCTTCCTTCTTCCCCTCTTCCTCCTCCTCTTCCTCCTCTTCTTCCTCCTCTTCCTCCTCCTCCTCCTTCTTCTTTGCTAAAAGTAATATTTCTTTGACACTGTTCAGGAAAAAGATTTAGCCACACAGTCACTAAGCACATTTGTGTTATGTCAAGTCTTTGGCTTAAGCCCCTTTGGCCCTGTAAAACATTTTTGCTTTTATTTCTGAGTTTTCTGGTTCATTTTTATCCATTATTTCATCTGTTGATATGTCAGTATTAGTCAGCAACCATTTTTTACTGCCCCTGAAGAAATCTCCTTGTAGAACTCTCTGAGAACTTCCAGCTGGCTGGGCCAGATGGAGAGGTGGGACTGGATTTTGGCAATGGCTTGTACAGCCTCCTCTGGGCTCCATTTGTATACCTGAATCAGGTATTTAAGCAAGGCCAGAGGCTGGAGAAATGGCTCAGTGGTTAAGAGCACTGGCTGATCTCCAAAAGGACCCAGGTTCTGTTCCCAGCACTACATGGCAGCTAACCATCTGTAATTCCAATTCCAGGATATCTGACACCCTCTTCTGACCTTTGTAATGGCATTTCATGACACGGATGCCCTTACAAACATGCAGGCAATGCACTCATACACTCATACAAAGTAAGAAAATCTTAATAAACAAAGCCATATGTCTTTTTGTGTGTGGTCTCCCTGTAGCCCCCAGCTGTCTTGGGACTCCCTATATAGACCAAGCTGTCCCTGAACTCAGAGATCTGCCTGCCTCTGCCTCCAAAGTGCTGGAATTAAAGGTGTGTGCCACCATGCCCAGCACAAAGCCATATGTTTTTCATCTAGAGAATATGGGGACCCCAGCCCGAGTGGCCACAGAGCCTAGTGAAGCCCCGGTGCTGTGAAGATAAGTGAGGTATTTTACAAAAGTATTGACACACAGAAATCTCTCAATGAACACTTTGCTTTCAAGTTTAACATGTTTTTGCTAGAGGTGAATTAGTTGTGTTATGCCAGGACATTAGAAGGCACAAAAAAAATGTCTCAGTAGTCAGTTATTCTGAGTTCTTAGCTTTCTTAGATGGGAGAATTTGTTTGACAATTCTCTGTTACCATAACAAAATACCTGAAGCTTGGTAACATAAAAAGACCTAGGTTTGGGGCTGGAGAGATGGCCTAGTGGTTAAGAGTGCCGACCGCTCTTGCAGAGGACCTGGGTTCGATCCCCAGCACCCACATGGCGGCCGAGAACTGTCTGAAACTCCAATTCCAGGAGAACTCCAGTTCCAGGGGAATCCGACACCCTCTTCTGACCTCCGTGGCATTGCACGACACAGGTGCACAGACCTACATGCATACAGCACACTCATACACATACAGAAATGAATACTAAAAAAAAAAAAGACGTAGGTTTACCTAGCTCACAATTCTGGAAGTCCAAGAACACGATGTTGGCATTGGTTCTGGTTCTGAGTTTTTTTTCTTCGTCTTTTTGAGACAGGGTCTCCCTGTAGCTCTGGCTGTCCTGGAACTCACTTTGTAGACCAGGCTGGCCTTAAACACCCGGCTGGTTCAGCTTCTGAAAAGGGACACAAGATGGACTATAGGCAGGAGAGTGGGAAGTGAGGCTGTTACCAACCAACCCAGGGTCCTTTTGCCCAATTTGAGGCTGAAATTGGGAGACCGGGGTAGAACAGAGCTCCTGGGCTGATCTGCTCCACTGGGGGGAGAAGAGTTTATCAGCCAGGCCACAGAGGCAGCTGCAGCCTCAAATTCTGTGCAGCAAGCTTTGGAAGAAGCAGGTGGTACAAACAGGGCCATCCTAGAGTGGAGAGATGGCTCAGCGGTTACGAGCACTGACTGAGGACCTGGGTTCAATTCCTAGCACCCACATGGTGGCTAAGAACCGTCTTGGGTCAGGCGAGGTGGTGCACGCCTTTAATCCCAGCACTCGGGAGGCAGAGGCAGGCAGATCTCTGTGAGTTCAAGGCCAGCCTGGTCTACACAAGTGAGCTCCAGGCCAGCTGGGACTAAAGGGAGACCCTGTCTCAAAAAATATGCAGCATGGTTGGTAAATCAGGCCTTTCTTATCCTGTCTCAAAGCAGGTGTGTGCAGGAGAGGGCTGTTTGGGAGATGGCTCAGAGGTTAAGGTGCTCACCACGCAAGCATGAGAACCAAATTCAGATCTTCGGAATCCACATAAATGCAGGGCCGGCGTGGCAGTCTGCCCTAACCCCTGAGCTCCGGAAGCCTAGTGAGGTTCCCCTGAGCAAGCTGCCAATCTGGGTTCAGCAATAGCTTGTGTCAGTTTACTGATTGGAGAGCAATCCAAGAGGACACCTGACGTCAACATCTGTCTGGTCTCCACACGAATGCACACACATACAGCCACATGCACACACTCGTGCACACGCGCATACAAACACACATTCACAAAAGAAGCAAGATAGGGCCCCATGTGGCCGAGCGCCGGAGGGGCAGGAGGTGCAGGGCGCCGTCCTCGCGATGACTGGCCACGAGCTCGCAACCCGGCTCCGAGGTGACCTCCGGATGGCTGGAGGCCGGCCTGGCCCGGGTGCTCTACACGGTGTTCCGAGGGCGGGTGCCGGGCGGGTGCTGGTCGGGGCACATCGCGACTTGTACCCCCGCATCGACCCACGATGCTGCTGGGCGCGCTGCGGTTGCGGGGCGCGACGCGCGGCTGGTACTGGGAGAGAACACGGGGGGGGGGTGCGGTGGGGGGGAGGGGG
>VZQC01008291.1:0-213508 GCA_009823505.1 Rhizomys pruinosus | reverse complement strand
GCTCACGAATTCTGCCAAACATGTTTTTCATCTTTTTCTCAGTCTGTCTCAAAATTCTCAATGTAGTTTACTGTTTCGAGCATTTCACCATTTCAGTCAGTTCTTTGATGCAGGCTTTTCTGTTGTTGTTATTCCTTCCAATATCCATCACTCCAAAATATGCACATATGCATGCCACATATGTCATGGTTTTTTAGCATCTTTGGCTTATGATTTTTTTTCTTTATTAGGCTGAAAGATGTCATGTTTGAAGGCTCCTCCTTGGCAAGCCCAAACCACCATCAGTTCTGCCCTTGTGTTCCACACTGGGGTTTTCCCTTCCCATGGTCACCAAATGAGGTCCAGTAAGCAACTCATCCTGTCTTGATCTTCCTGTACTGGTCTCCATGATACAGCCTGGGTAGTCCAACAATGGCAGTCTATACTCTGAAGAAGTGGAAACCCCAATAGTAGCTCAGTCCACAAGTTGGATGTCTCAGCAGTCCCCATCTGGCACCGAGGGTTTGGAGGATTCTTGGAGAGACATGAGTCTTCAGTCCATATTGGAAGGTTGAAAAGCTGTGTCTTCTCACGTCTTTGAAGGATGGCAAAAGCAGTGGCAGCCACAGGGTAGCTGCACTTGCCAGTAAGACAGGAAAAACAACTGTGCTCTTTTGTCTTTTTACTAAGATCTCAAGTTTTATACTGGAAGTATAATTTCTCAGGACTTACTATTTATTTATTTATTCTTGTTATACTTTCCTTTTGGATGTTTAAGGCCACACAGCCCAGATTAACCAAGGTTTTTGTTTTCTCAAGGTCAGTTGAGGATCTTGTTCTCAAGGGTCAGTCGGGTTTCTTGGAGGGGAGGGAGCCCCTGGCTCCTTTTGGCTTTTCATTCACCAGTTCCATCCACCTGAGGACAAAGTCAGGTCCTGCTAGACCAGGCTTCCCTTTTTGAAACATGAGCAGACTTTCCTCTTTATAGACTGGACATTGGCTGACGTCCCATTAGTGGATCTCCAAGACTTCCCTGCACAGGAAGACTGGTGACTCACATTTGCAGGACATTTCAAGAGATGCCCCCATGCATAGTCCCCTGGGACTTAGTTGACTTCTGAGGGCAAGGAACAAAGTTATCCCTTAAGACCCTCAGCCAAATTGGTATGGGCATTAAGTGTGGTCGTTAAGCATCCAGAAAGGCTAAGTTATACCAGCCTGATACTTTTAACTACTTTATTTTAAATTTTTAAAATTTATTTCTGTATGTGTATGAATGTACTGTTTGCATGCAGGTTTGTGCACCCATGTCGTGCAATGCCGCGGAGGTCAGAAGAGGGTGTCGGATTCCCCTGGAACTGGAGTTCTCCTGGAATTGGAGTACTTTTAACTACTTTATGATATTTTAGAAAATGCTTAGACAAAAGCTCAAGCAGCCTTGTATAAGAAATACTAAGAAGCACTCCCATAAATTAAATACTGTGGTTAGACATTGTGTCATGACAAACTAGTTTTTTCTGAATTCCTTTGATCTTATATTACTCTAAAGTATACATACATATCCTTCATCCATGTACCAAAACTTCCTAACTCTGAAAATAAATGCTAGCTTAGTTCTAGAACCTGTCAAGGGATTCACAATATAAGAGCACAGTTGTTTTTAGATCAGATGCTAGCATCCACAGATGAGAGATACCATTTGTTGTTTGTTTTTCTGGGACTGTGTTACTTCACTTAGCATGATATCATCTAGCTAAATCCATTTACCTGCAAAGTTCATGATGTCATCTTTCTTTACCACTGCATAGAACTCCATTGTGTAGATGTCCCACATTTTCTTTATCCACTCGTCTGGGCCTGGGCTTTTTTTTTTAGTTGAGAGGTTTCTTATTACATTTTCAATTTCTTCATATATTATGAGTCTGTTTAAGCTGTCGATCTCTTCTTGGTTAAGCTTTGGTGATTCCCAGGATTTCAGATATTCATCCATTTCTCCTAGGTTTAGGTTTTTGAAGTATTCCCATATGATTGGATCTTTTCATTGTCTGTTGGGATATTTCCCCTTTCATCATGAATTCTATTGATTTGGAGTTGCTCTTTCTTTCTTTTGCTTAACTAGGTTAGAGGTCTGTCTATCTTGTTTATTCTGTCAAAGAACCAACTTTTGGATTCATTGATTTTTTTTTGTATTATTTTCTTTGTTTGTATTTCATTGATTTCTTCTCTGAATTTTGTTATTTCTTCCTGTCTGTTACGTTTAGTGTTCATCTGTTGTTGTCTCTCTAGTGTTTTTTTCTTTGTTTGTTTTTGGTCTTTTTGAGACAGGGTCTCCCTGTCTGTACTGGAACTCACTCTGTAGACCAGGCTGGCCTTGAACTCACAAAGATCCGCCTGCCTCTGCCTCCTGAGTGCTAGGATTAAAGGCGTGCGCCACCACGCCCAGCCTCTCTAGTGTTTTTAGCTGCAGTGTTAGATCATTCACTTGTGCTCTCTCTGTTTTTCTGATGTAGGCACCCAGGGCCATAAACTTCCCTCTTAGGACTGCTTTTAAAGTATTCTACAGGTTTGGTTGTGTTGTGTTATCATTGTCATTCAGTTCCAGGAATGCTTTTATTTCTTTCTTGACCCATTCATTATTCAGGAGTGTGTTGTTTAGTCTCCATGTGTACATTGTAGGGTTTATTGTGGTGTTGATATTGAGCTTTATTGCACTGTGGTCTGATAGAATGCATGAAATTATTTAAATCTTTTTTTATTTGCTGAGGTTTATTCTGTGTCCCAGTATGTGGTCGATTTTGGAGAATGTTCCATGGGGTGCTGGTATTTGGGTGGAATATTTGGTAGATGTCTGTGAGGTCTGTTTGGTGTATTATATCATTCAGTTCAGATGTCTCTCTGTTTATTCTTTATCCAGTCGATCTGTCCAAAGGGCTCAGTGGGGTATTGAAGTCCCCTACTATGAGTGTACTGGGGTTAATCTGTGCCTTGAGGTCCTGGAGAATTGTCTTTTTTTTTTTTTTTTTTGGTCTTTTTGAGACAGGGTCTCCCTGTAGTACCAGTTGTCCTGGAACTCACTCTGTAGACCAGGCTGGCCTTGAACTCACAAAGATCCGCCTGCCTCTGCCTCCTGAGTGCTAGGATTAAAGATGTGCACCACCACACCCAGCAAGAATTGTCTTTATAAAGTTTGGTGCACCAGAGTTTGGTGTATATATATTCATGATTGCGAAATCTTCGTGGTCCTTTGATAAAGATGTCATGGCCCTCTTTGTCTCTTATGATTTCTTTTACTTTGAAGTCTATTTTGTGTGATATTAAAATAGCAACTCCTGCTTTCTTTTTGGTACCATTTGCTTGGAATATTTTTTTTTCCATCCCTTCACCTTAAGTTGGTGCCTATCCTCGAGAGTGAGATGGGTTTCTTGTAGACAGTATATAGATGGGTTCTGTTTCCTAATACATTCTCCCAGTGTATGTCTTTTAAAAAACATTTTAATGATTAATGATAATGGGGTTTTCCCTTCCCGTGGTCACCAAATGAGGTCCAGTAAGCACCATGTCCTGTCTTGCTCTTCCTGTACTGGCCTCCATGATACAGCCTGGGTAGTCCAGCAATGGCAGTCTATAGTCTGAAGAGGTTGAAATCCCAGTAGTTGCTCAGTCCACAAGCTGGATGTCAATGCCTTGTTCTTTTGCCTAAAGTTTTCTCAGGTCCACCACCTCAAAAATTTCTGACTCTTCGTTGGCAGGTTTAGTTCAAACACTGCTGTGTCAGACAGATACAGGTGCTACTTCTTTGTGTTCCCTGTGGTCCTATGCTCTTTGTTCCAGAATTCACATTTGTTACACCTACATCTAACTCCTAGTGAGCCTCTTGAGTTTGAGGATATTCCATAAATGCTTTGAGTACAAGTCACTAAGGTATAAAGTTTCTGACATCACTCTAAAGTTATTACCATCACTATGACTGATTCTATACTATTTTCTTTAAGGTATATTCAGTTAAAGCAGATAATTTCATACATTAAAATATAAAACATTTATAACCACTGTGAAGTTAAGATGTTTCCTTAATTGCTAGAAAAAGGGCCATTAATTTTTCTTCATTTTGAAGTAAATAAGGCAAAACACAAAACAAGATATTCTCCTATTTGATTTAAATCTTGTATCCTAATTTAAATACTTAAGAATGGCTCTGGAGAGATGGCCTAATGGTTAAGAGCACCGACTGCTTCTGCAGAGGACCCGGGTTTGACCCCAGCACCCACATGGCGGCTGAGAACTGTCTTTAACTCCAGTTTCAGGGGAATCTGACACCCTCTTCTGACCTCCTCAGCATTGCACGACACGGGTGCACAAACCTACACGCAGACAGTACATTCATATACATACGAAAAAAAATTAAAAAAAAAAAGAAAAAAAGAATGGCATTACAGGGGGCTGGAAAGATGGCTCAGTGATTAAAAGCACCAACTACTCTTACAGAGGACCTGGATTTGATTCACAGCACCCACATGGTGCTAACAACCATCTGAAACTCCAGTTTCAGGGGTTCCGATGCCCTCTTCTGACTGCTGCCACAGGCAACGCATGGCATTGGTGCTCTTACATACATGCAGGCAGTATGCTCATACACATAAAAATAATAAATAAAAAAATATAAAAGAATGACATTAGATTTCTATTGTATCTTCTCCTGGAAAATCTACCAGGACTCTACTTGATCTTAAATCAAATGTTCACACAAGCATTTTATCTTACCACTCACCTTCCTCATCTATCCATTTCATGGTGAATGGCTGTTCATTGTCAAAAGAACCTCATTGCAGCCAGGCGTGGTGGCGCATGCCTTTAATTCTAGCACTTGGGAAGCAGAGACAGGCAGATCGTTGTGAGTTCAAGGCCAGCCTGGTCTACAGAGTGAGTTCCAGGTTAGCTGGGACTACAGGGAGACCCTGTCTCGAAAAGACCAAAAAACAAACAAACAAACAAACAAACAAACACCACAAAAACCCCACCAAAGAACCTCATTGCAAAGGCCCTCCAAGGAGATGGAAAGCTCAAAATGTATTATCATAATATCTCTGCGGTAGTAGGCTTTCACCGCAACCTGGTGTGAATGGTCCCTGCTGCCTCCCGAGACCATGTGGGACATGGTGCTGCTGTCCCTCTGGGTCGTACCGCCTCCTTCCCCTGCCACACCGTCTGATGCCCAGGAGGTTGGGGACCTGCCTGGCGCCACAAGGGACACGGCTACCTGCTTTGCTGACCTGCACGAAGGGTTCCCGTGCCTGGACGCAGGGCAGTGTATGTCTTTTGATTGGGGAGTTTAGTCCATTAATATTTTTTAAATTATTTATTTATTATTATTATTTTTAAAATTTTTTAAAATGTCTTTATGTGTATGAATGTACTGTCTGCATGCAGGTTTGTGCACCCGTGTCGTGCAATGCCATGGAGGTCAGAAAAGGGTGTCGGATTCCCCTGTAACTGGAGTTCTCCTGGAATTGGAGTTTCAGACGGTTCTTGGCCGCCATGTGGGTGCTGGGGATCGAACCTGGGTCCTTTGCAAGAGCAGTCAGTGCTCTTAACCACTAGGCCATCTCTCCAGCCCCGGCATCTATAGTCTTTTAACACTGGGAATGCTTTGCTCCACGTTGTTCTTGCTTTCATAGTTTGCAGAGAAGTCAGTTGTAATTCTGATGGGTTTCCCCTTATATGTAACTTGTTTTTCTCTTGACGCTTTCAGAATTTTGTCTTTGTTTTAGGCGTCTAGCGTTTTAACTATGATATGGCATGGAGAGTTTCTTTTCTGACCTTGTCTGTTTGGAGTTCTATGTGCTTCTTGTATTTGTATGGGTTTGTCTTTTTTAGTTTGGGGAAATTTTCACCTATTAATCTGTTGAAGATCTGACCAATACCATTCTCTTGGGATTATTCTCCTTCCTCTATCCCTATGATGTGGAGGTTTGATCTTTTCATAGTGTCCCACAATTCCTGGTTGTTCCACTTTTGTGTATTTTTAAAATTTTTCATAATCTTTCCTTGAGCTTTTTAGTTGTTCTGTATTATCTTCCAGGTCTGATATTCTTTGTTCTGCTTCCTCCATTCTACTTCTGAGGCTTTTTCCATTCCTTTCCTCTTGTTTTTTTTTTATTTTTTAATTTTTTTTATCTGTTTGAGACAGGGTCTGTTCCTTTCCTCTTGATTGGTTGAATGTTCAATTTCCTTTTTCATTTCATCCTGTGATTCCTTTAGTATTTCCTCTTCCTTTTGGAGCTTCTCAATCTCTTCTTGCAGCTCCTTGCTTGGCTGGTTGGTTTCCTTTTTTATTTCAGCATGGGATCATTTCAGTGTTTCTACTTCCTTCTGGTGTTTGTTATTCTCTCCCTCTAGGTCCTTCTTGAGTGTTTCATTCTTTCTCCTTAGTTCTCTGACTTATTCTTTGATTTCTTTGAATATGTCTGCAATTGTTCCTCTAAGATCTGTGTCCTGGGCTACTCCCAGAGAGATCCCACTGTAGGAATCTCCCACAGGGTTGGTAGAGCTTGGTGTGGAATTATCTTGCACCTTTCCCATGTTGTCCCTTCAGTGTCGTGTCCCTGGCATGTGGGTTTCCCTTTGCCTGTACTCGGATGCAAATCCCAAATGCTTCTTCACTGTGTTGAAGGCTTGCTTTGCTTGCCTCGTTCAGGTGCCTTCGTTTGTTTTTCTCCTTGTTTATGGAGTGTTGACTTGTCTAAGGTTTCAGGCTTTCAATTTTGTTTATATATTGGAAATCAAACTCACTCTTCCCTTTCTGTTCTGAAGTTTCTCCAGAAAATCCGGTAGGGAACAACCCAGTTGGTACCCTGCTGAGCACTGTGCTCACTCTTCTTCTTGCCAGTCAGTTTCTCTAGGTTGTTTCTAGGGCTTGGTGATGAGGGACTAGAGCCATCTCAGGTTCGCTGTTTCATTTATTGCCTTGCACCCTGGAATCACTATTGTGGTCACACTTTGTGCTGGATAGCTTTAGTGTCGACTTGACACACCTGGGTTGAGGGAGCCTCAATTGGGGAATTGGCTCCATTGGATTGGCCTGTGGCCACATCTGTGGAGTATTGTCTTGATAGTAGTGAGGGAGGGCCCAGCCCACAATGAGTGGTGCCACCCTGGGCAGGTTGTTGTGTACAGTATAAGAAGGCAGGCTGGGCATGAGCCAGGGGAGCAAGCCAGTGAACAGCATTCCTCCATGGCCTGTGCTTCAGCTCCTGCCTCCAGGTTCCTGCCCTGAGTTCCTGCCTTGGGCTCCCTAAGTGATGAACTGTAACCCAGGAGATGTAAGCTGAATAAACCCTTTCCTCCCCAAGTTGGTGTCAGTCAGAGTGTTTTGTCACAGCAATGGAAGACAAATTAGGACACACTTGGACAGTCTCTCAGCAATTCCAGTTGTGGGTGGATATGCCTGACTTAGCCCGGTACTCTGTGCTTCAGGTGGTCCTGGGAAATCCCTGATCTAAGTTCTGTGCACTCAAGTCTCATAGTGGCAACAGGCCCACCTTTAATACCAGCTAGCAGAGTGACTCCACCCCCACAGCCACACAAGACAATGACAATTATCCAATAATCCACCTGGCTGAAGTGCCGGGCTCCTACGTGTGTTTCAGGTGGTTCTGGGAAATCCCCATCTAAGCTCTGTGCACTCTTAAAATTTAATTTATTATTATTACTATTCTCATCTGTGTGTTTATGTGTGTATATGTGCATCATAGATATGGAGATCAGAGAACAGCTTTCAAGAGTTTTCTCCTAGAGTGAATTCCGGGGATTGAACTTAAGGTTGTCAGGCTTTGCTGCAAGTGCTCTTACCTGCTGAGCTGTGCTGCTAGCCTGCCATCCAAGGCTTCTTTGGCTAGCAGTTTCAGAGGGTCTCAGTTCATCGGGGTGGGGAAGGCCTGGTGGAGCAGCTCCAGTGTTGGTGGTGAGTGTGTGGTGGATGCTGTTCTTGGTGGACCAAGAAGCTGAGAGCTACGAACTGGGTGTAACCTTCACATTGTCCTCAGTGGCCTTCACTGTCCTGCTTCTTCCAGCTAGGCCCCACCTTGAAGAAGGCCCACAGCCTGAGCCTGCCCGAATGTCACCGGCATCCAAAACATGAGCCTCGCTCAGTTGGCAGAACACTTGCCTGGCATGCGGCAAGTCATGGACATGGAGTTCAGCACTGTCAAACCAGGCAAGGTGACGCACGCCTCTCGTTCAAGCACTGGGAGATAAAGACTCTTGGATTCAAAGTTCAAGGTCAGCCTCAGTGTTCTAGTTTGCTCTCAATTGCTGTGACACAACACTTTGACCAAAAGCAACTTGGGGAGGAAAAGGTTAATTCATTTCATGTCTCCTGGGTCACAGTTTATCACTGAGGGAGTGCAAGGTGGGAGCTCAGGGCAGGAACCTGGAGGCGGGAGCTGAAGCACAGGCCACAGAGGAGCTCTGCTTCTCTGGCCAAAGCCTGCTTTCTTTTTTTTTTATTTAAAAAATTTTTTAGTATTTATTTATTTATTATTTATTTATTTATTATTTTATGTGTGTGAGTGTATTGTCTGCATGTAAGTAGGTGCACCCTTGTTGTGCAGTGCTGCAGAGATCAGAAGACGGTGTCAGATTCCCCTGGAACTGGAGTTAAAGACAGCTCTCAGCCGCCATGTGGGTGCTGGGAATCGAATCCCGGTCCTCTGCAAGAACAGTCGGTGCTCTTAACTGCTGAGCCAGCATCTCTCCAGCCCCCCCAAGCCTGCTTTCTTATACAATAAAGTACAACTTGCCCAGGGTCCACCACCCACAGTGAGCTTTCTCCTAACGCTAAAACCAACTAACACAGAAAATAGAGGGTCTTTTGGGGGTGATGCAGGCAGACATCCTCTGGCTACCTTTTTTTTACATGGCTACCTTCTTTTTTAAAAAATATCTTATTTTTTTAAAAAATATCTTAAGCTGGAGAGATAGCCTAGCGGTTAAGAGCACTGACTGCTCTTGTAGAGGACCTGGGTTCAATCCCCAGCACCCACATGGCTGCTGAGAATCATCTGTAACTCCAATTCCAAGAGAACTCCAGTTCCAAGGGAATCTGACACCCTCTTCTAACCTCTGAGGCATTGCACGACAGGGGTGCACAGACCTGCATGCAGACAGTACATTCATACACATAAAAAATAAATAATATTTTATTACTTATTTTTGTGTGTATGAGTCTATTGCCTGCACCCATGTTGTGCAATGCCAGAGGAGGCCAGAAAATGGTGTCAGATTCCCTCGGAACTGGAGTTAGATTGTTGTTAGCCACCATCTGTAACTCCAGTGGGTGTTGGGAATCGAACCCAGGGCCTCTGCAAGAGCAGCAAGTATGCTCAACTGTGGCCCAATTGCTCCCAGCCCAGCCCTGGCCACCTTCTTGTGACAGCCACAGCCCCTGGCCTGTCCTCCTTGGCCCAGAAAAGAGACCTCTGATCTTCACGTGGTCTTGATTTTGAGCAACTTCCCCCCTCATTTTGAGGTTGGGGGGACTTTTGGTGGCGGAGGGGAAATACCACAGCTCTGCTAACTCTTGATTCTGTAATTGGCTGGCTTGCTCTGTGCTACTACTTGATTGGTACTGTTCTTGATATTAATTCTCATTGGCTATCATACTTATAAAAGCTATTAACCCATTTCTCAGGGTCTCACTCCCCCCGAGCTGAGTGGGGTCTGGCCGTACATAATAAGCCATCATTTTTAACTCCACATGGTTCTGCAAATGGTCTCTCAGTCTCCCTGCAACAGTGATGACAGTGAGCACTTACAGCCCTGGTCCTGAAGGCTGTGTCTGCAACCCTCTTCAGGATGTGGGGTGTCCTGTTTGACAAACTGTCATCCAAGCATGACTAGGCCATTGCCCTCTTGAACTGTCACCAGCTGATTACTGGAAGGAGACCAGCACAAGACTGGACCTATTAACTTTTTCTACCATGGAGGAGAGGAGGAGGATATCATGCCTCTCCCCAAGGATTTTACAGTCAATTAATTAACTGGTTCTCCCCCCCTACCCCAGCACTTTCTTGCCTTTTTTTGGTGCAGGTCTTCGTTATGTACCAATTTCCTCCAAGATAAAACCTTTCCTCTTGGAGGGAAACTGAGTGAAGAAGGTCCTGAAGGTAGGCAAGCAGCAGGATGCTGTCCACTTGGACAGGTGACCAGCAGAAGGTCTGAAGAGAGGTGTGATGGTTAATCCTGGGTGTCAACTTGACTGGACTAAGGGTCTTCTGATTGGACCGCCTCAACCCGGATGGCCCACCCCAAATGTGGGCGTTACCTTCTGCCAGCAGGCAGTATTTAAGGCCACGGCAGAAGGAGCTGGTCCCTTCTTTTCTCCTGTGGCTTGCCTCTCTCATCTGGTGAGTTTGTCTTGCTGCTGTGATCAACCTTTCGGATCCCAGCGTGTACTGAGACCAGCAGATCTCCTGGAATCCATTCGGGCCTTCAGCACTCTTACAGAATAGATATTATTCTGGTTATGGATTTCGCTTTCCTGCATGTAATGCTCTGCACAAAAAACTACCATCCAGGGACTTACAGAATCCTATACCACCATCAGTATTCCTCAATAGCATCGCTTCTGACCAAGGAACTCACTTCACAGCAAAGAAGTGTGACTGTGGGCTCATGGTCATGGTATCCACTGGTCTTACCATGTTCCCCACCACCCAGAAGCAGCTGGCTTGATAGAATGATGGAATGGCTCTTGAAGA
The DNA here is from genome assembly GCA_009823505.1 of Rhizomys pruinosus. Taxonomy (NCBI): domain Eukaryota; kingdom Metazoa; phylum Chordata; class Mammalia; order Rodentia; family Spalacidae; genus Rhizomys; species Rhizomys pruinosus. The sequence goes on along the minus strand of VZQC01008291.1, from coordinate 202,772 downwards.
CACAGTTACAGAAGCCAATTAGGTAGCAATACCGGAGGGCTGGGGCAAGGTCTCCACAGAAGGTGTATTGCTTTGAATCAGCACTCCACTATAATGTACTGTTTTCTCCTATAACCAGAATCAGGGGTCCAGGAACCAAGGGGGTGGAAGTGGGAATGATTCCACTCACATACCCACCTAGTGACCAGTAGGAAAATTTTGCTTCCTGTACCACGAAACCTTGCATTCTGCTGGTTAGATGTTTTGGCTTCCAAGGGGGGAGTGCTTTTGCAGGAGATACAAGCAAACGTTCTTTGACTGGAAGCTAAGACTTCCCCTTGCCACTTTGGGTTTCTACTGCTTTAAGCCAACAGTTCTAAGGAGAATAACAGTAGTAGGAAGGATTGATTGATTCCAGACTACAGGGGGAAAGTGACTTTTTCTCCACAATGAGGCAAGGAAGATTATGTCTGGAAGGTGCAGGAGATGCTGTAGGGCCTTCTGGTGCTGACCATGTCCTATGATTAAGGTCAATGGGAAACTCCAACAACCCAAGCCAGACAAGGACAATAAATGGCCCAGACCCTTCAGGATGAAGGTATGGTCACTCTCCTCCAGGGAAAAGAGCCAAGACCTGCAGAGTTGCTTCCTGATGAGGTGGAAAATACAGACTGGGTTAGTAGAAAGAAGTCATAAAATACAGCTAGACAACGGGACCAAGTTGCAGAAACATGGATTATAATAGAATATTTTATTGTCCTATTTGGTTAAGAATGTGCTTGATTCATATATGTTATATATATAATTGTGTGTGTATATTATACCTATATATATATTATATAATTAAGGATACTTGTGTTGTTTCCTTTGATTGTGCAACTAGATAAGTGTTAAGTGTTGTATATTTAGGTTATTAGATACTGAAGGACTAAGTGTCTAAGGACATTACCACCTACTCTAGATATAATGCTTTGCTATGCACATAGATATTATAACATGTTAGGTGAATTATGACCCTGCCATATTTGCAATTGACATTTAAGCAAAACATAAGGAGAGCTATTTATTGGTGTCAAGTTGACAAGGGGTGTACTTGTAATGGTTAATCCTGGGTTCAACTACTGTACTGGTACTAAAAGATCTTTGGATTGGACCCTCAACCCGGATGGCCCACCCCAAATGTGGGCTTACCTTCTGCCAGCAGGCAGTTTAAAGGCCAGGCAGAAGAGCTGGTCCCTTTTTTCTCCTGGGCTTGCCTCTCTCACACTGGTGAGTTTGTCTTGCTCTGTGATCAACCTTTCGGATCCCAGCATGTACTGAGACCAGCAGATCTCCTGAATCCATTCGGGCCTCAGCACTGGATTGGGACTACTGAGACATCCAGTCTTGCGACTGAGCAGTTCCTGGGCTCTCGGCCTTTCCAGTGTGTGTGCAGCTACTGTTGGACTCCTTGAACTCTGTCACGTGAGCAAATCAATAAATTGTATATAGCTATGATTCATCCTGTTACTTCTGTTTTCTTTAGAGAACCCTGACTAATACAGGAGGTGAACAGCAGGATGATCCGAGGAAAGGTGGAACAGTCCATCCTGCAGGGACGCTCAGTAAGCTTAGGTATGGTGCAATCCAGTGCTGAAGGCCCGAATGGGATTCCAGGAGATCTGCTGGTCTCAGTACACTCTGTGATCCGAAAGGTTGATCACAGCAGCAAGACAAACTCACGAGATGAGAGAAGTGAGCCGAGGAGAAAAAATGGACCAGCTCCTTCTCTGCCGGGCCTTTAATACTGCTGCTGGCAGAAGGTAACGCCCAGATTTGGGGTTGCGCATCCGTGTTGAGGTGGTCCAATCAGAGGACCCTTAGTCCAGTCAAGTTTGAAAGAACACCCAGGATTAACCATCACAACCTCTCTTCAGACCTTCTGCTGGTCACCTGTCCAAGTGGACAGCATCCTGCTGCTTGCCTACCTTCAGGACCTTCTTCAATCAGTTTCCCCTCCAAGGGAAAGGTTTTATCTTGGAGGAAATTGGTACATAACGAAGACCTGCACCAAAAAAAGGCAAGAAAGTGCTGGGGTAGGGGGGGAGAACCAGTTAATTAATTGACTGTAAAATCCTTGGGGAGAGGCATGATATCCTCCTCCTCTCCTCCATGGTAGAAAAAGTTAATAGGTCCCAACCAGGCGTGTGCGGGTCGCCTTCCAGGTAATCAGAGCTGCTGAAAGTTCAAGAGGGCAATGGCCTAGTCATGCTTGGATGACAGTTTGTCAAACAGGACACCCCACATCCTGAAGAGGGTTGCAGACACAGCCCTTCAGGACCAGGGCTGGAAGTGCCACTCATCACTGTTGCGGGAGAACTGAGAGACCATTTGCAGGACCATGTGGAGTTAAAATGATGGTTTATTAGTTATGGCCAGACCCCACTCAGCTCGGGGGGAGTGAGACCCTGAGAAATGGGTTAATAGCTTTTATAAGTATGATAGCCAATGAGAATTAATATCAAGAACAGTACCAATCAAGTAGTAGCACAGAGCAAGCCAGCCAATTACAGAATCAAGAGTTAGCAGAGCTGTGGTATTTCCCCTCCGCCACCAAAAGTCCCCCCAACCTCAAAATGAGGGGGGAAGTTGCTCAAAATCAAGACCACGTGAAGATCAGAGGTCTCTTTTCTGGGCCAAGGAGGACAGGCCAGGGGCTGTGGCTGTCACAAGAAGGTGGCCAGGTGCTGGCTGGGACAATTGGGGCCACAGTAGCTACTTGCCCTGCTCTGCAGAGGCCCTGGGTTTTCGATTCCCAACACCCACATGGCTGTTAACAACTGTCTGTAGTTCCGTCTTTAACTTCAGTTCCGAGGGAATCTGACACCATTTTCTGGCCTCCTCTGGCATTGCACAACAGGGGTGTACCAGCCTACATGTAGACGGTACATTCGTACACACACAGAAATAAGTAATAAAAATATTATTTATTTTTTTATGTGTATGAATGTAAACATGTCTGCAATGCAGGGCTGTGCATCCGTGTCCTGCAATGCCTCAAGGTTAGAAGAGGGTGTCAATTCCCTTGGAACTGGAGTTCTCTTGGAATTGGAGGTTACAGATTATGCTCAGCGCCATGTGGGTGCTGGGGGATTTGAACCCAGGCCCTACGATCAGTCAGTTGCTCTTAACCGATAGCTATCCCCAGCTTAAGATATTTTTTAAAAAATAAGATATTTTTTAAAAGAAGTAACCATGTAAAAAAAAGGTAGCCAGAGGATGTCTGCCTGCATCACCCCCAAAAGACCCTCTATTTTCTGTGTTAGTTGGTTTTAGCGTTAGGAGAAAGCTCACTGTGGGTGGTGGACCCTGGGCAAGTTGTACTTTATTGTATAAAGAAAGCAGGCTTTGGGGGCTGGAGAGATGCTGTCTGAGTTTAAGATCACCGACTATTCTTACCAAGATAACGGGATTCGTTTCCAGCACCCACATGGGCGGCTGAGGGCGGTCTTTAACTCCAGTTCCAGGGGAATCTGACAACCGTCTTCTGATCTCTGCAGCACTGCACAACAAGGGTGCACCTACTTACATCAAGACAATACACTCAACACATAAAAATAATAAATAAATAAAATAATAATAAATAAATACTAAAAAATTTTTAAATTAAAAAAAAAAAAAAAAAACGCAGGGCTTTGGGGCAGAGAAGCAAGAGCTCCTCTGTGGCCGGTGCTTCAGCTCCGATCCCCCTCCAGGTTCCTGCCGGAGCTCCCCACCTTGGCACTCCCTCGTGATAAACTGGACCCAGGAAACATTAAATGAATTAACCTTTCCCCTCCCAAAGGTGCCTTTTGGTCAAAGTGGTTGGTCCGGCAAATTGGAGAGCAAACTAACAAGCTTAGGCTGACCTTGAACTTTGAATCCAAGAGTCTTTATCTCCCAGTGCTTGAACGAGAGGCGTGCGTCACCTTGCCTGGTTTGACAGTGCTGAACTCCATGTCCATGACTTGCCGCATGCCAGGCAAGTGTTCTGCCAACTGAGCGAGGCGTGGTTTGGATGCCGGTGACATTCGGGCAGGCTCAGGCTGTGGGCCTTCTTCAAGGTGGGGCCTAGCTGGAAGAAACAGGACAGTGAGAGGCCAACTGAGGACAATGTGAAGGTTACACCCAGTTCGTAGCTCTCAGCTTCTTGGTCCACCAAGAACAGCATCCACCACACACTCACCACCAACACTGGAGCTGCTCCACCAGGGGCCTTCCCCACCCCGATGGACTGAGACCCTCTGAAACTGCTAGCCAAAGAAGCCTTGGATGGCAGTCTAGCAGCAAAGGCTAGAAGGTAAGAGCACCTTTGTTTGCAGCAAAGCCTGACAACCTTAAGTTCAATCCCCGGAATTCACTCTAGGAGAAAACTCTTGAAAGCTGTTCTCTGATCTCCAATCTATGATGCACATATACACATACCATAAACACACAGACACATAGTAAATAATAATAAATTAAAAATTTTAAGAGTGCACAGAGCTTATATAGGGAATTTCCCAGGACCACCTTGAACACGACGGTGGAGCCCGGCACTCAGCCAGGTGGATATGGATAATTGTCATTGGTCTTGTGTGGCTGTGGGGTGGAGTCACCCTTTGCGAGCCCTGGTATTTTAAAGGTGGGCCTGTTGCCATTGTGAGATTTGAGTGCACAGAACTTAGATCAGGAGATTTCCAGGACCACCGGAAGCACAGAGTACCCGGGCTTAAGCCAGGCATATCCAACCAACAACTAAACTGTAATTGGGATTGAATAGACCTGTCTCCAAGAGTGGTGGTCCTAATTTGTCCTTCCATTGCTGTGACAAAACAATCAGACTGACCCATCTTGGGGAGGAAAGGTTTATTCAGTTACATCTCCTGTGTTGACAGTTCCATGGTCACTTAGGGAGCCCAAGGCAGGAACTCAGGGCAGTAACCGGGAGGCAGGAGCTGAAGCACAGCATGGAGGAATGCCGTTACTGGCATGCTCCCCTGGCTCATGCCCAGGCTGCCTTCTTAGGATATCGTACACAACAACCTGCCAGGGTGGCACTACTCATGTGTGGGGCTGGGGCCTCCCACATTGCCTGACAGTCAAGACAATATCCACTCCACAGATGTGGCCCACAGGCCAATCCAATGGAGGGAATTCCCAATTGAGGCTCCCCCAAACCAGGTGTGGCCAGTCGACACTTAAATCTTCCAGCACGAAGTGGGACCACAATAGTGAGTCCAGGGCACAAGGCATAAATGAAAACACGAAAACCTGTGATTGCTCTATTCCCTCAACACCAAGCCCTACAAAGAACCTAGAGGAACTGGCTGACTGTAGAGGGAGCACAGTGCTCAGCAGGGTATCAACTGGGTTGTTCCCTACCGGATTTTCTGGAGAAACTTCAGAACAGGAAAGGAAGAAGTGAGTTTATTTCCAAGATATAAACAAAATTGAAAGCGGGAAACCGTGACAAGTCAACCTCCATAAACAAGGAGAAAAAACCAACGAAGGCACCTGAACGAGGCAAGCAAAAGCAAGCCTTCAACACACAGTGAAGAAGCATTTGGGGATTTTGATCCTTGCATCCGAGTAACAGGCAAAGGGAAACCCACATGCCAGGGACCCGACATGAAGGGAACAAACATGGGAAAGGTGCAAGATAATTCCACACCAACCTACCAACCCTGTGGGAGAATGCTACATGGGATCTCTCTGGGAGTAGCCCAGGACACAGATCTTAGAGGAACAAGTGCAGACATATTCAAAGAAACATCGAAGATAAGTCAGAGAACTAAGGAAAGATAATGAAAAACTCAAGAGGGACGCGATGAGGGAGAAAAAAACAAACTACAAAGGAAGTAGAAACACTGAAATGAATCCCATCTGAATAAAAAGGAAAACCAACCAGCAAGCAGGAGCTGCAAGAAGAGATATTGAGAAAAGCTCCAAAAAAGAAGAGGAAATACGAAAGGAACACAGATGAAATGAAAAAGGAAATTTGAACATTCAACCAATCAAGAGGAAAGGAACAGACACTGTCTCAACAGATAAAAAAAATTAAAAAATAAAAAAAAAACAAGAGGAAAGGAAATGGAAAAAGCCTAGAGTAGAATGGAGGAAGCAGAACAAAGAAATTATCAAGGACCTTGGAAGATAATACAGAACAACATAAAAACTCAAGAAAGTTATGAAAAATACTTAAAATACTCAAAAGTGGAACAAACAGAATTGGGACACTATGTAAAAAGACAAACCTCCACCACCATGGGATAGAGGAAGAGGGAGAATATCACAAACGAATGGGTATCATGTCAGAACTTCAACAGAATAATTAGGTGAACACTTTCCCCAAACTAAAAAAAGACAACCCATACAAATACACAGAAGCACAATAGACACCAACAGACAATCAGAACGAAGCCTTCTCCTCTCCATCTTATCATAGTTAAAATCGTTAGACACCAAAACAAAGACAAAAGTCTCTAAGCCAGCAGAGAAAAACAAGTTATATATAAGGGAAACCCATCAGAATTACAACTGATTCTCTCAAACTATGAAAAGCAAGAACAACGTGGAGCAAAGCATTCCCTCCCAGTGTTTAAAGAGACTAACGATAGATGCCGGGGCTGGAGAGATGGCCTTCGTGGTTCGAGCACTGACTGCTCTTGCCACGGACCCCAGGTGCGAGTCGATCCCCAGCACCCACAAATGGTGGCCCAACCCCGTCCTGACCACTCCAATTCCAGGAGAAGCTCCAGTTCAGGGGAATCCGACAACCTAAAACTTTTCTGATCTCCATGTCATTGCACGACACGGGTGACAAACCTGCAATGCAGCAGTACAGTCATACACATAAAGACTTTTTAAAAAATTTTAAAAATAATAATAATAAAAAATAAATCATTTAAAAGATATTACTGGACTAAACGCCCCAATCAAAAAACATACACTGAAGCCCGGCCGTCCAGGCACGGGAACCCTTCGTGCAGGTCAGCAAAGCAGGTAGCCGTGTCCCTTGTGGCGCCAGGCAGGTCCCCAACCTCCTGGGCATCAGACGGTGTGGCAGGGGAAGGAGGCGGTACGACCCAGAGGGACAGCAGCACCATGTCCCACACGGTCGCGGGCGGCGGCAGCGGCGGAGACCATTCGCACCAGGTCCGGGTGAAAGCCTACTACCGCGGGGATATTATGATAACACATTTTGAGCCTTCCATCTCCTTGGAGGTCCTTTTGCAATGCGGTTCTTAGGTGGGGTTTTTTGTGTGTTTGTTTGGTTGGGGGGGGGAGGGGGGGGGGGGGAGAGGGGGGAGGGGGGGGGAGGGGGGGGGGGGGGGGGGGGGTGGTGTGTTGTTTGGTTTTTGGTCTTTTCGAGAACGGGTCTCCCTGTCGTCCCAGCTATCCTGGAAAGCACTTCTGTAGACACAGGCCTGGCCTTGAAGAACTCCACAAGAATCCTGCCTGTCCTGTATCCCAAGTGCTAGAATTAAGGCAGGCGCCACCACGCCTGGCTGCAATGAGGTTCTTTTGACAATGAACAGCCATTCACCACGAAATGGATAGATGAGGAAGGTGAGTGGTAGATAAAAATGCTGTGGGAACATTTGATTTAAATCAAGTAGAGTCCTGTATGTGTTCAGGAGAAGATACAGAGAAATCTAATGTCATTCTTTTTATATTTTTTTTAGTTATTATTTTTATGTGTATGAGCATACGGTCCGCATGTATGTAAGAGCACCAATGCCATGCGTTGCCTGTGGCAGCAGTCAGAAGAGGGCAGCGGAACCCCTGGAAACGGAGTTTCAGATGGTTTGTTAGCACACTGGTGGGTGCTGTTGAATTCAAATCCAGGTCCCGCGGTAAGAGTAGTTGGTGCTTTTAAAAATATCACTGAGGACCATATTTCCAAGCCCCCTGTAATGCATTTTGTTTTTTCTCTTTCTTTTTTTTTTTAATTTTTTTTATTCGTATGTATATGAATGTACTGTCAATGCGTGTAGGTTTTGGTGCACCCGTTGTCGTGCAACGCGGAGGAGGATCCAGAAGAGGGTGTGCAGATTCCCCCGAACTGGAGTCAAAGAAACAGTTCCTCAGCGCCGCCATGTGGGTGCTGGGGTCAAACCCGGTCCTCTGCAGAAGCAGTCGGTGCTTCTTAACCATTAGCCATCTCTCCAGAGCCATTCTTAAGTATTTAAATTAGGATACAAGATTTAAATCAAATAGGAGAATATCTTGTTTTGTGTTTTGCCTTATTTACTTCAAAATGAAGAAAAATTAATGGCCCTTTTTCTAGCAATTAAGGAAACATCTTAACTTCACAGTGGTTATAAATGTTTTATATTTTAATGTATGAAATTATCTGCTTTAACTGAATATACCATAAAGAAAATAGTATAGACAGTCATAGTGATGGTGATAACTTTAGAGTGATGTCAGAAACTTTATACCTTAGTGACTTGTACTCAAAGCATTTATGGAATATCCTCAAACTCAAGAGGCTCACTAGGAGTTAGATGTAGGTGTAACAAATGTGAATTCTGGATCACAGTGCATAGGACCATAGGGAGTACAAAGAAGTAGCACCTGTATCTGTCTGACACAGCAGTGTTTGAACTAAACCTGCCAACGAAGAGTCAGAAATTTTTGAGGTGGTGGACCTGAGAAAACTTTAGGCAAAAGAACAAGGCATTGACATCCAGCTTGTGGACTGAGATATCCAGCTTGTAGACTGAGCAACTATTGAGGTTTCAACCTCTTCAGACTATAGACTGCCATTGCTGGACCTAAACCCGGGCTGTATCAGGGAGGCCAGTAAAGGAAGAGCAAGACAGGACAAATGGTGCGTTACGAATGTATCTCATTTGGTGACCACGGAAGGAAAACCCATTATCATGAAAATCATTAAAATGTTTTTTAAAAGACATACACTGGGAGAATGTAGGTAGGAAACAGAACCCATCTATAATACTGTCTACAAGAAACCCATCTCACGCGCTCGGGATAGGCACCAACTTAAGGTGAAGGGAATGGAAAAAAAATATGCCAGCAATGGTAACCAAAAAGAAGCAGGATTGCTTACTTTTACTATCAGACAAAATATGCTTCAAAGTAAAAGAAATCTAAGAGAACAAAGGGGCCATATACATCTTAGATCAAAGGACCGACGAATATTTCGATCATAATATATATAGACAATAGACAACCAAACTCTAGGTGCACCAAACTTTATAAAGACAATTCTGCGGGGTGTGGTGGTGCACATCTTTAATCCAGACTCAGGAGGCCAGAGGCAGGCGGATCTTTGTGAGTTCAAGGCCAGCCTGGTCTACAGAGTGATTCCAGGACAAACTGGTACTACAGGAGACCCTGTCTCACAAGACCAAAAAAAAAAAAAAAAAGACAATTCCTCCAGGCCTCAAGGCACAGATTTAACCCCCAAGTACACTCATAGTAGGGACCTTCAATACCCCCACTGAGCCCTTTGGTCAGATCGGACTGGATAAAGAATAAACGAGAAACATCTAACTGAATGATATAATACAACAAACATACCTCATAGACTTCTACCAAATATTCCCCCCAAATCCATCACCCCAGGGAACATTCTCCAAAATCGACCACATACTGGGACCAGAATAAACCTCAGCAAATAAAAAAAGATTTAGATAATTTTCATGCATTCTATCAGACACAGGGCAATAAAGCTCAATATCACACCATAGTAAGCCCTACTAGTTACACAGGAGACTAAACAATACAACCCTGAAGAATGAATGGGTCAAGAAAGAAATAAATCATTCCTGGAACGAATGACATTGATAACACAACACAAACCAAACCTGAGAATACTTTAAAAAAGCAGTCCTAAAGAGTGAGTTTAATGGACCTTGTTGCCTACATCAAAAAACAAGAGAGCACAAGGAATGATCTAACACTGCAGCTAAAAACACTAAAGAAGCTGGGCGTGGTGGAGGCACGCCTTTATCCTAGCACTCAGGATGCAAGGGCATGCGGATCTCTGTGATTCAAGGCCATCCTGGTCACAAGTGGGTTCCAGTACAGACAGGGAGACCCTGTCCCGTCAAAAAGACCAAAAACAAAAAAGAAAAAAACACTAGAGAGACAACAACAGATGAACACAAATAAACCGTAACGACAGGAGAAATAAAAAAATTTCAGAGAAGGAAATCAATGAAATAAACAAAAAATATAACAAAAAAAAATCAATGAATCACAAAGTTTGTTCTTTGACAGAATAAACAAGATGGACAGACCTCGAACTAGTTTTAAGCAAAAGAAAGAAAGAGCCAACTCCAAATCAATTAGAATTCATGATGAAAGGGGAAATATCCCAACAGACAAAGAAAATCCCAGTAGAATGGGAATACTTCAAAAACTAACCTAGGAGAAATGGATGAAGATCTGAAATCCTGGGAATCACCAAGAAGCTTAACCAAGAAGAGATCGAACAGCTTAAACAGACTCATAATAGATGAAGAAATTGAAAATGTAATAAGAAACCTCTCAACTAAAAAAAAAGCCCAGGCCCAGACATTGGATAAAGAAAATGTGGGAACATCTACACAATGGAGATTGTCTATGCAGTGGTAAAAGAAGATGACATCATGAACTTTGCAGGTACATGGATTTAGCTAGATGATATCATGCTAAGTGAAGTAAAACAGTCCCAGAAAAACAAACAACAAATGGTATCCGCCATCTGTGGATGCTAGCAATCTGAAGCTAAAAACAACTTTGTTGTTATATTGTGAATCCCTTGACAGGTTATAGAACTAAGCTACCATTTAATTTCAGACTTAGGCAGTTTTTGGGTAATGGAAAGGGTATTTATTAATATTTTAGAGTAATAATAAGATCAAAGGAATTCAGAAAAAACTAGCTTGTCATGACACTATGTCTAACCACAGGATTTAATTTATGGAGTGCTTCTTAGTATTTCTTATAAAAGCCTTGAGGCTTTGCTAAGCTTTTCCCTAAAATATCATAAAGTAGTTAAAAGTACTACTGCCAATTCCAGGAGAACTTCCGTTCCAGGGGAAATCCGACACCTCTTCTGACCTCCGCGGCATTGCACGACATGGGTGACAACAAACCTGCATGCAAACAGTACATTCATACACATACAGAATAAAATTTTAAAAATTTTAAAATAAAGTGTAAAAGTATCAGGCTGGTATAACTAGCCTTTCTGGATGCTTAACGACCACACTTAATGCCCATACCAATTTGGCTGAGGGGCTTAAGGGGTAAATTTTTTCCTTGCCCTCAGAAGTCAACAAGTCCCAGGGACCTATGCATGGGGGCATCTCTTTGAAATGTCCTCAAATGTGAGTCACTCTTCCTGTGCAGGGAGTCTTGAGATCCACTAATGGGACGTCAGCCAATGTCCAGTCTATAAAAAGAAAAGTCTGCTCATGTTTCAAAAATGGAAGCCTTGTCTAGCAGGACCTGACTTTGTCCTCAGGTGGAGGAACTGGTGAATGAAAAGCCCCAAAAGGAGCCAGGGGCCCACCACCCCCCCCCCCAAAAAAACCCTAGTGACCCTTGAGAACAAGATCCTCAACTGACACTGAGAAAACAAAAACCTTAAAACCTTAGTTAATCTGGGATAACTGTGTGGCCTTAAAAACATCCTAAAGGAAAGTAATAACAAAAATAAATTAAATAATAGTAAGTTCCTGAGAAATTATACTTCCAGTATAAAACTTGAGATCTTATTAAAAAGACAAAATGTAAAAACAAAAGAGCACAGTTGTTTTTCCTGTCTTACAGGCAAGTGCAGCTACCCTGTGGCTGCCACTGTTTTTTGCCATCCTTCAAAGAAGTGAGAAGACACACCTTGTTAACCTTCCAATATGGACTAAACTGAAGACTCATGTCTCTCCAAGAATCCTCAAACCCTCGGTGCCAGATGGGGACTGCTGAAATAACCAGCTTGTGGTTTAAACAGCTAAGGGGATGTTAGCTTCGTCAGAGTATAGACTGCCATTGTTGGACGACCCAGACTGTAGCATGAGACCAGTACAGGAAGATCAAGACGAATAGTTTGCTTACTGGACACCATTTGGTGACCATGGGAAGGGACCCCAGTGTGGAACACAAGGCAGAACCGATGGTGGTTGGGGCTGTGTGCCAAGGAGGAGGCTTCAAATATGACATCTTTTACCCTAATAAAGAAAAAATCATAAGCCAAAGACGCTAAAAAAGCTGACATATGTGGCATGCATAGGTGCCATATTTTGGAGTGATGGATAGTGGAATAATAACAACACAGAAAAGCCTGCATCAAGAACTGACGGAAATGGTGAAAATGCTCGAAACAGTAAACTACATTGAGAATTTTGAGACAGACGGAGAAAAAGATGAAAAAACATGTTTGGCAGAATGCGTGAGCTCTGGTGGGGGTGGGGGGACAAGGAGGGGGCACGGGTCTATATTAGAATTTGAAATTTTGTAGGAAATCACAAAGCTTCAAAAAAAAGTGGCTTTGAAAAAAATTTAGAAATCTTAGCCAAGGTGTAACTCGGTGTTTAAAAAATTTAAAATATAAGTATTGTGTGTATATATATAATATAATAATAAAAAATATAATAATAGATATAAGAATTATCATATATAGATAGAGGATATATATCGAATATAGATATATATATACAATCCTCCCGCCCGCCTTACAATGGCACATAAAACACACGGGCCCCGTGACTGTATGTGGGAGCAAACTGGACTCCTGCGGAGGTCGGACTTGCTGGAACGCAGCTGCTCAACCCCTGCTTTCCCCCATTCCTTGAGTTGTTGCACAGGAATCCGGCCTCGTACTCCGCTCTCCGTGGATCACCCTCCCCTCCCCCCCAACGCCGCACCCCGCAACCCCCCCCCCCCCCCCCACCGCAACCCACCCCACCCCCGGGTTCTTCGCCCAGTACCAGCCGCGGCGTCGCGCCCGCAAACCGCAGCGCGCCCAGCAGCATCGTGGGTCGATGCGGGGGTACAAGTCGCGATGTGCCCCGACCAGCACCCGCCCGGCACCCGCCCTCGGAACACCGTGTAGAGCACCCGGGCCAGGCCGGCCTCCAGCCATCCGGAGGTCACCTCGGAGCCGGGTTGCGAGCTCGTGGCCAGTCATCGCGAGGACGGCGCCCTGCACCTCCTGCCCCTCCTGCCTCGGCCAATGGGGCCCTATCTTGGCTTCTTTTGGGAATGGTGTGTTTGGATGCGCGTTGCACGAGTGTGGGCTGTGGCGTGTATGTGTGTGCATTCGTGTGGAGACCAGACAGATGTTGACGTCAGGTGTCCTCTTGGATTGCTCTCCAATCAGTAAACTGACACAAGCTATTGCTGAACCCAGATTGGCAGCTTGCTCAGGGGAACCTCACTAGGCTTCCGGAGCTCAGGGGTTAGGGCAGACTGCCACGCCGGCCCTGCATTTATGTGGATTCCGAAGATCTGAATTTGGTTCTCATGCTTGCGTGGTGAGCACCTTAACCTCTGAGCCATCTCCCCAACAGCCTCTCCTTCCTGCACACACCTGCTTTGAGACAGGATAAGAAAGGCCTGATTTACCAACCATAGGGCTCATATTTTTTTGAGACAGGGTCTCCCTTTAGAGTCCAGCTGGCCTGGAGCTCACTTTGTAGACCAGGCTGGCCTATGACTCACTACATAGACCACGCTGGCCTTGAACTCTGCCTCCCGAGTGCTGGGATTAAAGCGTGCACCACCTCGCCTGACCCAAGAGGTTTGCTTAGCCAGCCCACCATGTGGGTGCTAGGAATTGAACCCAGTCCTCAGTCAGTGCTCGTAACCGCTGAGCCAATCTCTCCACTCTAGATGCCCTGGTTTTGTACCACGCTTCTAACCACCGGCTTCTTCCAAGCTTGCGCAACAAATTTGTGAAGGCGCAGCTGCCTCTGTGGCCCTGGCTGATAACTGCGTTCTCCCCCCCCAGTGGAGCAGATCAAGCCAGGAGCGCTGTTCTACCCCGGTCCGCCCGCAATGTCAGCTCCCAATTTATTCAAATTCAGCCTCAAATTGGCAAAAGGACCCTGGTTGGTTGTAACAAGCCCTCACGTCCCAATCTCCTGCCTAGTAGCCCCTCTTGTGTCCCTTTTCAGAAGCTGAACCAGCCGGGTGTTTAAGGCCAGCCTGGTCATACAAAGTGAGTTCCAGGACACCAGAGCCTACAGGTAGACCCTGTCTCAAAAAGAACGGAAGAAAAAAAACTCATAAACAACCAATGCCAACATCGTGTTCTTGGACTTCCAGAATTGTGAGCTAGGTAAACCTACGTCTTTTTTTTTTTTTTGTTAGTAGGCATTTTCGGTATGTTTATGAGTGGTTGCGGTATGCATGTAGGGTCTGTGCACCTGTGTCGTGCAATGCCACGGAGGTCAGAAGAGGGTGTCGGATTCCCCTGGAACGGAGTGTATCCTGGAATTGGAGTTTCCAGACAGTTCTCGGTTTCGGCCGCCATGTGGGTGCGGGGGATCGAACCCAGGTCTCGTGGCAAGACGGTCGGCACTCTTAAAACCACTAGCCATCTGCTTCTCTCCAGCCCCAAACCTAGGTCTTTTTATGTTACCAAGCTTCAGGTATTTTGTTATGGTAACAGAGAATTGTCAAACAAATTCTCCCATCTAAGAAAGCTAAGAACTCAGAATAACTGACTACTGAGACATTTTTTTTGTGCCTTCTAATGTCCTGGCATAACACAACTAATTCACCTCTAGCAAAAACATGTTAAACTTGAAAGCAAAGTGTTCATTGAGAGATTTCTGTGTGTCAATACTTTTGTAAAATACCTCACTTATCTTCACAGCACCGGGGCTTCACTAGGCTCTGTGGCCACTCGGGCTGGGGTCCCCATATTCTCTAGATGAAAAACATATGGCTTTGTGCTGGGCAATGGTGGCACACAAACTTAATTCCAGCGACTTTGGCGCGAGGCAAGAGCAGGCAGATCTCTGATTTTTTTTTTTTTTTTTTTTTGGTGGGGGCGTGGGGTGGTGGTGAGAGGGAGAGCAAGAACACCAAACAGATCAACAAAAAGACATATGGCTTTGTTTATTAAGATTTTCTTACTTTGTATGAGTGTATGAGTGCTTGGCCTCAATGTTTTGGATAGGGCATCCGGTGTCATGAATGCCATTCACAAAGGTCAAAAGAGGGTGTCATATATCCTGGAATTGGAATTACAGAGGTTGCTGCCATGTAAGTGCGGGGAACAGAACCCTGGGTCCTTTTGGAGATCAGCCAGGGCTCTTAACCACTGAGGAACCTTCGCCACCTCTGGCCTTGCTTAAATACCTGATTCAGGTATACAAATGGAGCCCAGAGGAGGCTGTACAAGCCATTGCCAAAATCCAGTCCCACCTCTCCATCTGGCCCAGCCAGCTGGAAGTTCTCAGAGAGTTCTACAAGGAGATTTCTTCAGGGGCAGTAAAAAATGGTTGCTGACTAATACTGACATATCAACAGATGAAATAATGGATAAAATGAACAAAAACTCAAGAAATAAAGCAAAAAATGTTTTAACAGGGCCAAAGGGGCTTAAGCCAAAGACTTGACATAACACAAATGTGCTTAGTGACTGTGTGGCTAAATCTTTTTCCTGAACAGTGTCAAAGAAATATTACTTTTAGAAGAAGAAGGATGAGGGCGGAGGATCGGATTCCAGAAAGCGATCGCATCTTCTGGCTTAAGCGTTTCCGCCTGAGCGGCTTATGCTTCGTACGTCCTGCTGCTGGCTTCTTCGGCTCCCTGGCCCCTTCGCTCCCCCTTACATACCCTATTCCTTCTCAATACTTTTCTTGATAACCACTTTTTTTTAATTTGTATTACAAACAATTTCTTTCTGTTTGTGCCTGCCTACCCAGCACCCGCTTGTGCCTCACGAAGTCAGGACACCTTTCAAAGTAGTTCTTTCCTTCCACAATATGGGTCCTATGGATTGAACTCAGATTCACTCACAGCTTGAAAGCAGTGCCTTTAACCTTGTGAGCCATTTTTATAACTATAAAAACATGTAACGAGAATGTGTTCAAAACATTTTATGTTATTTGAATATCTTGTTCTCAGAGTGCTTTGCTGTGCAGTTCTCAAGCAACTACTTCTTGTATCATCATTATGGATCAGTTATTTCATTTTTAATTACTTATGTAAGGATTTGCTGAGTCAGTAGAATGAAAAAATCATTGTAAGCTTAAAAAGGTAAAAACTTCTGGGTGTGGTGCTGCAATCTTTAATTATCCCAAACACTCACTGAGGCAGAGGCAAGAGATCGAGGCCAGCAAGTTCCAGGTCAGGGTGGGGATAACAGAGACACTGTCCCAAAAGATCAAAAAAGGGTAAGAACTGCTTATAGATTATGACGTAATAAAAATCGGAGGCTGGAGAGATGACTAGCGGTTAAGAGCGCCGAGGCTCTTGCCGACACCCGGGTTCAATCCCCAGCATCCACTGGCGGCTTAGACCTGTCTTTTAACTCCAGTTCCGGGGAATCTGACACTCCTCGGACCTCCGTGGCCTTGCACAACACGGGTGCACAAAGCCTACAAGTAGACATACATCCAAATAAATAAATAAATAATTGAAATAAATGTAAAGAAATGAAAGGTAATAGCTTGAAAAAAATTGTAACTACTGTTATCTCTTAGTTATTGTTTTTATTACAAATATCTTCATGTTAAGCCAGGTTTTTTTTTTATTTTGGTGTTTTTTTTTTTTTGTCTTTTGGACAGGGTCTCCCTGTAGCCCCAGCTGCCTGGAACTCACTCCTGTAGACCGCCCACCTTGAACTCACAAAGATCCTGCCTGCCCTGCCTCTGCCTCCCAAGGGGCTAGGATTAAAAGGTGTGCCCCACCACACACAGCCATTTAAGCCATTTTTTCAATAAACAAAAAAAGAAAAAACTGCTCACCCAGTCTGGATGGAAGTAACTATTACTGGGGGGTGAATCTTGTGCCCCACATCCCATACAGGCCTCCCCACCTCTCATCATTACACTGGGGCCAAACCTCAACTTGAGAGTTCTGTCAGGAACAAATCACACAGGACTGACAGAAGAAATGCTGGCCCTTTAGAACACACTGTGTAGGACCCACCTCTCCATTCACACCTCACCTTCCTACACTCCGAGAGACTGTCCTTCAGATAATTACCACCACACAAGGAAAACCCCAACCAGGCAACATTTCCCACCAACTCCAACTCCCACCATGACTGACATGAGCTGGAGCAGCCTGCAGAAAAAAAAAAACCTGCTGCCATAGCCATGAAAATAACATTTGCTGATGAAGCCCAGCCAAAGGGAGCATGAGTGCCCAATGAGTGGGCAAAGCGGGGGCCAGAACAGGCCCACCCCTGCAATGCAGCACTGGACATGGGTGGTGCAGGTTGCAGGAGTCCCTGCAATGATCCTGCAGGCCCAACCCTGCAATGCAGCACTGGACATGGATGGCATGGGTTGCAGGAGTCCCTGCAATGATCCTGCAGGCCCACCCCTGCAATGCAGCACTGGACATGGGTGGCACGGGTTGCAGGAGTCCCTGCAATGATCCTGCAGGCCCATCCCTGCAATGCAGCACTGGACATGGGTGGCTCGGGTTGCAGGAGTCCCTGCAATGATCTGGCAGGCCCACCCCTGCAATGCAGCACTGGACATGGGTGGCACGGGTTGCAGGAGTCCCTGCAATGATCCTGCAGGGCCATCCCTGCAATGCAGCACTGGACATGGGTGGCTCGGGTTGCAGGAGTCCCTGCAATGATCCTGCAGGGCCATCCCTGCAATGCAGCACTGGACATGGATGGCATGGGTTGCAGGAGTCCCTGCAATGATCCTGCAGGGCCATCCCTGCAATGCAGCACTGGACATGGATGGCATGGGTTGCAGGAGTCCCTGCAATGATCCTGCAGGGCCATCCCTGCAATGCAGCACTGGACATGGATGGCATGGGTTGCAGGAGTCCCTGCAATGATCCTGCAGGGCCATCCCTGCAATGCAGCACTGGACATGGATGGCATGGGTTGCAGGAGTCCCTGCAATGATCCTGCAGGGCCATCCCTGCAATGCAGCACTGGACATGGGTGGTGCAGGTTGCAGGAGTCCCTGCAATGATCCTGCAGGCCCATCCCTGCAATGCAGCACTGGACATGGGTGGCGTGGGGTGCAGGAGTCCCTGCAATGATCCTGCAGGGCCATCCCTGCAATGCAGCACTGGACATGGGTGGCACGGGGTGCAGGAGTCCCTGCAATGATCCTGCAGGGCCATCCCTGCAATGCAGCACTGGACATGGGTGGCGTGGGGTGCAGGAGTCCCTGCAATGATCCTGCAGGGCCATCCCTGCAATGCAGCACTGGACATGGGTGGTGCAGGTTGCAGGAGTCCCTGCAATGATCTGGCAGGCCCGCTGGCCAACCTGTTCCTTCCTGTCCCTCTCGCCTTCATCCGACTTCATCACGAGACGTTACCTCCCTTTTTCCCTCACACAGTCTTAGTAATGTCTATGAACACTTAATCTTAACCTAGCAAGTGAGCCCACGAACACCCATTTCCTAACAAACCTTGAGCCCTTGTACACACACACACCCTTCCCAGACACCCCAGGCTTACATGTAGATAGTTCAGTGTCACAGCCATACATTATAAGGAGTGAAAAGCAATGAACGTTTTCTGGGGGCTCAAACAGTCAAGAAAGGAAAAGAAACTTTCAAAGGAGTGTTGAAAGATGAGTGGGAGGGGAACAGCCTTCCTTCCAGAGAGTTCCATAGTCTAGTAGGGAGTAGGGGACCTCGTAGCTTCCGTAAGGCCAGTGTGGACGTGTACACAGGGTGGTGGCACAGGGGAGCCTGGAGAATGGCAGGGACCTCAGAAGCCGAGCCAAAGGTGGGCTTTTCTAGACAACAGGGAGTTGTTGAAGGTTCTCAGTGACTACAAATCCATGCTTGGCTTCACTGCAATGCTAGAAAGTAAACACACCTGTTTCGAGGAAACAATTGATCAATCAAGGTGGAGACGGGCCATCAAGACGGTTCAAGTCCATGCCAAGCCCACCCCGGAGTTTAATTCCCAAGATCTACACAGTGGAAGGAGGGACNTTTTTATCTAATTTTAAAAAATAATAAGGTGATTTTTTTGTCTGTGTATTTCATGCAAACTCCAATCAGCTCAACGCTTTACTACCACGCCTTCATCCATTGCACCTTACCCCACTCCCACTACGCCCTGCTCGGCAGCTTATACATTTTGATATTCATGTGGTAGCGTTGTGTGACAATTAATCTCACCCAGCATTCCTCAGTGCCGTTTCAGCCATCTTGAGATATCTAGTCACTTGATCCGGCCTCATCTGGATAACGTCGGTTATTTCCTCAAACTGAACCATAGTTACCAGCAAGTATCTTGCTTTCACCTAAGTGGCGTTCTGCTTTCCCGTTCTGCAGTTCCATGCTGGGTTTTTGTATTGTTGAGCTTGCATGGTGTTCTAGTTTCTCTTCATTGCTGTGACAAAAAACTATGACACAATATTGGGGAAAGTGTTTATTCAGGCTCAACTCTTAGATCGTACTTCCATCCAATCTCAGAAGCCCAAGGTAGGAGGAACTCAGAACAGGCCTGGACGGCAGGAGCTGGACAAAGCCAACTGGAGGAATTGACTTACTTCGGCTTGGCGTACCGCGGCCCAACGCCCAGGGCCTGCGGATTCTTATACAGTAACACAAACAACCTGACCCAGGGTGCCACCACCATATAGTGTGGCTGGGGCACTCACCCACATTTGACCCTCAACAATCAACGACAATTACTTACAGGATGTGGCCCACAGGCACAGCATTCCAATGGGGCCGATTCCCCAGTTGAGGCTCCCCAACCCCGCCGAGTGTCATAGTGTGCTTAAAAGCTATGCTCCAGCCACACAATGGTCTTGTATGTCTGATTGGCCAAACGAGGTTGAGGCATGGACGGCAGGGAGCTAAATTTTACTTAGGAAACCATTGATTTTAAATACTCAAATGCGCTCAACAAAAATATAAAATAAAAAAAAATAGGAAAACAAGCTTAAACTTAATCATCTTGATCCTAGATTTCTGAAATTTGCCACGTGAAATGGAAGGAGATTTCTATAGAGAGAATTAGGTTTCCTCTAGAAATGTTACTTTTTCTACATCAACTTTTCTTGGTATAGCAGCCTTAATTGTCATTTATTTCATTTCTGAGCTTGAAATATATCATTTAATAATGTGTGTTGATGAAAAGTCCAATTTTACTCCACTGTGTTTTATTTTGCAGGTATTTGATGTTTCCTTTACTATCACCTAATATTATTCACAGGATTTGTGAGTTTTATACTTTTTATACTTTTTTAAATTATTTTTATTTGACCAGTAGGTAGACATATGCAATCAACATAAAGCAGTGTTCATATAAACCCAACCAGTCAACATCTGAGTTCAGTTCTTAGAACCAACATTTTATAAAAGGGAAGGTTCTAGACAGATGGCTCAGCGGTAAAGAGCACTGACTGCTTTAAAAAAAAAAAGGAAATTCTAAGTCTGTTTCTCCTGTGATTTATAATTAATTCAACCTCTTGGCACCCTACATGCACAAATATACCAATCCCATTACCCTTGAGAGTATCTGGGCACTTTGGAGAATGACAGGTGAGACCGAGAGAACATAGAGATCCAGTTTTACTAAGGTGGCTAACAAAATTTTAAGATTATCCAAACTCTTATGCAACATACTGCCAGTGGGTGACGAATTTCACGTTTAAAGAATATCTTTTACTTCTAGTAAAAACATAAGGTAAAAATATTAAAGCAGTGTAATCAGATCTATACTCTATGAGGAACAGACAGCATAGCCGATATATATTTGGGGGCATAACCGGACCAGCGGAGCTAAATTCTAAAATAGGGTTAAATAGGAGCCTACTGACATAGGAAGGCACTGAAGGCTACAGTAGTCAGCCATTGTTGTGCCATACCCTTGCCAGGAGGACAGCCATTATATGAAATTGAGATTTTTTCTCTCAGCTGTACATTTATCAGGCTGCCACAATTGCACTACATCTTCTTTGGCATGCAGAATTGCAGCACAAGAACTCTGTAATAAAACTTCAGAGAATATTTCTTTCCAATGGATTTCGAAAGTACTCTCTGACACGCCAAGAAGAATGCAGCTGTTATGAACTGATTTACCTGCGCAACACCCGAGTCTCAGAGAATAGTAATATAATATAACTATAATAAATAGCAATTTTATTATTGTTATATTATTATTTTATATTGCTCTACTATATAGGTTGTATCTCGCAATTTAAGGCCTCTTGATCCCATTTTCTGTGGACTCATAAGCTAATGGCCTTGTAAACTACGAAAAGCTTATAAGAAGCAAATCAAAGAACTGAGAAAAGAGAATGAAGAACTCAAAGAAGACAGCTAGAGAGAGAGAATGACAAAACTCCAGAAAGAGAACTGG
The DNA here is from genome assembly GCA_009823505.1 of Rhizomys pruinosus. NCBI lineage: Eukaryota > Metazoa > Chordata > Mammalia > Rodentia > Spalacidae > Rhizomys > Rhizomys pruinosus. The sequence continues at coordinate 181,295 of VZQC01008291.1, read as the reverse complement.
CATAACACCCAAAAGATCATGCATGAAAAAAAGTTAAGGAAACCAACCAATGAAACAAGAGCTACAGGAAGAGATGTGAGAAGCTCCAAATAGCAAAGTAGTTAAAAAATATAAAAGAGTAATTTTCAAAAAGGGAAAATGAACAAAGGAACATACAAACACACTCATACCAATTCAGAGGGAAACGAAATGGAAAAAGCCTCAGAGCAGAAGGAGGAAGCAGAAACAAAATATAGCCAGACCTTGGAAGATAAACAGAACAACTAAAACCTCAAGAAAGTTATGAAAAATATTAAAATACTCAAAAGTGGAAACAACAAGGAACTTGTGGAACGTAGAAAAAGGACCAAATCTCCCCACATAGGGATAGAGGAAGAGGAAGAAAATCCAAACGAATGGTATCATGTCAGACTTCAACAGAATAATTAGGTGAACACACTTTTCCCCAAACTAAAAAAGACAACCCATACAAATACAGAAGCACACAAACTACCAACAGACAATATCAGAAACGAAGTCTCTCCTCGCCAGCATCATAGTTAAAATGCTAGAACGCCAAAACAAAGACAAAATCTCTAAGCCTCAAGAGAAAAACAAAATGTGACCATATACAGAGAGGCAAACACCTGTCAGTAATTAAACATAACTGGACTTCTCAACTCCGCCAAAACTATTGAAAGCGAATGAAGATCCTGGAGCCCAAAGCACAATTCCAGTGTAAAGTGATTATTGATGCCAACCCAGATTATTACCCAGCAAAAATGTCAGATATAATTATAGTCGAGGGAGAGAAAAACCTATACCATATGACATAAACAAGTTGAGAAGAATACAATGTCTGGAAAACAAACCCTTCAGAGACTACTTGAAGCATTCAAAAAGAACAGAAAGAAAGCAGCAACCATCCCCAGGCACCTAAAAAGCATAACTGAGAAGTAGAAACCATAAACCCAAACCGAAAATGGATAACAAGGCAAAATGGAAAGCAAAACAACCTATCAGTCATAACCATAAACATTAATGGACTAAATTACCCCATCAAAGGCACATAGACTGGGAGATTGGGATTAGGAACCAAGAATCCATTCAATATGCTGTCTCACAGAAACACTATATACTTTCAAGGATTAGGCACCACCTTAAAGTGAAAGGATGGCAAAAAATACTCCAACAAATGCGTACAAAAAAGAAGCAGGTGCTTTGACTATTTTCATATCAGACAAAATAGACTTTCAAAGTAAAAGAAATTATCAGTGGAAAGAGACAATGAAGGCCATTACATTTATCAAAGGAACAATTCACCTAAAAGATTTCACAATTCTTGATAATTCATTCACTGCTAACCATAATCTCTGGGTACATGTGACAAACTTCATAAAGACTCAATTCTCCAGCGACCACCAAGTACGCGCAGACATAAACCCCCTTACCAATTCATTGGTAAGGAGATTTCAATACCCTCACGTGAGTCTTTCGACGATAGGTGACAACCAGGACAAAGATGATTAAACACGAGATACCATCTGAACTTGAAATGATATGATACACTCTCCAAATTGGTCCTCATGCACCCCCTCCATATGGAATATTCCACCCTAATACCAGAGAATACACTTTTACACAGCACCCCATGGAACACTCACCAAAATCCACCCCATACTGTGACACAGAAGAAAACATATACAAATACAAAAAGATTGAAATAATTTCATGCATTCTATCAGACCACAGTGCAATAAAGTCAACATCAACACCAGGATAAGGCCGTACTGCTACTGAGAGTCAACAACAGATGAACCTAAATGACAACAGCCAGGAAGAAATAACAAAAAAAAAAAAAAAAAAAAAAAAAAAAAAAAAAAAAAAAAAAAAAAAAAAAAAAAAGCAATGAATCCAAAAGTTGGTTCTTTAAAAGAATAAACAAGATAGACAGACCTCATGCCCAGTTAACCAAAAGGAAAGAAGGAACAAAACTCCAAATCAATACAATCTGTGATGCAAAAGGGAAACATCACACAGGACAAGGAAAAGATCCAGAAAAATTATACTGGAATACTTTTCAAGAATCTATACTCTTTTACCATAAATTGAAAAAAACCCTTAGAAAGTTATTGGGTGAAAATATATCTGTAAATTCCTGGGAATCATCCAAATCACCAACCAAGAAAGAGATTGGAAGCTTAAACAGACCCATTAATATATGAAGAAGTTGAAGGTGTAATAAGAAACCTCCAACTGAAAAAAGCCCAGGCCAGATTGTTTCACAGCGCAGAATCTCTATCAAGAAACATTTCAAAAAGACCTCTAAACCATTATTACTGAAAGCTCTTTAGAAGGATACAAACGAGGGAATCCTTCCAAATTCATTCTATGAACCAGCATCCACTCGTTGCATTACTATAACCAGGCAAAGATACAAACTAAAAAGGAGAATTATAGACCCATCTCCCTCTGAACACAGATGCCAAAATCATAAACAAGGATAACTTGGGAAAAATACGCACATGACAGACTCATCCAATCAAGAAGTACATCTAGATCAATGACCAAGTATGGACTCTCCTAACCAGAGATTCAGTTATGGTTCAACATACAAAAATTCATCATAACACCATTCATTCAAACACACATTAAATGAGATGAAAAGACAAAAATACCACCTCATTCATCTCAATTGATGTGAAAAGGCCTTTGACAAAATCCAGTATCTCTTAATGCTTAAAGTCATAGAGGATTCTGGATTTGCGAGGAGTTATTCCTCAATGTAATCAAAAGCCATTATAGACAAGAAACCCACAGTCATCATCATTTCACTAAAATGAGAGAAATGACAGGAAACATTTAAGTGTAGGAACTCGGCAAGGCTATGCCCTGTCACCACTCCTCTTCTATATAGTAGCTGGAAACACTGCTAGGCAAATAAGGCAAGAAAGGAAAATAAAGAGTTACTAATTGGAAATTGAGGAAGTTCAAGGCTCTCCCCTATTTCGCTGATGATATTGATTGCTTTACCTTAGGGATGCTTTAAAAATCCACCAGAAAAAACTCATAGAAATGAATTAACAGCTTCAGCAAAGCGGCAGGATACAGACTAACCTTAAAAACATTCAATGGCCTTCTTATACCAAAAACAAGCATCTGGAGAAAGAATTCAGAGCCCTTCCCACTTCACAATAGCTCAAAAAAATAAACAACTTTAGAACAAACCTAACCAAAGACACCAAAGACTCTACAACACAAAATTTTAAACCTTTAAAGAAAGAATTGAGAGACATCACAAAATGGAAAAACCTCTCAGGGTCATGGATTGGGAAAATTAAACATTGTAAAAAATGTCCATTTTACTGAAACTCTTGTTATAGATTTAATGCAATCCCAATTCAAATCCCAAGAGTTTCTTCACAGTCTTGGAAACAAAAGTCCTTAAATTTTCACTTTTGGAAATACAAAAGACCCTGAAGAGCCAAAGCAACCTTGAACAAAAAAAGAGCGATACAGGGGGAATCTCTATACCAGACTATCAAAACTATACTACAGGCTGCAAGATCTATAAAACAGCATAGTACCGTACAAAACAGACCGTTGACCCAATTGACAAAAACAGATCCAAATCTTAGGCACATACCAATTATCAGCCATCTCTACTATTTGACAAGGGGGCCAAGGCCAAGAAGACACAATGGAGAAAAAGACAGCATCTTCAAGCAAGTGGTGTTGGCAAAAACTTGATCACCACTTGTAGAAGGAATGAAATATAAACCCCTACCTCTCACCTGTAATAAAGTCAACTCCAGATGGATCAAAGACACAAGGTGAAAGCCCAAACTCTGAAAGGCAATAGAAGAAAAAAGTTAGCTCAGCAGACTACAAGCCATGGGCTTGGGAAAAGACTTCCTAGATCAGAGAGCAGCTGTGCAAGAATTAAGATCGACAATTGACAAATAGGGACCTCAGTAACTCAAAAGGTTCTGTACAACAAAAGAAACAAATTCAAAGGGTAGAGTGAGAGAAATCATCACAGCAGTTTGTGGAGGACAACCCTTTCACGCCGTCAGTCATCTGACAACATAGCTCATTGAATTTCCTACAACTATGTAAAACTACAACTCAAAAAACCAAATATTAAGAAAGAAAGAAAACAAATGACCCAGTCAATAGATGGCAAAAAGCTGAACAGAGAGACTTCACGAGTGAGGAATAAGAGATGGCAGAGAAACACCTTGAGACGAAGAGTGCTTCAACAATTCACTATCAATTAACGGAAGATGCAAATCACACACTTTTAAAAATGCATACTTACTCCAATTAAGACTGGCTATGTGATCATAGAACACAAATGATTACTACAGTTGCTAGCAGAGATTGTAGGGGAAAGGGGAACACTTCATCACTGCTGGTGGGAATGGTAACACTTCCGTACAGTTACTATGGAAGCATGGTGGAGAAACCCTTTGAGAAAGATTTGGAATGGACATCATTCCTACCCAACCAGAGCGCCGTACCACTCCTGGCATGTACCCTCAAGACCCAACCCACCACAGAGATACATCAACGCCGTCGCATGTTTTTTTCAGCTCTCCTTGCACAATTAGCAAGTGTGAGCTGGAACCAACCCAATGTCCCCTATGGTGAATAAACTGATGTGAGGTCGGATTTATACGAAGAAAATGTGTTACATCTTACACAATGGAGTTCTTTGGCAGCATAGTTTAAAGAAAAGACGACATTCTATCGAGCTTTTTGCAGGATTAAATGGCCGTGGAGCTGGGAGGATATCCTATGCTAAGAGAAGTTAACACAGTCCAGAAAAACAAACGACACGAATGGCATCCCTCATCTAGTAGGATCGAGCTATTGGCCAATTACCTAGTTGTTTGTATTTCTTGTGCATGGCCTTGAGCTTTTGTCCAAAGCAGCTGGCATAGTGATGTATACTGGAAACAACAACAAGAACAAAACAGAAAGGACTGCATCGAAAGACACTAAACTTGAAACAGTGAACTTCTGCTTCTGCTCAAAACAATAAAAAAAAAAAAAATATTGAGAAAGACTGAGAAAGAGATGAAAGCATGTGTTTGCAGAATGCATGAGCTCTTGGTGGGGTGGGGAAATGGCGGGGGGGACACGCGTCTAGATTTGATTTCTAAAAATTAATTAATTAATTATAAAAAAAAAACAAGAAAATCAACTAGTGGCATCATCATTTGACAAGAAAAAAAAATGAGGATCCTTGGGCTGCAGAGATAACCAAGTGGTTAAGCAGTGCTGACTGCTCTTGCGGAGGACCTGGGTGTGATTCCAAGCACCCACATGAAAGCTAAACCATCTGTAACTCAAGTCCAGGGAATCCAACAACACCCTCTTCTATACTCTGTGAGCACTGCATGACATGAGTGCACAGAACGCCTACATTGCTACACAGTACCATACTTCAATACAAATAAACAAAATAAATAAAATTAAAATATAATAAAATAAAATAAAAAAATAGGATCCTTAAACAACGAACTTAAATGTGCCATTTTATGAAATTTAGCATTTCACAAAGTATGAAAAGTATTTAAATAAAAGTCAAAAATCAATAGACTCTTAAACGACATCTAGGGGGCTGGCGAGATGGGGCTGGCAGTTAAGGGCGCCGACCGCTCTTGCAGAGGACCCGGGTTCAATCCCCAGCACCCCACATGGCGGGCCTGAGAGCCGTCTGAACACTCAATTCCAGGAGAGCTTCCAGTCCAGGGAATCCGAGACGCTCTTCTGACCCCGCGGCTTTGCACGACAACGCGTGCACAACCGTGCATGCAGACAGTACATTCATACACATACGGGAAATGTGAATCAAAGATTTGAATAAAAAAATTAAACAAAAAAGACATTATGGCACACCCAAATTATGAGGTGCCTCCCAAATGTATGATTTATAAGTATGACTTATTTAAAGTTCCTGCATGTGGTATTTTAGTGTGGCATGCCAAAACAAAACGAATAAATTTGTGCACAATCATTCAGAGTTCAAGACAATTTTTAGTTAATTTCTTTTACAGTTTTCGTATTGGTCTACCTGCATGCGGACCCTCAAAGCACTGGAATCAGAAGTCAAGACTTTGTAATTGTAACCTCCTGCTTGGCGTTCGACCCCACACGGCTTCTGTACCTAGTCTGAACCAGCCCCGTTTAGTACATTACGTGCATCTAATGCCATGGTGAGTGCTCCTGTCGGGGCCGCTTGGAGTCCTTTCCCCTGAGAGAAATAGTCCTCAGCGGGATGCCACATAGTTCTCTGTTCCAGGAGCCAAGGCAGCTACAGGGCCCAGGAGCACAGCATCTGCCCCAGACCCTGTACGGAGGTAACCAGCAGGCTCACTTCCCCTCGAGGAGACCCAGAGAGAGGGGGCCTCCTTTGCTCGGTTCTGTAAGAGGAATCTGCAGCCTGCACTGCCAACTGTAAATGAGGAAGCTGGTCAGGACAGTGCCTCCTTTTAAAGCCACAGTCCAGAAGTTCTCCTCTGAGGACTCAGGCCAATCTTACAAACATACTGTAAGCTCCTGTCAAATCAAAAGACCAAATTTACAAATCTCCCAACATTACAGTGGATGAATACAATTCCCATCTTCAAAAAGAGAGAATACTATGCATTAGTGAGACACTGGATACCACAAAAACAAGACCGAAAAACCAGCAGGGCAAACTTCAAGTCCAGTAGCTCCACATAAAACTTCTGGGACTTTACTTCAAAAGGGCATAGGAGGCTCAAGCTACTTCGCCAGCTTTGCTTAGCATACATACTATCTCCTTTCTATACGGCCAATAACCACTCCCTGTATGCAGCTCTCCGTGGCAAATATCTCACAGGTCTGGCATCTCTAATGTCTTCTTGGGGTCTGCTCCCAACCAGACTTCACATTCACGGCTTCATGCAATGGCCTACAGGACCTTCATTATTCAGGGACGCCCCTGTGCTCTGCTAGTCCTGACCTTGGCAGGGCTCTCTTCCGAAAACCATGGGAGAAAGAACTGAATTGACGCTCTCCACTCTTGCAAAAGTCATGCCTCTAAAGCCAGCAGCACGTGAATTAAACTTCCAGAATCTCGGCTTGTGCTATAGGGGGATGAGAATCTCGTACCCATTATTCAACACAACATTGGCAAATTTTATTCTGACCCTGCAAACTATGCGAGCATCGAAAACGTTTTCAGTATTTTCTTTTCAAAAGCTGAAGGATTAGCTGGGTGTGGTCTTGCCCTGAAGGATACTGATTTTCTTTTCTTTACTCTGTAATCTTGAGGCCCTTCCTTAATCACTTATAATATCCTTATCAAAAGGGAAACCTCTTCCTTCACAAGCCTTGGCACCATCTTTAATCTTCCTAGTGTGGTTTTCAGATCCAACTGTACATTCTGCATTTTTCTCTGCCCCATCTGCTCTTATTCACTGTAGATCTGTATAAGAAATATTCACCATTAAAAGCCATGCACCATTTCTACATTAGGCTGTCTTATGAAATTATCCTCCACCTGCCGGGCGCTGGTCGGATGCATGCGTTTAAATCCTAAGCACTATAGGGAGGCTTGGGAGGTGGATCTTAGTTCAAGGCCAGCCTGTCTTACAGAGTGAGTCTCCAAGGACAGCTGGGGCTACCGCAAGGGTAGGACCCTGTCTCCGCAAAAAGGACCACAAAATATAATATATATATCCTGTCTCACAAAGACATCGTCATTGGCTTTTCAACTTAGGGCATCAGGCAAGCATTTGGAGCTGCAGCCAAATACTGCCGAGTGCACTCTTTATTCAATATTCCAGTTAGACTGCTCTTAAGTCTTTATTTTCCCCTGGAACCACATCTTTGCAGCCCATGCTTTCTTCCAGGCCCTTTAAGCTCTGCCTTACAGTAGTCAACAGCCTTTCTAGCCAAGTGTGGAACAGTCTTCCACATATCTCCAAACGTCCACATGGTCAAGTTCTTCAAATCCAATAGCCCACTCTCTGGTAACAAAAACTGTATTAGTCACATTGGCCTACGCAGCTTGGTCTTTCTGATAATTGCTGTTGATAATACGCACCTTATGACCCCAAGCGAAAACTTATAAAAGTACGAGTTTATTTGAGCTTACGATTTGACGGTTCCAGGGAAGAATTAGAGTGCATTGTGGCGGGATGCATGGCAGCTGGAGGATGCAAGCGAGGTACCATCTGGCACAATGCCGAGCACAGGGAAGCCAGAGAGGAGCAACTGTTAGACCACGAGGGCTTGCTTGTTTAACTCACTTAGCCTGCCCCCAACAACGCAATTCCTCCAGCACAGCCACACCTTTCAAGGTACCTCCTCAAGAAATAAGCCGCCACCAACTTGAGAACGGAAAAATATCTGATAAAAATACTTACAGCTTATGAGGTAACAACTCATTCAACCACCCTACAGATAAGTTAAAGCAGAGATTCATTAACTGGATCACTAGTATTGAGGACTAATTTGACTATCTCCAAGCCCTAAATAGCAGTAAATCTAACAAGGTCCTCTGAGCGGTCTGCAGTGGACCGTTCTGCATCATGGAAAAGGGAGTGGAAAGACTTAAGAACTGGAGGATGAGGAGGAGAACTATAAATTGCTGTCTTCTGGACATGATATGGACATTACAATCACAAACACACCATAGCTATAGTTATCTACACAAGACTGTTGTGTGAAACCATTCCTGAAAAGATATGAACCCACATCTGCTCAGCCCAGATAGAGAACCAACGACAGGCCAAAGTGAGGCTGACACCAAAGTCCACAATGGTGTTAAGCCAGCGTACGGCAGTTCTGCCTGGAGATTACTTTAGGTGACTATGCGGTGAAAGGGTCACGTCTATTGAGGCAACTATTAGACTCTCAGGACAGCAATATGATCCACCTAAAAGCCACGCCCAGCAGGCTGGAACAGCTCACAAAAGCAAATGCGATTTGGGCTAAACACTACCAAACCTATTAGGTATCCAGTGCTTGACAGGTTGGAGACTCTTTATCAGGTAGCTCAGTCAGTCGAAGCCTCTTCCAGGCAGCTGGGCAGCTGGGGTCATCTGAGAGAGTGTCAATCTTTTAGGGCTTCTATCTGCTTGGTGAGAGAAGGAAACTCTGTTGAACTTGTTCATTCCAGGGACTTCTACTGAAGCTCTGTGATGCTGTTCGGATTGGGCTACTGAGACATCCAGCCTTGTGGACTGAGGCAGTTCCTGGATTCTCTCGGCCTTTCCACGTGTGTGCGCTACTGTTGGACTCCTTGAACTCTGTCACGTGAGCAAATCAATAAATTGTATATAGCTATATATTCTCCTGTTACTTCTGTTTCTTTAGAGAATCCTGACTAATACAGTTTACAGCAGAAGTTCATAAAAAATTAAAAAAAAAAAATTTCTTTAAAAAAAAAAATTTTTTTTATTAATTTTATTTATTTCCGTATGTGTTATGAATGTACTGTCTGCATGCAATTTGTGCCCCCGTGTGTCGTGCAATGCCGCGGAGGTCAGAAGACGTGTGTCAGATTCCCTGGGACTGGAGTTCTCTCCTGGAATTGGAGTTTCAGACGGTTCTCAGCCGCCATGTGGGTGCTGGGGATCGAACCCGGGTCCTCTGTAAGAGCGATCGGGCTCCTTAACCGCTAGGCCATCTCTCCAGCCCCGAAAGGATGAATTTCTTTAGTGGCTTGGAGTCTCTGGAGCCAGCTCTCCAACTCAATGAAGGCCTAGAGTTACTGCAGGCTTCTTGTGGCATGAAGAGGAATGTATCCTTGGTGCAGAACTATTGTGTAATTATGAAGATAGATCCATTTTGACTCACTGACTCACTTCTTGTGAGGAGCAAGGAATTTAGCAACTATATATATAAAACGTTTGAGAAATTGCGGAAAAATAAGGAAAATAATGATGTTGCCTTGTTCTCCTAGCATGTCTGGATAAGTGATAGAGGAAAATAAGGGCTCAGTGATAAAAATGACCAGCTCCGGATTGACAACAACAGTTTAAAGGTTTCCAAGTGTGCTCTGGAAGAGAATCTTCTTTCCAGAGCCAAAGAGCTAAGCTGCAGAAATCAAGCTGGAGCCCTTATTATTCTGTTTGGCTGATTTACAACGCAAATTTAATTCCCAGCCACGAAAAGTGTCAGCAGTTAAAAGTGAGAGCACTGGTGGGGAAAGGGGTGAAACCTGAAATTGGGATGGAATGTGTGGGAGAACCAGTATGATGAGGATTTTGAGTGAACAGCTCAAGAGCTTCAGGAAGTCCCTGGAATGACCAAGTTCACCAGGTCCTTCTCTCACCAAGCAGATAGAAGCCCTAAAAGATTGACACTCTCTCAGATGACCCCAGCTGCCCAGCTGCCTGGAAGAGGCTTCGACTGACTGAGCTACCTGATAAAGAGTCTCCAACCTGTCAAGCTGCCTACAGGTTGTGTAGTGTACCCCAATTCCATGCTTTTGTGAGCTGTCACCATGCTGGGGGGGCTTTGGTGATATAGCTGTCTGTGAGTCACTTCTGCCTCTATACGTGACCCTTCACCCATAGTCCTCTAAGTAACTCCAGCAGAACTCGCTGGTTCACCAAGTTGGACTTTGGTGTCAGCCTCACTTTGGCCTGTCGTTGGTTCTCTATCTGGGCTGAGCAGATGTGGGTTCATATCTTTTCAGGAATGGTTTCACACAACAGTCTTGTGTAGATAACTATAGCTATGGTGTGTTTGTGATTGTAATGTCCATATCATGTCCAGAAGACAGCAATTTATAGTTCTCCTCCTCATCCTCCAGTTCTTAAGTCTTTCCACTCCCTTTTCCATGATGGTCCCTGAGCCTCGGAGGACCTGTTATAATTATTTCATTTAGGGCTTAATAGTCACTTAGTCTCAATACTTTGATCAGTTATGAATCTCTGCTTTAACTATCTGTGGTGGTTTGAATGAGTGTTCCCCATAAGCTGTAAGTATTCAGATATTTGTCTCCAGTTGGTGGCGCTGTTTTTGGAGGTCTTAGAAGGTGTGGCCATGCTGGGGGAAGTGTGTCACTGGGGGCAGGCTTAGTGAGTTTTAACAAGCCTCGTGGTCTACAGTTGCTTCCTCTCTGCTTCCTGTGCTCATTGTGAGATGTGACCCTCGGCTTGCTCCTCCAGCCGCCATGCCTCCCGCCACAATGGACTCTAATTCCCTGGAACCGTCAATCGTAAGCTCAAATAAACTCTTCCTTTTATAAGTTCCTTGGTCATGGTGCTTTATCACAGCAACAGAAAACTGACTAATACAGTAAATTGGTACCAGAGAGTGGGCTGTTGGCTGTGAAGAACCTGACCATGTGGACGTTTGGAGATATGTGGAAGACTTTGGAACTTTGGGCTAGAAAGGCTGTTGACTACTGTAAGCAGAGCTTAAAGGGCCTGGAAGAAAGCATGGCTGCAAAAGATGTGGTTCCAGGGGAAAATAAAGACTTAGGCAGCAACTGGGATATTTTGATAAAGAGTCTGGCAGCAGTTTGGCTGCAGCCCAAATGCTTGCCTGATGCTAAGTTGAAAAGCAATGGACAGATGTCTTTGGTGGAGGATATATATATATATTTTTGGTCTTTTTGAGACAGGGTCTCCCTGTAGCCCCAGCTGTCCTGGAACTCACTCTGTAGACCAGGCTGGCTTTGAACTCACAAAGATCCGCCTGCCTCCACCTCCCAAGTGCTAGGATTAAAGGCATGCACCACCACGCCCGGCAGGTGGAGGATATTTCAAGACAGCCTAATGTAGAAATGGTGGCATGGCTTTTAATGGTGAATATTTTACAGATCTACAGTGAAAAAGAGCAAATGGGGCAGAAGGAAATGCGGAATGTACAGTTTGGATCTGAAAAGTACACTAGGAAGATTAAAGATGGTGCCAAGGCTTGTGAAGGAGAGTTTCCTTTTGATAAGGATATTAAAGTGATTAAGGAAGGGCCTCAAGATTTACAAGTAAAGAAAAGAATCAGTACCTTCAGGGCAAGACCACACCCAGCTAATCCTTCAGCTTTTGAAAGAAAAATACTGAAAGCGTTTTCTGCTCCAAGTTCAGGGCAGAGAAAATTTGCAAATGTGGTTGAAATAGGAGAGATTCCATCCCAAACTTGCAGCCAGATCTGGCAATTTCATTCACGTGGTGCTGGCTTTAGAGGCATGACGTTTGCAAGAGTGAAGGCGTCATCAGTTCTTCCTCCATGGTTTCAGAGAGCTGCCAAGGTCAGGCAGAGTGCAGCAGGGGTGTCCCTGCATAAAGTAGGTCCTGATAGGCCATTGCATGAAGCCGTGAATGTGAAGTCTGGTTGGCAGCAGAGACCCCAAGAAGACATTCGAGATGCCAGACCTGTGAGGTATTTGCCAAGGAGAGCTGCATACAGGGAGTGGTATCGGCCTAAGAAAGAGATGTATGTTGCAAGCAAAGCTGGAAGAGCTGAGCCATCTAAGCCCTTTGGAAGTCAAGTCCCAGAAGTTGCATGTGGAGCTACTGGACTTGGAGTTTGCCCTGCTGGTTTTCGGTCTTTTTTTGGTCCAGTGTTTCCTCACTATGCCTCTATTCCTCCCTTTTGGAATGGGAATGTGTATTCAGTTCCACTGTATGTTGGGAGTTTGTAATTTGTCTTTTGATTTTACAGGAGCTTACAGTTTGGGAGATTGGCCTGAGTCTCAGAGGAGACTTTGGACTGTGGACTTTAAAGGGCACTGTCCTGACCAGCTTCCTCATTTACAGTTGGCAGTGCAGGCTGCAGATTCCTCTTACAGAACCGAGCAAAGGAGGCCCCCTCTCTCTGGGTCTCCTCGAGGGGAAGTGAGCCTGCTGGTTACCTCCGTACAGGGTCTGGGGCAGATGCTGTGCTCCTGGGCCCTGTAGCTGCCTTGGCTCCTGGAACTCAGAAGTGTGCATCCCCTGAGGACTTTTCTCTCAGGGGGAGCTTCCAAGCCCCCGACGGAGCACTCACCAGGATAGATGCAGTAAGACTAGACGGGGCCTTCAGACAGGTAGAAGCTGTGGGGCGAACGCCACAGGAGGTTACATACAAAGTCTTGATTTGATTCCAAGGTGCTGGGCCCATGCAGGTAAAACGAAAATGTAAAGAAATTAACTAAAAATTGTCTTGAACTCTGAATGATTGTGCACAAATTTATTCGTTTTGTTTTGGCATGCCACATTAAAATACACACATGCAAACTTTAAATATAGCTACTTAAAATACATTTGGAGGCCTCAAATTTGGGTGCCATAGATGTCTTTTTTTTAAATTTTTTATTAATTTTATTCATTTCCGTATGTGTATGAATGTACTGTCTGCATGCAGGTCTGTGCACCCGTGTCGTGCAATGCCGCGGAGGTCAGAAGAGGGTCTCGGATTCCCCTGGAACTGGAGCTCTCCTGGAATTGGAGTTCCAGACGGCTCTCGGCCGCCATGTGGGTGCTGGGGATTGAACCCGGGTCCTCTGCAAGAGCGGTCGGCGCTCTTAACTGCCAGGCCATCTCTCCAGCCCCCGTAGATGTCTTTAAATCTATTATTTTTGAGTTTATTAAATACTTTGAAACTTTTGAATGGTAATTATTCATAAAAATTCAACATTTAAGTTGGTTGTTTAAGGATCCTATTTTTATTTTATTTTATTTTATCTTTTTAATTTTATTTATTTTTTATTTGTATGAGTATACTGTGTGCATGTAGGTTTGTGCACCCATGTCATGCAATGCCACAGAGGTCAGAAGAGGGCGTCAGATTCCCCTGGAACTGGAGTTAAAGCCACCATGTGGCTGCTGGGGGTCAAACCCAGGTCCTCTGCAAGAGCAGTCAGCACTCTTAACCACTTGGTTATCTCTGCAGCCCAAGGATCCTATTTTTTTTTCTATGTCAATGATGAGCCACTTAGGTATTTTCTTTTTTTTTTTTAAATTAATTAATTAATTTTTTAAATCAAATCTAGACCCGTCCCCCCCCGCCATTCCCCCACCCCACCAGAGCTCATGCATTCTGCCAAACATGCTTTTCATCTCTTTCTCAGTCTTTCTCAATATTCTCCATGAGGAAGTTGACTGTTTTGAGCAGAAGTTCACTGTTTCAGTTAGTTCTTCGATGCAGTCCTTTCTGTTGTTGTTCTTGTTGTTGTTTCCAGTATACATCACTCCCAGCTGCTTTGGACAAAAGCTCAAGGGGCCCTACACGAGAAATACAACTAGGTAATTGGCACTAGCATCCACAGATGAGGGATACCATTTGTCGTTTGTTTTTCTGGGACTGTGTTACTTCTCTCAGCATGATGTCCTCCAGCTCCAGCCATTTTCCTGCAAAGCTCATGATGTCGTCTTTCTTTACTGCTGCATAGAACTCCATTGTGTAGATGTACCACATTTTCTCTATCCACTCATCAGTTAAGGGGCATTTGGGTTGGTTCCAGCTCCTTGCTATTGTGAAGAGAGCTGAAATAAACATGGCCGTGCATGTATCTCTGTGGTGGGGTGAGTCTTGAGGGTACATGCCCAGGAGTGGTATGGCTGGGTCGGGTGGCAAGTTCATTCCAAGTCTTCCAAGGGTTCTCCACACTGCTTTCCATAGTGGCTGTACGAGTTTACATTCCCACCAGCAGTGGATGAGTGTTCCCCTTTCCCCACAACCTTTCCAGCACTTGGTATCATTTGTTTTCTTGATCCTAGCCAGTCTTATTGGAGTAAGATGATATCTTAAAGTGGTTTTCATTTGCATTTCCTTAATGATTAGTGATGTTGAGCAGTTCTTGAGGTGTTTCTCAGACATCTCTAATTCCTCGCTTGTGAAGTCTCTGTTCAGTTCTTTGCTCCATCTATTGAGCGGGTCATTTGTTTTCTTTTTTCTTTGTTTTTTGAGTAGTTTATATATTCTGGAAATCAATGCTTTGTCAGATGTATCTGCAGTGAAGGTTTCCTCCCACTCTGTGGGATTTCTCTTCACTTCCTTGATTGTTTCTTTTGATGTACAGAAGCTTTTGAGTTTGATGAGGTCCCATTTGTCAATTGTCGACCTTAATTCTTGTGCAGCTGCTGTCTGATTTAGGAAGTCTTTTCCTACGCCTATGTCTTGTAGTCTGCTGCCAACTTTTTCTTCTATCACCTTCAGAGTTTGGGGTTTCACGTTGAGGTCTTTAATCCATCTGGAGTTGACTTTTGTACAGGGTGAGAGGTAGGGGTTTAATTTCATTCTTCTACAAGTGGTGATCCAGTTTTGCCAACACCACTTGCTGAAGATGCTGTCTTTTCTCCATTGTGGTTTCTTGGCCCCCTTGTCAAATATGAGATGGCTGAAATTGTATGTGCTCAGATTTGGATCTTCGGTTTTGTTCCATTGGTCAACAGGTCTGTTTTTGTGCCAGTACCAGGCTGTTTTTATGACTATAGCCCTGTAGTATAGTTTAAAATCTGGTATAGAGATCCCTCCTGTGTAGCTCTTTTCACTCAGGATTGATTTGGCTATTCGGGGTCTTTTGTTTTTCCAAATGAATTTAAGAACTTTTGTTTCCAAGCCTGTGAAGAAACTCTTGGGGATTTTGATTGGGATTGCATTAAATCTATACAAGAGTTTTGGTAAAATGGACATTTTTACAATGTTAATTTTCCCAATCCATGAGCATGGGAGGTTTTTCCATCTTCTGAGGTCTTCTTCAATTTCTTTCTTTAAGGGTTTAAAATTTTTGTTGTAGAGGTCTTTGGTGTCTTTGGTTAGGTTTGTTCCTAGGTATCTTATTGTTTTTGAGGCTATTGTGAGTGGGAAGGTCTCTTTGAATTCTTTCTCCAGTTGCTTGTTCTTGGTGTAAAGAAAGGCCATTGATTTTCTAAGGTTAATTTTGTATCCTGCCACTTTGCTGAAGCTGTTAATCGTTTCTAGGAGTTTTCTGGTGGAGTTTTTTGCATCCCTTAAGTAAACAATCATATCATCAGCAAATAGGGATAGTTTGACTTCCTCTTTTCCAATTAGTACTCCTTTAATATCCTTTTCTTGCCTTATTGCTCTAGCAAGTGTTTCAAGCACTATATTGAAGAGGAGTGGTGATAGGGGGCAGCCTTGCCGAGTTCCTACCTTTAAAGGGAATGTTTCTGTCATTTCCCCATTTAGGATGATATTGGCTGTGGGTTTCCTGTATATGGCTTTGATTACATTGAGGAATGATCCCTCCAATCCAATTCCTTCTAGGACTTTAAGCATGAAGGGATGCTGGATTTTGTCAAAGGCTTTTTCAGCATCAATTGAGATGATGGTGTGGTTTTTGTCTTTGATTCCGTTTATGTGTTTGATGATGTTTATTGATTTTCGTATGTTGAACCATCCCTGCATCTCTGGTATGAATCCAACTTGGTCATGATGGATGATCTTCTTGATGTGGGTCTGTATGCGATTTGCCAGTATTCTGTTTAGAATTTTGGCATCTGTGTTCATGAGGGAGATGGGTCTATAATTCTCCTTTTTAGTTGTATCTTTGCCTGGTTTTGGTAATAGAGTGATGTTGGCTTCATAGAAGGAATTTGGGAGAGTTCCCTCTGATTGTATACTTCTAAACAGTTTCAGAAATAATGGTTGTAGGTCTTTTTGAAATGTTTTATAGAATTCTGCTGTGAAACCGTCTGGGCCTGGGCTTTTTTTAGTTGGGAGGCTTCTTACTACATCCTCTATTTCTTCATATGTTATGGGTCTGTTTAAGCTGCTGGTCTCCTCTTGGCCAAGCTTTGGTGATTCCCAAGATTTCAGATATTCATCCATTTCTTCTAGATTTTCAAACTTGGTAGAATATAGGTTCTTGTAATATTCCCATATAATTTTCTTGATCTTTTCCTTGTCCGTTGTGATATTTCCCTTTTCATCACAGATTGTATTGATTTGGAGTTGTTCCTTCTTTCTTTTTGTTAACTGGGCTAGAGGTCTGTCTATCTTGTTTATTCTTTCAAAGAACCAACTTTTGGCTTCATTGATTTTTTGTATTGTTTTCTTTGTTTCTATTTCATTGATTTCTGCTCTGATTTTTGTTATTTCTTCCTGTCTGTTGCGTTTAGGGTTCATCTGTTGTTGCCTCTCAAGTGCTTTTAGCTGTAGTGTTAGATCATTCACTTGTGCTCTTTCTGTTTTTCTAATGTAGGCACCCAGGGCTATAAATTTCCCTCTTAGGACTGCTTTTAAGGTATCCCATAAGTTTTGTTGTGTTGTATTGTCATTGTCATTCAGTTCCAGGAATGTTTTTATTTCTTTCTTTATCTCTTCCTTGACCCATTCATTATTCAAGAGTGTGTTGTTTAGTCTCCATGTGTTCTTGTAGGCAGGAGGGCTTGTCCTGGTGTTGATGTTGAGCTTCATTGCACTGTGGTCTGACAGGATGCATGAAATTATTTCAATCTTTTTGTATTTGTAGAGGTTTCTTCTGTGTCCCAGGATGTGGTCGATTTTGGAGAATGTTCCGTGGGGTGCTGAGTAGAAAGTGTATTCTCTGGTATTAGGATGGAATGTTCGGTAGAGGTCTATGAGGTCCATTTGGTGTATCATATCGTTCAGTTCAGATGTCTCTCTGTTTATTTTTTGTCCTGTTGACCTATCCAAAGGACTCAGTGGGGTATTGAAATCTCCCACTATGAGTGTGCTGGGGTTAGTCTGTGACTTGTGGTCCTGGAGAATTGTCTTTATAAAGTTTGGTGCACCAGAATTTGGGGCATATATATTCATAATTGTGAAATCTTCTTGGTGGATTGTTCCTTTGATGAAAATGTAATGGCCTTCTTTGTCTCTTCTGATTTCTTTTACTTTGAAGTCTATTTTATCCGATATTAAAATAGCAACACCTGCTTTCTTTTTGGTACCATTTGCTTGGAATATTTTTTTCCATCCCTTCACTTTAAGGTGGTGCCTGTCCTTGAAGGTAAGATGTGTTTCTTGTAGACAGCATATCGATGGATTCTGTTTCCTAATCCAGTCTCCCAGTCTATGTCTTTTGATTGGGGAATTTAGTCCATTAATATTTAAGGTTATGACTGATAGGTTTGTGTTGCTTCCTTTTGCCTTATTATCCATCTGCGGTTTTGATTTAGGTTTCTACTTCTGCAGTTATGCTTTTATTGATTTCTCTTTCTAGGTGCCTGGGGTTGGTTGCTCCTTTCTTCTGTTCTTTGAATTGCTTCAAGTATTCTCTGAAGGGTTGGTTTTCCGGACATGTATTCTTTCAACTTGTTTATGTCATGGAAGGTTTTTCTCTCTCCTTCAACTATAATTGACATTTTTGCTGGGTATAGTAACCTGGGTTGGCATCTATTGTCCCTTAACACTGGGAATGCTTTGCTCCAGGTTCTTCTTGCTTTCATAGTTTGCATTGAGAAGTCAGTTGTAATTCTGATAGGTTTCCCCTTATAGGTCACTTGTTGTTTTTCTCTTGTGGCTTTAAGGATTTTGTCTTTGTTTTGGGTGTCTAGCATTTTAACTATGATGTGGCATGGAGAATTTCTTTTCTGATCTTGTCTGTTTGGAGTTCTATGTGCTTCTTGTATTTGTATTGGTTTGTCTTTTTTTAGTTTGGGGAAATTTTCATCTATTATTCTGTTGAAGATCTGATCAATACCATTCTCTTGGGATTCTTCTCCTTCCTCTATTCCTATGATGTGGAGGTTTGATCTTTTCATAGTGTCCCACAGTTCCTGGTTGTTCCACTTTTGTGTATTTTTAAATTTTTCATAATCTTTCCTTGAGGTTTTTAGTTGTTCTGTGTTATCTTCCAGGTCTGATATTCTTTGTTCTGCTTCCTCCATTCTGCTTCTGAGGCTTTTTCCATTTCTTTCCTCTTGATTGGATGAGTGTTTGATTTCCTTTTTCATTTCCTCTTCTGATTTCTTTAGTATTTCTACTTCTTTTTGGAGCTTCTCAATCTCTTCCTGTAGCTCTTTGTTTCTCTGGTTGGTTTCCTTATCTTTTTCAGCATGGGATCTTTTGGGTGTTTCCAGTTCCTTCTGGAGTTTGTCATTCTCTCTCTCTAGGTCCTTCTTGAGTTCTTCATTCTCTTTTCTCAGTTCTTTGATTTGCTCTTTATAATTTTGTAGTTCTTTAAATATGTTCCCAATTGTGTTTCTGATATCTGTGTCCTGGGCCATCCCCAGGGGGATCCCACTGTAGGAATCTTCCATAGGGTTGGTAGAGCTTGATGTGGGACTATCCTGCTCCTTTCCCATGTTGTCTCTTCTTTGTGTTCCTGGAATATGGGCTTCTCCTTGCCTGTATTCCAATGTGAGTCTTAAATGCCTCTTCACTGTGTTGAAGGCTTGCTTCACTTGCCTCCTTCAGATGCCTTCATAATCCCAGTTGGCGGGGGGTGGGGGAGGGCCCACTGTGGGCAGGCTATTTAGCCCTCGCCTCAGCTGGTCTCTGGAGATCTCGGATCTCAAGAGTCACACAACCCTACCTTTTATACCAGTTGGGAGGATAACTCCGCCCCCACAGCCATAAAAGCCCATTAAGCCAAAGACAACTGGATTAATGGATTAACTATATTAAATCAATCAACAGTTAGCCTTGCTGAAGCACCCAGCTGCTGCCTACCTACCTGTGCTTGACTCAGCTCATCTCAGGAGATCTCCAAGGATCCTATTTTTTTTGGTCTTTTTGAGACAGAGTCTCCCTGTAGCTCTGGCTGTCCTGGAACTCGCTACGTAGACCAGGCTGGCCTTGAACTCACAAAGATCCACCTGCCTCTGCCTCCCAAGTGCTAGGATTAAAGGCGTGCACCTCCACACCTGGCAAGGATCTTATTTTTAAGATGACTTTTGGAGACTTGAGTGCACAGAGCTTAGATTGGGGTTTCCCAGGACCACCTGAAGTACAGGTAGGAGCCAGGTGCTTTGACCAGGCAGATTGTTGGATAATTATCACTCGTTGTTGGATAATTGTATCACTTGATTGTTGGATAATTGAATCATTGTCTTGTGTGGCTGTGGGGGTGGAGTCATTCTGCTAGCTGGCATAAAATGTGGGCCTGTTGCCACTGTGAGACTTGAGTGCACAGAGCTTAGATTGGAGGTTTCCCAGGATCGCCTACCTGAAGCACAGAGTAAAGCAAGGCATATTTCCCCCCTCCCCCAACTGGAATTGCTGAGGGAGTGTCCAAGTGCAACCACAATAGTGATTCCAGGGAGCAATGCAAGGCAATAAATGAAACAGTGAACCCGAGACACCTCTAGTCCCTCATCACCAAGCCCTAGAAACAACCTAGAGAAACTGGATGGCAGGAAGCAGAGTGAGTACAGTGCTCAGCAGGGTACCGACTGCATTGAGAACCTTCAGAACAGAAAGGGAAGAGTGAGTTAGACTTCCGATATATAAACAAAACTGAAAGCCTGAATCCTAGACAAGTCAACACTCCATAAACAAGGAGCAAAAAAAAAGATGACTTTTGGTATATGTCTACTTTCAAGATGATGATTTAAGGTAGTGTCTTTAAAAAAAATTTAAAATTTATTTTATTATTTTTATGTGTGTGAGTGTACTGTCTGCATGTAGGTTGGTGTAACTGTGTAGTGCAATGCTGCAGAGGTCAGAGAGGGCATCGGATTCCCCTGGAACTGGAGTTAAAGAGGGTTCTTAGCCACCATGTCAGTGCTGGGAATTGAACCTGGGTCCTCTGTAAGAGCAGTCGGTGCTCTTAACTGCTGAGCCTTCTCTCCAGCCCTGGTAGTGTCTCTTTTAATTATTTGCTTTTAAAGTATTTTACTTTACAGGTTTAGTATGATTTGTGCTGCTTTGGGACTCCTGGGGGCCTGAGAACAGGTTTGAGAGAGCTGAGTTCTGGCTGGATGTGGCTTTAATTAATATGTTAATGCACCTTCTGGGCTGGGTGGAAATTATAGGACTAGTCCTTTGTTATCTCATCTTTCCCAAGTTAGGTTTCCTTCAGCCCTGCTCTAGTTGGTTGGGGGCTGGGTAATCTCTCCCTAGGAGGTTCTGCTAGCTTGCATATCTGGCCCCAGAACAACTCTGATGTTTAAGTCTGCTTTGACTACCTCTTGGGCCTGGTGTAGTTCCAGCTACTCAGGGGACAGAAGTAGAAAGGTCTCTGTAAGGTTATGGTGCACTCCCCCCGGAATGAAAGGCCACAAGGTCTAATTGCTCCGGAGCAAAGTTTAATTCAGGGTAGCCGGGTCGAGGCTCAGGGGAAAGAGAGAGCCAAGCACAGAATGGCGTCTGGCTTGGGAATTTAAGGGAGAAGGTAGGAGTGGGATTCATTGAGGGTAGGGTGGGTCGGAATCTGGAATCTGGCTTCTGAAGGGCAGGGCGAGGCAGAAGATTCCCGAGTAATCTGTGGTGTCCTGCTTTAGCATAGCCAAAGGCTATGTCTGGTACAGCAGGTTCTTGGGCAACAGGGATTTTAGGTGTCTCTGCATTCCAATGGGCTTCTGGAGCTCACAACCTGACATTCCAGCCTTTTGTTTGTATAGGAAAAAGGGCAGAGGTCTGTCTTCTGTAGCTGCTTCAGAGCTGATCAGGGGCGAAGTCCTGGGGGAACAGCTGTCAGGCTGGAGGGTTGTCCTCGTTTGTCTTCCATTGCTGTGACAAAACACTCTGACCAACACCAACTTGGGGAGGAAAGGGTTTATTCAGCTTACATCTCCTGGGTCACAGTTCATCACTTAGGGAGTCCAAGGCAGGAACTCAGGGCAGGAACCTGGAGGCAGGAGCTAAAGCACAAGCCATGGAGGAGTGCTGTTCATTGGCTTGCTCGCTCCTCTGGCTCATGCCCAGCCTGCCTTCTTATACCATACACAACCACCTGCCCAGTGTGGCACCACTCATTGTTGGCTGGACCCTTCCACACTGCTTGGCCATCAAGACAATACTCCACAGATGTGGCCACAGGCCAATCCAGTGGAGCCAATTGAGGCTCCCTCAACCCAGGTGTGTCAAGTTGACACTAAAGCTATCCAGCACAAGGGTTAGAATCCAGTTTCCCATTTTGGCTACTTGGGGTGCTCTGCCCTGTGGGTTTGGTCCAGATCAATAGTGGCCAGTACTTAGTGGACATAATTTCTGCAACTGAAAAGACAGGCTTGTTGAGTCTTATGTGAGTATACCAGTGCAGGGACTTCACAGTAATAACAGGGTGCTACTGGGCGCATTAGCAATTGGAGGGTCCCTGTCTAGGGAATGCAGAGGGAAAAAGGATGTGTACCTGGTTTGAGAAATTGGAAAAGTTTTAGTACACAGAGCTCTAGAATGAGGGCCAGCTTTAATCACACGGGCTCCAGAATGAGCAGCCATACATTAGGATATAAAAGGTGATATTTTCTGGCATGACACATTAATCTGTCTCTTATCTCTGAGATATTTTCTAACATGACATAGTAGATTCCTAACTTGTCACAGTATGTCTCTCACCTATTTCCCTGATAATAACCTATTTCATTTCTCTTTTTTTAGATTACAGTTTCCTGTTCGGGTGTTTTAAAAACACACAGTTAGCTCAGATAAAATGAAGTTTGTTTTGGTGTTAAGTCAGTTGAGGTTCTGGTCCTTAGGGGTCACTCAGGCCTTGCGGCCTGGCTATCTTCACCAGTTCCATCTATGTGAAGCAAAGTCAGGTCTGCTGACCACAGTTCCCCTTTGAGCATGGGAGTCTCTCCTCTCTCTGGACATTCCTCCTTTGACTGGACACTGGCAGGATGAAGTCCTTTTAAAGTGAATCTCCAAGACTTCCCTGGCGCGGAGATGACTGGTGACTCGCTGCACAGGACATGACAAAGTTGCAGATGCAGGACCCTAGGACCCAAGTTGCCCTCAGAGGGGTTGGGGCCAAAATATTGTCCCATCAAATCCCTCTTGCCAATCAGATTGGAGCTTTAAGTGTGGTTGCTAAAACTCCAAGAGGATTGTTGAATTAATTTGTTACATTAATTACCATACAACTCCTAAGTAAAGCTTGAACATTGACTTAAGCACTGTTAATAAATTCTTAATTGCTGTGGCAAAAATATTCTGACTAACAATAAATGCTCATGTAGGAGCCTGGTAGTGGCTGCAGCACAGGCTAGGAAAGGATGCTATTTACTGGCTTGTGTTGCTGGCTCATATTCAGCCTATTGTATACAATATAGGAATATCTGGCCAAGAATGGCATGACCCACAATGGGCACAGGCCGTCCAATGAAGGCAATTATTGAGGTTTCTCAGCTCAGGTGTATCAAGTTGACATTAAACCTATGCAGTAAGTCCTACAATTTGTTCTTTAAGTCTATGAAGGCCATTCAAGTACTCAAAGTACAATGATTTAAACCATGCAAGGTAAAAGTTTCTAAGAACATAGCCCATGAAACAAACCCATGATAATAAAGAGGTTAAAACTACTACCTTTTCAAAAGAAGGCCATGTCACTTGTCACTTGTCCCCAGATTTTGAATTATAGCTTTGAAAAGGAAAGGGAGGGAGGGTGTATTAGTCAATTTTCTGTTGCTGTGATAAAACACCATGACCAAGGAACTATAAAAGGGACGATTTCTTTGAGCTTACGATTGGTGGTTCCAGGGAATTAGTCCATTGTGGCGGAGGCATGGTTGGCTGAATCTGGAGCAGCAAACCGAGGTCACATCTCACAAAGCGCACAGGAAGCAGAGAGGAGCAACTGTAGAGCACGAGGCTTGTTAAGCTCACTAAGCCCG
Source organism: Rhizomys pruinosus (assembly GCA_009823505.1). Classification (NCBI taxonomy): domain Eukaryota; kingdom Metazoa; phylum Chordata; class Mammalia; order Rodentia; family Spalacidae; genus Rhizomys; species Rhizomys pruinosus. Next base: position 157,635 of record VZQC01008291.1, on the reverse strand, counting down.
CCCCCAGTGACACACTTCCCCCAGCATGGCCACACCTTCTAAGACCTCCAGAAACAGCACCACCAACTGGAGACAAATGTCTGAATACCTAGAGCCTATGGGGGACACTCATTCAAACCACCACATTCCACTCCCTGGCCCCCATAGGCTCCTGACCATATAAAATGCAAAACGCATTTAGTCCAACCTTAAAAGTCCCCATAGTCTTTACCAGTTTCAATGTCATTCAAAAGTCCACAGTCCAAAGTCTCTTCTGAGACTCAGGCCAATCTCTTAACTGTAAGCTCCTGTAAAATCAAAAGGCAAATTACATACTCCCAATGTACAGTGGAACCGAATACACATTCCCATTCCAAAAGGGAGGAATAGAGGCATAGTGAGGAAATACTGGACCAAAACAAGACCGAAAACCAGCAGGGCAAACGCCAAGTCCTGTAGCTCCACATGCGACTTCTGGGACTTGACTTCCAAAGGGCTTACACGGCTCAGCTCTTCCAGCTTTGCTTGCAACATACATCTCTTTCTTAGGCTGGTACCACTCCCCGTATGCAGCTCTCCTTGGCAAATATCTCACAGGTCTGGCATCTCGAAAGTCTTCTTGGGGTCTCCGCTGCCAACCAGGCTTCATACTCACAGCTTCACGCAGTGGCCTATCACGGCCTTCTTTATTCAGGGACACCCCTGCTGTACTCTTCCTGGCCTCTTTGGCTCTCTGAAACCGTGGAGGAAGAGCTGATGACCCCTTCACTCTTGCAAACTTCATGTCTCTAAAGCCAGCACCACGTGAATGAAATTGCCGAATCTGGCTGCAAGTTCGGGCCAGACCCTGGCCCATTTCAACCACATTTGCTACTTTTCTCTGCCCTGGACTTGCTGGAGGATTAGCTGGGTGTGGTCTTGCCCTGAAGGTACTGATTCTTTTGTTTACTTGTAAATCTCGAAGCCCTTCCTTAATCACTTTAAACTCCTTATCAAAAGGAAACTCTCCTTCACAAGCCTTGGCCCCACCTTTAATCTTCCTAGTGCAGTTTTCAGATCCAACCTCTCCTTCACATGCCTTGGCCCCACCTTTAATCTTCCTAGTGCAGTTTTCAGATCCAACCTCTCCTTCACATGCCTTGGCCCCACCTTTAATCTTCCTAGTGCAGTTATCAGAGCCAAACTGTACATTTTGCATTTCTTTCTGCTCCATCTGCTCTTTTTCACTGTAGATCTGTATAATATTCACCATTAAAAGCCACGCCACCATTTCTACATTAGGCTGTCTTGAAATATCCTCCGCCAAAGACATCAGTCCACTGCTTTTCAACTTAGCATCAGGCAAGCATCTGGGCTGTGGGCAAACTGCTGCCAGACTCTTTATCAAAATATCCTGGTTGCTGCCTAAGTCTTTATTTTCCCCTGGAACCACATCTTTTGCAGCCATGCTTTCTTCCAGGCCTCCACTAGAATGGCCCTTTAAGCTCTGCTTACAATAGTCAACAGCCTTTCCAGCCCAAAGTTCCAAAGTCTTCCACACTTCTCCAAACATACACATGGTCAGGTTCTTCACAGCCAACAGCCCACTCTCTGGTACCAATAACTGTATTAGTCACTTTTCTGTTGCTGTGATAAAAAAACCATGACCAAGGAACTTATAAAAGGAAGAGTTTATTTGAGCTTACGATTGGTGGTTCCAGGGAATTAGTCCTTTGTGGCGGGAGGCGTGGCGGCTGGATCTGGAGCAGCAAACCGAGTGTCACATCTTAAAAAGAGCACAGGAAAATAGAGAGAGAGCAACTGTAGACCTCGAGGCTTGTTAAAACTCACTAAGCCTGCCCCCAGCAATGCACTTCCTCTAGTACAGCCACACCCTCCAAGACCTCCAAAAACAGCGCCACCAACTGGAGACAAATGTCTGAATACCTAGAGCCTATGGGGGACATTCATCCAAACCACCACAGGGGGGCATTGTCACATACCAGCAGCAGGCAGATAATACTTAGGGCTCACCCAAATTGGTTACATTCAGACCATCCATGTGGTCACCAGAAGTAAAACCTAATTTCTCTTAAAAATATTAGAAGTAACATGTGCAAAGTATAACAGATATAGAAAACAGTTTTAGTATGTATGGGTAACTCTATATATGTCTGTTTCACTTGAGGCTGTAATTAGGTATATAGTACCTGGTAGGTGGAACACAATTTCTTGTATATGCCATAATTACATTATAGAATTCTTAAAAGTGAACAGTACTTCATGCATACACTCATAAATAAGGTTCTAATAAATACATTTGGCGATGACAGTGTGTAAAGGTTGTGCTAAGCAAAGGCACATGTATTGTAATCATACAGACAGATCTTAATATGCTGTTTAACAATGTCATACACACACATTTATACACACATTTCTTTAAGAGATTTTTATCCTAGCGGTTGTATTGAACCATCATATGCATTGGAAAAAACACCTTTAGAAATATTATTTAAAACATACAGCTCTGATTAATTGTGCTGCCAAGGCTGAGATGACATCTTACACCTTTGGTTTTAAAACTATGATCTTATCGAAATACTTTAACAAGTGATGGAAAACAGAATTATATGTATTAATTAAAGAATGACAATAGCAAAGGTACTTAGGCTGTTTCATTGGAGGGAAGGGATTGCAGGGGAAGCAATGTGTCACTGTCCAAGTACCAGAGTATGAATGAATCCAGGGATGTTATTTTATAAAGATTTTTATTTTTTTATTAATTATTTCTGTATGTGTACGAATGTACTGTCTTCATGCAAGTTTGTGCACCTGTGTCGTGCAATGCCGTGGAGATCAGAAGAGGGCGTTGGATTCCCCTGGAATTGGAGTTTCAGATGGTTCTTGGCCACCATGTGGGTGCTGGGGATAGAACCTGGGTCCTCTGTAAGAGCTGTCGGTGCTCTTAACCGCTAGGCCATCTCTCCAGCCCCGAATCCAGGGATTTTTAAAATGGTCTCTGGTTAGAACGACAGTGACATGGCACAGGAGAAAAAAAATCTGTTAGTGAACCTGTAAGGGTCAAAAAATCAGGTCTTCAGATGTCTGGAAACAAGAAAAAACTGGAAAAGTTTTTAGTTGTAATACCTGTGGAAAAATAATTTGGACAGATAAGAAATAAAACCTTCAGATAAACAGTGTAGAAACCTAGGAACCCGGGTTCAAATCAGGCCTTTGAAAAAAAAATTTTAAGAGGCATGTCCAAAGTAAACTTAATTTTTTGTTTGTGTGCAACATAGAATAAAACAAGTTTGAAGTGGCCACTTTGTTTTGACAAGAACACAGAACATGGACATATCACAGTTACAAAGACACATTGAAGAATGGTTATAACACACAGATAGGTTTGGACAGACACATGACCTAACTGTATCCATTAACTCTGGATAAGCATGGTCACCATAGGAACACTCTGCAGCATGTCCATTTGAATGCCAGGCAGAAGAAAAAGCTGTATGTGGTGCATGGTGACTGGGGCTCTTAGTTTCAAACATCTCAGGACTAAACACCCTCTATATCCACTCAGGCATCCATGCCGCTTGCTTTATGGCAGGAATGCAAATGGTCAATGACAAACAACTTCACACAGCAACTTTTTAAACTTTTTTCTGGGCCAAAGACTATGTCTATGAGGACTGGAGTAGCCCTGTCAGGCCTCCAGCAGCAGATTGTGAAGGGCCTAAAGTCTGCCCTTCCTTCCCAGATACAATGTATCAAGTAAATCATTAGCATTAGATGCAAGCCTATTCATTTAAACAGCTCCATGAAACAAATATGTTTAACTAGTTTGAAACCCAAAACTTTAGCACCTTGATGAAAACTCTAAATTAGAGATGAAAACCTAAATCAGAGTAAAATATGACTCTTAAGTTTGTAACAGTAGTACAGTTTTTATGAATTTGATTCACCCAGTTCTGAGACCAACCCTTCCTCAACACAAACACACAGTCTGCCAGCCTGATCAGCAAGGAGGGCACAGAGCCAGAGAGGTCCCTTTTCCTCCCATGAGGAAGGGAGGGAGGGAAACAGGCTCAAAAATTCTTGCAGAAACATAACAGAGCCCCAAAAAAGCTTCTCCAGACTGCGCTCCCTTGCTCCTTGGAGGCAAGAGCCTATAATGCGCCCCTGGAAGCCATGCAACACCCCACTGATCCAGATGTCAGACCCCAAAATCAGTCTTTAGCAAAGATGGAAAGAGTGCTCAGAAATTCCCCAACCTCTAAAAACTTCCTCCCAAGGCAGACTGCTGATGCAAATTTTACTAGCCTGTGAGAAGCAGATTATCTCTGGTCCTTTGAGATAGCAACTGGGTAGATTTTTGTAAATACATATTTTAAACAAGGTGCTGCTCATGAAGCGGCCTGCTTCTCACAGCTACTGACAGGCACACTACTGGATCATTAGAGACAAGGGAAGTCACCTTCCCAGATGAGCCTGCCAGAGTCCTGATCCAGAGTCTACTGTGGGGCTCTAAGTGGGTGTGAACATTAAAGTGACCCACCTCTGAGCAGTGGTCACCAGAGCAGTCAGGGTTCAAATGTGACTTGAATCTAAAGCAAGTGCAGGTGGTGAGAGGTGAGAAATGGCCCTCCTATGACCAACCTCCAGCCCTGTCTGATGCATCACAAAAATCTCTAACATGTCTTTTTCACATCAGAGACTCAGAATAGGCTTTTAGTAAAAACAGCACAATTCCAGTCCCTTGTTCAGCCTTTCCATACCTTCTTTGCCTAGAAAACATCCACAGCTCGTCCCAGTGCAGGGACAGTAAGCCCCAGCCATCTCAAACATGCACTTTCATCTTGCCCACATCCCTCTTACTGGCTCCAATATGCTTGATGCATCCTTTTACTCAAAAACAACTCTCACTCACACCTAAAGCCCAGCCCGCTGACCAGATGGAATTGGGAGTAAGGCAGGGACCTTAAGCACCAGGGGGTCCCACTCTCTAGCCAGAGTTGTGTACATGGTACACACCCCTGTGGCCAGGAGCTGTGAGTCCCTGGAGGACCTGCCCAATGCCAAGAACTATTTCAATGGAGACAGCTACCTGTATTTATTTTCTCTAACCCCATGTTATTTACTTCAGGTGGAAAATAACCAATAGTCACATACACGTGTGTAATTTCCATTCATGTGGGAATTACCAACACTCACACATATTCTTTCTCCTTTTTTTTTTTTTTTTTTGGTCTTTTGGTCTTTTTTGAGACAGGGTCTGCCTTTAGTCTCAGCTGGCCTGGAACTTGCTCTGTAGACCAGGATGACCTTGAGTTTACAAAGAACAGCCCTCATCTGCCTCCCAAGGACTGGGATTAAAGGTGTGTGCCACCACACCCGGTTCCAAGGGGCAACAAAACTGCCTCACCCAAAACAAAATCCAGTCCAAGAATCCATTTCCAGTCTTGAATCTGGTCCACAAATGTCTCAAGAAAAATAGATAATTCTAAAGCAAGCAAGTTACCTTTTGAAAGTAAGCACAAACCAAAATGGGATCTTTAAAGAGTCAGCTCTGAGGCTGATTCCTATAGCAAAACCACAAGGCAGAGATGGCACTGGCATGTGCAGTGAGGCAGCAGAGAAGGAACAGTAAAAGAAAAAAGGCTGCAGAGCAGAGAGGAAGGGAGGGAGAAGGAGAGGAAAAAAGATAAGTGAAGTCTTTTAGTCTCAAAAGGAATAGAGAGAGAGACAAGAGTGAAGGACAAAGAATGCCTGTACATACAAGCATTCTGACCACTTACCAGAGCGCTGGCAGAAGTCTCTCAAAGCTGAGAATTTGGAGATCTAAGGTACCTGCCCCAGGCCAGGCAATATTGTTATGTAATTGATATCCTGGCCAGATAGTAGAGCAGAGTCCCTCAAGGACCTTAGGGTTAGTTTCCTTGGAGAGGTCGAGTCCTCTTAAAGAGTGTAGGAGACACTCCAAGGGTGTGAGGCCCAGGACCTCTCCTTTAGAGTGTGAGGCTCCCATATTGGGAGTCAGAGGATGAGGAAGAAGGGAGAGGGAGAGGGGGAGAGAGAGAAAAGAGGTCTGTAGGAAGGAAAATAGATTCTTTTTTGTCTCAACAACCACCTGAGTGCTAAGGCGTGTCCGCCTTAGTTAGAAGTGGGCTCTCAGAGACCCCAGGTTCATGTGACCAGTGTGGGAGTCTCTGAAATTGGGGCCTGAAGGTCTGTGAAGTCGGCGTCCCAAAAATCACAGAGGAGGCCAAAATTTGGGTCCAGAGTCTGTCCCCAGCATCCCAGTAATAGACAGCAAACTGGACAGGGAAAATTGGAGGGAATCCCTGATTTAGCCGGCACTCAGGGATCCAAAATGGAAATGGATATAACAGAACGGGAGACCAAAAATAATGGAGAAAGAGGATTGGAGGGAAGGCAGATGGAAAGCAGTAGTTAGGACAGGAAGTGTCGAGGCAGGGGGGGCAGCTAGAGGGGGCAGAACATACGCAGGGTTACACAGAAGGTAGGGGTGGGAGATGGAATCTCCCCTCACTCAGGTGCCCGTCCAGCCGGCCGCCTGCGAGGCAACTTAGGAAGTCTTACCATGAGGGCCACATGTATAAATCCCGTGCTTGGTCATCACGAGTGTGATGAGTACCCGATGAGGTGAAATGACTTTGGAAGAACCGCGGGTTGGGGCCCAATCAGATTCTGTAGCCCGAGAGCTGTGGAACCATAACATGCACTCTTAACTCTCACGCACAGTCACACAGGAATAGAGTAGGGTAGGATAAGGAGAGGAGAGAAGGTACTTTTGGCCGAATGCTGGTGGGTGCTGTTGTAGCCTGCACTCAGTATCCGGCTTACCAGATACCCCAAAGCTGTTCTGAGGGGTGGGGGTGGGGGGTGGGGAAAAAAGGCAATCCGAGTCACCAGCACCAGAATGTAAGGTTATGGCGTGCTCCCCCTGGAATGAAAGGCCACGAGGTCTAATTGCTCTGGAGCAAAGTTTAATTCAGGGTAGCCGGGGCTAGGCTCAGGGGAAAGAGAGAGCCAAGCACAGAATGGCGTCTGGCTTGGGAATTTAAGGGAGAAGGTGGGAGTGGGATTCATTGAGGGTGGGGTGGGTCAGAATCTGGAATCTGGCTTCCGAAGGCGAGGCGGAAGATTCCTGAGTAATTTGTGGTGGCCTGCTTTAGCATAGCCAAAGGCTATGCCTGGTACAGCAGGTTCTTGGGTAACATGGATCTTAGGTGTCTGCATTCCAATGGTCTTCTGGAGCTCACAACCTGACAGTCTCTGTGAGAGAGTTCAAGGCCAGCTGCTGCCATGGAGACCTTGTCTCAACTAAACCACTTTTTCCTAACAATTAGTAATAATTTTCATCAACAATTAAACCCAAAAATCTTGACTTGGCTCAGGTGGAGGTCTTTGGAGCTCAGGAAATTCCTGGCTCCTGGGGTGCCCACTTAGGGGCTGTGCTTATGGGAGATCATCTCCGGGATATCCTGGGCCTGTGTTCCTCTAGCCTGGCATTCTCTCCTCTGCGCTGTGTACTTGTATTTATGGGAAAAAAGTTGACTGCAAATAAGTGGGTAAAGAATAAATCTTGTCGCCACATTCTTTACCCTGTCCTTTAATGGAATTACATAGAATTAAAACTTTTGATTGTTAGTTGTTTTGATCTCCCTGTAACTTCGTTATGGTTGTCTTTGAGTATAAATGAAATATATAATTCGTTTTCCATCTCTTGTTAAGTAAAAAACCCAGTTAGGAATATTTACTATATTAAAATGTAAATGACATTTCTAAAATTGCTTTATTCCAGTGAAAACTTTTATGTTTAGTAACAATGTGTATGGCTCTGTTCAGTACAAACACTGAGATAAGACTCTCATATATAAATGTGTGTATACATATGTGTATCCTTGTATATAAAATACTCTTGGCCTTCAAAAATTCTGTAATATAGTTATAAAATGTTACAGAACTATCAGACCATTGATAAACTCTGTTAGCTAGGGACTCACAGACAATGACCCACTAGGGTGCCTGTCAGTAACTAAAAGACAAAAGGGCTTCTTCAAGAGCAACAACTAGATTCTAACATGTTCTTGCAAAAATCTACCTAGATGGTTCTAAAGTGGAGATTATTAGTACTTTAAAATTTCTGAATCAGAAACAACTGACCCAAGAATCCAATCAATAGTAATTTACTTGATATCAAATTGCTAAGATTGTTAAATTCCAGGATGCAAGTTACTTCTTCACAAGTAAGGGTCAATCTATTTACAAATATTGTTATCTCATGGTATTAAAAAATAAAAATATAAAAAATGTTAAAAAATATAAAAATAAAAATATTTTTGGTAAAAATGATAAAAAAGTCTATATAAGGAATAAAAGTCTGAGGAGGCTTGTTATGTAAAAGATGAGACTGTATAACTTTCTAAGGTTCAGTCAAGTAGTTTAAAAAGCAAATTGTAGGGCTGGAGAGATGGCCTAGTGGTTAAGAGCGCCGATTGCTCTTGCAGAGGACCTGGGTTCAATCCTCAGCACCCACATGGCAGCTGAGAACCGTCTTTGACTCCAGTCTCAGGGGAATCTGACGCCCTCTTCTGACCTCTGCTCAGACCCACAGGACCGGCTGGATCGAGGAAGGACAGGTGCACAGCTCACCCATTCCCCAGCCTCCCAGTTCCCAGAGACAGTCAGATGCAGCAGGGAGTCAAGTCATGCAAGATCTCACTTTATTGTAGCAGGGTGGAGGCTTATATACATTCCCTGGACATAGGGGTGGGGATAGAGATGTATAGAGTGGGATGATGGCTTTGGGCCAATGAGATATATCCATGTAAGTGGTGTCTGGGCAGGGGGCGTTTTCAAGTAAATCTTGCTGCATCATTTTCATGCAGAAGTGACTGGTGAAAAAACAGGTCACCAAACTCGAGTCAGGCTTAGAGATGTCCAACAGGCCACGTTTTTGGAGAGCCTGTAAGGCCCAACAACTCCCTCTTTTTGTTTTGTATGGGGAGGTGGTCAGCATGGCCCCTGTCTTAGGTTGTCTGTGCTCACTTGTACTAGGCTTACCCGTCATCGGGAGTTTAAGGCAGCTCTTGGCCCAACCCCTGTCTTAGGTTGCCTAGGGGCAGCCAGATCTTACCCGTCATTGGGTGCCACGTGTCTCCTCCCCCTCTCTCTTCACCACACTGTCCCCTGTCTGAGGTTGGCCTCTCCTTGAGGACCCTTACCCATCATCAGGGTGAGGCAGTGGGCAGGGAGTCTTATCAAGGGCCATATCTGGCTTGCAGCATCATAAGTTGGATTTCCTGGGTCTTGTTTGGTATCAGCCGAATCAGCTTGTTAAAAAGGCATGGTCCACGGGGCTGGAGAGATGGCCTAGCGGTTAAGAGCGCCAACCGCTCTTGCAGAGGACCCGGGTTCGATCCCAGCACCCACATGGCGGCCAAGAACTGTCTGAAACTCCAATTCCAGGAGAACTCCAGCTCCAGGGGAATCCGACGCCCACTTCTGACCTCCGCGGCATTGCACGACACGGGTGCACAGACTTGCATGCAGACAGTACATTGATACACATACAGAAATAAATAAAATTAATAAAAAAAAAGAAAGCTTTAAAAAAAAAAGGCATGGTCCAATGGTTTAAGCAAGCAATATTATTATAAGCTGGCTGGCTAGGGCCGATAAAAGAGTCGTTAACCAAGGCGACCAGTCAAACCATTGGCTGAACCAGCCCTGGTCATAATTTAGCCTCCTATCTTCTGCCACAGCAACTCCAGTGTCGTCCGTGTGAGCAATGATGAAAGTCATAATAGCAGACGGGAGATACGTGCCCTCCGAGGCTAAGCTCCCTGGAGGTCCCTGGCAGAGTGCTCAGCTTTAGCTTCCAAGATCATGATGCGCTCTAAAGATGTTATGCTTCCTGGGCTGGAGAGATGGCCTAGCGGTTAAGAGTGCCGACCGTTCTTACAGAGGACCCAGCACCCACATGGTGGCCGAGAACCCTCCAAAACTCCAATTCCAGGAGAACTCCAGTTCCAGGGGAATCCGACGCCCTCTTCTGACCTCCAAGGCATTGCACGACACGGGTGCACAGACCTGCATGCAGACAGTACATTCATACACATACAGAAATAAATAAAATAAAAAAAATGTTTTAAAGATGTTACACTTCCTGGGTATTGGGCTTTGCATATTGTCTTTTGATTCTTTTCTTGAGTAAGCACAACTTCAGTTCCAGCTAATCAAGCTATTTCAGAACAAGGGGCTGCACCTGACAAAATTAGTAAAATAGGAATTCCAGTTACAGTCATACATGGTAAAAAACATTACTTAAATAAAGGTAGATAGTGGGCTCCTTCTTTAGGAAAATATAGTAAAGAAAAAACAAAGCCAACCAAAAAGACTCTCCCAGGCCATGGCTCGAATTGCAGCCTAAAGATAACAAATGGCCTTGGGAGGACGGGAAGATCTGGTGCCAGGGAGGACGGGAAGAAACCAAATTAAAACTTCAAAAAAAACCAATGTCTCACATCTCACAAAATAAACTATTCATGGTTTGTGGTTTTATGACCACTGCTTGTTTCTTATTTCCCCTGCCAAGATGGTGTGAGCAATATACTATGTGTAAGTGCTTCTGATTGATGTGTAAATTTAATTAGCTTGTTGTCCTTGGAAACCCAGGTGTGAATTCCTTAGCAGTGGGCTTATTGTTCCTGGAGACGTGCCAATCCTGATCTGTCTTTCCTGACATGTACTATATAATCAGTAGCTTGCTCTTAGTAAAATGTACCAGATTCAAAACCACTCTGATGTCATGTCTGTCTGTTTTTTGCCAAACCTGTGCCCTCCTTCCAAGACCCTGATTCCCACGGTCTGAGGGACCCCTGGCTGGGTCGGTTTGCGGCAATCTTCTATTCCCTTTCGAATCTCATCCAGATTTTTTGTAATGATCCCCGAATGGTCTGCATAAAAGCAGCATTCCTCCCCCAATGCTCTGCAAATTCCCCCTTGTTCAAGGGTTAGAAGATCCAGTCCTCTCCGATTATGGAGGACTACTAGTGCTAGGGAATCTAGGGATTTAAAAAAAAATATCTGAGAGAAGTTTCTACTCTATCGAGGTTGACATCAATCTGCATCCTGAGTTCTTGATATTTGGTGTTTACCAGGGCCAGGGAGGCCCCTCCCTGACCGGTTCCTGCTGCCCCAAGCCCCAGAATGGAGGTGACCACCAGCGCAGTAAAGAGTTCCCTTTTTTCCCTGTGGTTACCCTGCCTGGCAGCCATTTCTTCATTAGAATGATATAATACATGGGGCATCACTGCCACCATAGCACAGGTATCATTGCCCTGTTTAAGAACTGCAGTTGCTATGCAGGGCGTGAGGCCTGAGTGTTGACACAGCCAATATATTCCCTGTTCTGAGGGTATTCATTCATTATCACCAGTAACCTCCTGACACCTCCCCTGTGGAGAAACCCCTTGGGCAGATGTCACACAAGTGAAATTTGCTCCCCGAAGGGGTAAGGTCAGCCCTGTTCTTTTAATGTCTCATTTTGTATTCGACCACTGGGGGCCCCATCGACATTTTGAGGATGTGTTTTCCTTTGTAAAATTTCCAATATACCCTAGAGCTTTATAGTACGGTGGTGTGGGACTAAGGCATAGCCAGCACGACTCTGTTAACTCAGGCCTGGTCTCATTTAGGGTTTCATAAGCTATTTTTACTGCCACTTCCCAGGGGCTAGTTTCATCCCTAGTTTTACCCTTACTGTGTCCCTTTCTTTTGCCCTTGCCCTTGTGTCCTCTCCTGGTGGCGTGAGGTTGGGGGGGTGCTATTTACTGGCTGGTTTGTTGGTGGTGGGCTTGTCATAGTCTTTGTTTTGTTGGGAGTTGGGTCTGGGGCATCTGGCCCCACATGAGTCTCGCTAGAAATGGGGTTTATTTGTCTCCTGATGGAGAATAAGAATCCTTGATCTTAGCCTGATTGATATAACCTAAGGCCCCACATTTTCCCAATTTCCCAGTTTGTTTCCTTTTTGCCCTCTTCAGTGAATTTTACCTGAATGGGGTTGCAGTGGTAACTGATGCATGCCCCATAAAGGGGGTTGCTAGCCCTTCTCTGTGTCTTTACCCTAGTAACCTGGATAGCTCCCCTGTGCCCCACCAAACATGACCCTGTGATTTTGTACCCCCATGCCCTACAGTAGAAATCTCCTGGCCCACCACAATCAGATATCTTTTGTGCGTGCAGTCTGGTTACTCCTGGGACATACATAGATGTCGGTGTCCCTGAGCGCAGCTCGTTTGAGGACTGGGAGCATCCCGGGGTTCTAGGGTCTCCCACCACTGGCAGGGTGCATCCCCTTTGTCCACTACATTTGGGCCTCCCCAGGTGATCCAAAGTCCAATCAGCCACTTCCCAATTTCCTTGGGCCAGATCACAGAGGTCAAAGTAGAGTGACGGCCACCATGTTGATGGCGTTGTGTCCTTCATGGTGGAATTTAGGGCTTGTCCATTAACGGGGTTAGCCACTAGCCATGTCACTCTCTGTGGTTGGTGCAGATTAGGATTCTGCACTTCTATTACTGTTGTTGTCATCCATGCGGCCATTAACAGTCTCAGGAACCATGCCATCTGTGAACAAGAAAAGACATAATAACTCCTCAAGGGTTGTAGCCCTTGGATTCAATTATATTATTGTTTCCTTTTCCGAGGGGGTCAGTAGGAACTTCAAGTTCCTTGCTGGAATCCAGATTGGTGCTTCTTCCCCAATAGGATATACACATCCAAAGCCTCTCCCCATTGTGATTAGTGGGTCTGGGCCTTTACATTGGTGTGTCAAAGAGTCTTTCTATTTAACCTTTACTTGGGGGTTAAGGCTTGTGTGTCCCCAATGCTTTTGGAACATAGATTCTGTCATGTCTTTGGAAAAATTTAAAATATTTATGGTGAACAGGGCTTGTGCCAACTGCAGGTGGGGGCTTACTCCCCCTTTTTGTTTTTGTAATTGTTCCTTGAGACATTGGTGGTTTCTTTCCACAATGGCTTGCCCTTGGGGGTTATATGGAATTCCGGTGGTGTGTTTAATCCCCCATCTTTCAAGAAAGTTTGCAAGGGTCTTAGAGGTAAAGCAAGGCCCGTTGTCTGTTTTAATTTAACTGGGTAGTCCTAATGTTGTGAAACATTGGAGGAAATGATATTGGTGTGTTTAGCTCTTTCTCCAGTGTGCGCCGTATCCCAGCAGGCTCTGGAATGGGTGTCAATGGACACAAAAACATATTTAAGCTTGCCAAAAGCAGCAAAATGGGTGACATTGGTTTGCCAGAGGGCATTAGGTCTTAGGCCCCGAGGATTAACTCCTTGGGGTTGAAGCGGGGGTACCTTAAGGAAGGGCTGGCAAGATTTACACATTTGGACAATTTTTTTCAATTCCTTTATAGGCACCTGAGGGAACTTTTGGTGTAGACCTCTCCAATTCACATGGGTTAGCTCATGAAAGTTTGTGGCTTCCAGAGCTGTTAGAATGTTAGGCCCCGAGGCCAGTTGGTCTGCCAGGGCATTGCCCATAGATAAGAAACCGGGAAGGCCCGAGTGTCCTCTAAGGTGCTGGAGGTATATTGGGGCACTCCTTCCCTCTAAAAGGGCCTTAAGCTCTATCATAAGAGGGGAGATTGGGTTACTGTCAAGCCTAACGTGGGCCTGCAGTAAATGGGGTAGAAGGTTGGCAACATATAAACTGTCAGTGAAGAGGTTGCAGGACTCCCGAATGTCCTGCAGCGCCATTATGATTGCTAATAATTCCTTATATTGGGCGGATCCTTGGCTTGGCTGGAATCTTTGGCTGGTTGGGGTGGAACTGTTCTCCCTAAAGGCCATGTAGGCTGAGCTGGCTTTCCCCCATCAGTGAAAATGCAAGGCGCATGTGGTATGGGTTCTTTTAAAAACAGGGAGGGCATTATGAGCTCCAGGGGGGAGTTTTTGCAAGAAGGCAGTCCACTTAGAGGGTCCAAAATGACAATCCAGTTTTCCCATGAAGCCTTCTAAGGAAATAGCCAGGCATGAATGTTTGCGAGCCAGCCACTCAACATCCGTCAATCTGTATGGGAGGATAATGTCATGAGAGTCTATTCCATAGTGTCTCTGCACCTCAGTCCTCCCCCTTATGATAGCATCTGCCAGCTAGTCTGTTTGGGAGTACACTCGAGGTGTATCAGCCGTGGATGTATGTATCCATTCTAAAGGGGCCCCCTCCTGGGTGATGACTGCTGTGGCCAGGCTCTGTCCTGTAAGGACCCAAAGGGACAGAGGGCATTCTTCAGAATACCTTCTCAGAGAACAGTGATGTAAAGCATTTTGAAAAGTCTTGAGAATTTTTTGGTGCTCTGGGGTGAAGATTTCTTCCTGAGGACTCTTGTCTCTTAATAGAGTAAACATTGGCATTAAAGTCTCTGTGGGGATGGCTACCCAGGGTTGGAGCCAATTGATTTCACCAAGTAAGCTTTGGAGTTGTGTTAGGGTAAGCTGGTCAGGTATCTTTATACTAGGTTTTATGGGACTAACTTGAGAGAGAGAGATGGGTACCCAGCACCTTGAAGGGAAGAACTCATTGGATTTTCTCAGGTGCCACCGTGAACCCTCCTTTAATCAATGTATGTGATATTGTAGCCAGGAGCCCTGGAAACTTATGAGGGTCCCGGTGGCCAATGATTAGGTCATCCATGTAGAGATACACTAAAGAGCCCTCCTGTAACAGCATGGGGGCCAGGAGGGTAGTAAGATATTGCTGGCAAAATGCTGGGCTATTGGCCATGCCCTGTGGTAGTACCACCCACTCATATGGGTGATCTGGCTGGGAATAGTTGAGAGATGGCACCGAAAAAGCAAATTTAGCACAATCCTCAGGGTGCAGGGGAATGGAAAAGAAGCAATCTTTAAGATCGATTACAGCTTTAGAAAAATCCGTGAAGATCACAGGGATCCAGGGCATGACCCGCAAAGGGGTCCCAACCAATTCCATTCTATCATTTACCTTCCTCAAATCTTGGAGCGTGTGCTATGCTCCTAAAGCCTTGTGAATGACAAAGACAGGTGTATTCTAGGGACTCATAGTAGGGAAGATGTGCCTGAGTTTTAATTGTTCATCCGTTAACTGGTGTAGGGCCTCAAGTTTTTGTTGTGTTAGTGGCCACTGCTCCACCCAGACGGGTTTTCCTGGTTTCCATAGTATGGGAGGAACCCGGGGAGCAGTGGCCCCTATGATTGGGGTAAATTTTGATTTGTCCTTGCTTTTGGGTGTGGTCATGAGGGGGTTGATTAGGGGATCCTCAAAGAATAGTTTATGATCAGTAGTTAATACTGTGTCTGTCTGTCCCAACAAATCCTGGCCTAATAGATTAGCTGTGAGGCCTTGGGCTACCAACGGCCTAATTTTCCCTTGGTCCCCATCTGGGCTCACCCATTTTATGAGGGTAGAGGTCTCCTCAGTCTGGGAATTCCCCCCCACCCCCAAGACCAGGGGCCTGGTGTCAGGGACCAAGTAGCTGGAATTTCCTCTTTTTTTTTTTTTTGGTCTTTTTCAAGACAGGGTCTCCCTGTAGCCACAGCTGTCCTGGAACTCACTCTGTAGACCAGGCTGGCCTTGAACTCACAAAGATCCACCTGCCTCTGCCTCCCGAGTGCTAGAATTAAAGGCGTGCACCACCACGCCCGGCTGGAATCTCCTCTTTTCTTAGGACAGTCCTGTCTGCTCCTGTGTCAATGAGACATTGGAATTTTACACCAACGATGACAATTGACATTTGGGGTCGCAGTCCCTCTGAGAGTGGGACCATCCAATGAGTCTGGGGTTGTGCCTGTTCACATAGCCGGTTGCATTTGTGTAAGAACGAGCCTCCTTGGTTTGACAGGGCTAGAGGCTGCCCCTGGTCTAAGTTTGATATTGCCTTCAATATCAAACTTAGATTTGTAGTCTCTTTTCCAATGTAATCCCTTTCTACAACAGGTACAGGGGGTGCGAGGCGGCTTGCCTCCTCCCAAGCCCTTACTCCCCGGATTCCCCTGGGAGCAGTCACACTTAAAGTGCCCCTCTTGGTCGCAACGGAAACAGAGCTGCCCCTGTTTGTCTTTTTCCCCTGGTAATTTGGTTGCATCTAAGGCTTGAGTGATTGCAGCCATTAAGACCGATGTCTGAGCCTGTATGGCCTGCATTAAGGCTTGTGCCTTGTGGCTTTGAGTTCTTATGTCTTGGGTGGCTATAATCCAGGAACTCATTGTCTGGTCCCTCTGCACAGGCTAGGCGGTGATTGCCATTCATTCCCTCCCAGACTGTCATCCTAATGAATTGGTTGGTCTAGGAGGTCTCCTGGGGGTAGCTTATGTTGAAGGCTTTGCTGTACCCAGTCGATAAATTCAGGGAGTGTTTCGTAAGCCTTTTGCTTCATCCCCACCAAGGGGCTCTCAGAGGGCCCCGTGTTGAGTTTGTTCTATGCATCCAAGCCACATTGCCGCACCTGGTCCTGGTAGGGGGCCGGCAAAGCTGCCTGTTGGGCCCCCGTGGCGTACACACCTCCTGTGCCAGTCAGCATCCCAAAGGTGATAGGGACCGGGGGGTTTGACTGAGCATTTGCCTCCGCCTGAGAACGACATTCCTCCCAAAACAGGGCTGACCATTTAATGAATATCGGGCTGGGGAGGAGCGCTTTCGCCAAGTCTAGCCAATCCTTGGTAATGCAGAGGTGGTAGGCAATATCTTGGAGCAAGGTCATGGCCCAGGGCAAGTTGGGGCCATCTTCCGCCACTGCCTTTTTGAGTTCCTTAAGATCCTTAGCCTCCCAGGGGTACCAATCTAGGGGCCGATTCCCCCCGGGTGAGAGGTTCACCGGGAAGGCACGAAATGGTGGCTCATTAGGTCGGGGCGGGGCCTCCGGGCTTGGCGTGACATAAGGCGCCTCGGCTCGGAGCTCTGCTCTGAGGGCCGTATAGGGTCCCTTGGGGCTTAGTCCCTCTGCCTGCTTGTAAGAAGGTGGTCTCCCTGCATCTGAATCCTCTGAAGCTTTTCTCCTTTCAACGAATTTATCCCATTCCTTTTCTCCCTCTGCCTCAGAATCTGTCGTCTCCCCCGCGCTATCCTGTGTGGGCGGGGCGATAGACCTGGGGTGGAAAGAAGCTTTCAAAGCTGTAATAGTAGGGTAAAAACCCAAGGGGGGGGTCAATTCCAAAATGCCTCTCTCTCTCTCTCTCTCTCTCTCTCTCTCTCTCTCTCTCCAGTTTCTCCACCCTAGCCCAAGTCCGCCGGGAGAAGAGGTTGGCCCTGATAATCCAGGGGGCCAGGGAGACCATAGTCTCCCAAATATGAAGGGCGTTAGCCTCAGTTAGTTCAAGCCCTCGGGACTGCAACATGAGTTGTAGAGCCTTTAGGGCTGGTTCTTTCTTAGCTGACGTTTCGTTACCCATATTGGGGACTCACTTGTCCTGGACTTCCGCTTGGCCTCCATCATGTAGGGGTCCCCTTTCGAGCCCCATGTTGGGCGCCAGGGTGTGGGGGTTGGGGTCTTAACTGGTCCAGAACACGCAGGACTGGCTGGATCGAGGAAGGACAGGTGTGTGGCTTGCCCATTCCCAGCCTCCAGGTCCCGGAGACAATCAGACGCAGCAGGGAGTCAAGTTGAGCAGGATCTCACTTTATTGTAGCAGGGTGGGGCCTTATATACATTCCCTGGACATAGGGGTGGGGATAGTGATGTACAGAGTGGGGTGCTGGCTTTGGGCCAATGAAATACATCCAGGTAAATGGTGTCCAGGCAGGGGGCGTTTTCAAGTGAATCTTGCTGCATTATTCTCATGCGGAAGTGACTGGCGAAAAAAACAGGTCACTAAACTCGAGCCAGGCTTAGAGAATTCCAACAGGCCATGTTCTCGGAGAGCCTGTAAGGCCCAACAAATTCCCAGCATCCGCATGGTAGCTAAGAACCGTCTTTAACTCCAGTTCCAGGGGAATTCGACCCCCTCTTCTGACCTCTGTGGCATTGCACAACACGGGTGCACCAACCTACAAGCAGACAGTATACTCACACATAAAAAAATAATAAATTAAAAACAAACAAACAAAACTTGCCTAAGCTAATAAAGAAAAAAAAAAAACAGCCCAAGTTCCCTGTAAATATTTTTTGTAATATTCACACCTGCAATCATTCTTATCATAAAAAGTAAAACAATCAATAATAGTACAGCCACTCAGCTAAGCTCAGCAATTTAGCAATTTTGCAGTGAAAAAAAGTTAATATTAACTTTCAGTTCTAAGGACTTCATTTTTTCAGGGGAGGGGGCTTTTTGAGGCAGGGTCTCCCTTTAGTCCCAGCTGGCCTGGAGCTCACTCTGTAGACTAGACTGGCCTTGAACCCACAGATATCTGCCTGCCTCTGCCTCCCCAGTGCTAGGATTAAAGGCGTGTGCCACCACACCTGGCCAGGACTTCATTCTTTTTTTTTGGTCTTTTTGAGACAGGGTCTCCTTGTAGCCCCAGCTGTCCTGGAACTCACTCTGTAGACCAGGCTGGCCTTGAACTCACAAAGATCCGCCTGCCTCTGCCTCCCAAGTGCTAGGATTAAAGGCATGTGCCACCACACCCGGCAGGACTTCATTCTTTATGCCTTGCAGTTACATAGGTGCTGGACAGTGTAAAGTGAGCTTTAAAGTTTTTATTTATTTATTTATTAATTTGTTTATTTTCGT
The DNA here is from genome assembly GCA_009823505.1 of Rhizomys pruinosus. Taxonomy (NCBI): domain Eukaryota; kingdom Metazoa; phylum Chordata; class Mammalia; order Rodentia; family Spalacidae; genus Rhizomys; species Rhizomys pruinosus. The sequence continues at coordinate 138,921 of VZQC01008291.1, read as the reverse complement.
ATGTGTATGAATGTATTGTCTGCATGTAGGTTTGTGCACCCATGTCGTGTAATGCCTTGGAGGTCAGAAGAGGGCATAGGATTCCCCTGGAACTGGATTCAAAGATGGTTCTTAGCCGCCATATGGGTGCTGGGAATTGAACCCGGGTCCTCTGCAAGAGGAGTTGGTGCTCTTAACCACTGAGCCATCTCTCCAGCCCTGTGGTTTTGATTCTTATTTTGTTTTTATTCTTGTCTTTGTTTTCCTCCGTTTCTCTCTTTACACCTCCTGCAGAGGTGATTTCCTAAGGGATACAAATCTTTGAGTCAGAACACTAGAATCTGTGACCTAACTGGACTTAGTTTCACTTTGTCCCCTGATCCTTTTTTAGTTTATACCTGGCCTTGAAATCCTCTAAATTCCTTTCTTTACTTGGGCAATCTGTGCATGATACACTTTATTCTTAATTGCTACTGTATCATACTTTTGAGTTGTATACACAGTGCCATTATACCTCACAAAGGACTCATTTCTAGAAAAGGCATGAGTATTAGTTCTGTTCCTTGAGGCAGAAGTAGGTGCCCTAATTGCTAGAAAGCCAAAAGTTAAGCAAGTTAGAAAAACGAGAATTAATATGATAAAAAGAATTATTAAAAACCAAGGTCAGCTGGGGAGCAGACTTCCACCAGACGAGTCAGGTCACTGGAGCTTTGTCAAGCAGTGATCCTTTCACGAATGACACTGCCACTTTGTTTTTTCTATAGCTATACTTTTAGGGGTCCTTTAGATAATCCTGATAAATGGGGTACCCAATTGCCACAACCTGTGCTTTTTTCCAGCATGGAAGACCATTGTGCTGATTCCCTGATGGCGAATGGAGTGACATCTTCAGAGGGTAATAAAATAAAAATAAAAACTAAAATTGTCTAGGGACTGCTGCCGTCCTGAAAGCTGACCTCAACTTCCAAGAACTTTCTGCTCAGGTAGACGAAACACTAGGTGAACTCCACCAATTGGTTCAATTTGACTCAGATTCCCATACATCTTAGCTGAAGTGGTTCTTCAGAACCGACGAGGACTGGACTTACTTTTCCTCCAACAAGATGGCCTGTGCATGGCTCTAGAGAACAATGTTTTTTTTGTTTTTAATTTTTAATTTAATTTTCCCCCAAATTACAACAGGCATAACGATACTTACAAAACCATATGGATTTTTAAAAATTTATATATATATATATATATNGGAGTACACTCGAGGTGTACTCAAGCCTGGGATGTATGTATCCTTCTAAAGGGCCCTCCTGAGGGCAATGACTGACTGTGCCAGGCTCTGTCCTGTAAGGACCAAAGGGACAGAGGGCATTCTTCAGAATACCTTCTCAGAGAACAGTGACTTAAAGCATTTTGAAAAGCCTTGGGAATTTTTTGGTGCTCTGGGGTGAAGATTTCTTCCTGAGGACTCTTGTCTCTTAATAGAGTAAACATTGGCATTAAAGTCTCTGTGGTGATGGCTACCCAAGGTTGGAGCCAATTGATTTCACCAAGTAAGCTTTGGAGTTGTGTTAGGGTAAGTCAGGTATTTTTTTACTAGGTTTTATGGGACTAACTCAAGAGAGAGAGATGGGTACAGCAACTCGAACGGGAAGAAAAATCATATGGTATTTCCTCAGGTGACACCGTGAAAAAACCCTCCTTTATCAATGTATGTGAGTTGTTAACCAGAGCCTGGAAACTTATTGAGGGTCACCGGTGCCACATGATTGGTCATTCCATGTAGAAGAGGTACACTAAGGAGACCTCCTGCGACAGTATGGGGGCCGGGAGGATGGTAAGATATTGCTGGCAGAATGCTGGGCTATTGGCTATTCTCTGTGGTAGCACCACCCACTCATATTGATGATCTGTCTGGGAATAGTTGAGAGATGGCACTGAGAAAGTGAATTTAGCACAATCCTCAGGGTTCAGGGGAATGGAAAAAAAGTCTTTAAAGATCGAGTAACAGCTTTAGAAAAATCCTTGAAGATCACGGATCCAAGGCATGCCTGGCAAATGGGTCCCAACCAATTCCATTCTATTATTTACCTTCCTCAAATCTTGGAGCGTGTGCTATGCTCCTAAAGCCTTGTGAATGACAAAGACAAGTGTATTCCAGGGACTCATAATAGGGCAGATGTGCCCCAGTTTTAATTTCTCATCCGTTAACTGGTGTAGAGCCTCAAGCTTTTGTTGTGTCAGTGGTCACTGCTCCACCCAGACGGGTTTTCCAGGTTTCCATAGTATGGGAGGAACACAGGGGGCAGTGGCCCCTATGATTGGGGTAAATTTTGATTTGTCCTCTCTTTTAGGTGTGGTCATGAGGGGGGTCAATTAGGGAATCCTCAAAGAATAGTTTATGATCAGTAATTAATACTGCGTCCATCTGTCCCAACAAACCCTGGCCTAATAGATTAGCTATGAGGCCTTGGGCTACCAACGGCCTAATTTTCCCTTGGTCCCCATCTGGGCTCACCCATTTTATGAGGGTAGAGGTCTCCTCAGTCTGGGAATTCCTCCCCACCCCCAAGACCAGGGGCCTGGTGTCAGGGACCAAGTAGCTGCGAAATTCTCTTTTTTTTTTATTTGGTCTTTTGCAAACAGGGTTCCCTGATAGCCACAAGCTGCCCTGAACTCAACTCTGTAGACCAGCTGGCATTGAACCTAGAGATCCATGCCTTGCCTCCCGAGTGCCTGAACTTTAAAAAGCGCGGCAAACACTAACGCCCGGCGGAATCTCTCTAGTTCTAATCAGGACAGTCCTGTCTTGCTCCTGGTCCAATGAGACATTTGAATTTTACACCAACCGATGACAATGACATTTGGGTCGCAGTCCTCTGAAGTGGCAAGCCAATGAAGTCTGGGGTGTGCCTGTTCACTTACGCGGGTTGCATTTTGTGTAAAACGACCTCCTTGGTTGACGGCGTAGAGGCTGCCCTCGGTACAGTTTCGATATGTGGCTCATATCAAAGCTATAGATTTGGTCCCTTTTCCAATGTAAATCCCTTATCTACAAACAGGATGACAGGGGGTGCGAGGCGGGCTTGCTCCTCCAAGCCCTTACTCCCCGATCTCCCTGGCAGCAATCACACTTAAGTGCCCCCTCTTGGTCGCACGGAAAGCAGAGCTAGCCCTGATTTTCGTCTTTTTTCCCCTGGCTAATTTGGTTGCATCTAAGGCTTGAGTGATTGCAGCCATTAAGACCGATGTCTGAGCCTGTATGGCCTGCATTAAGGCTTGTGCCTTGAGGCTTTGAGTTCCTATGTCTTGGGTGGCTATAATCCAGGAACTCATTGTCTGGTCCCTCTGCACAGGCTAGGCGGTGATTGCCATTCATTCCCTCCCAGACTATCATCCTAATAAATTAGTCTAGGAGGTCCCCTGGGGTTGCGTTGAAGGCTTTGCTGTACCCAGTCGATAAATTCAGGGAGTGTTTCGTAAGCCTTTTGCTTCATCCCCACCAAGGGGCTCTCAGAGGGCCCCGTGTTGAGTTTGTTCTATGCATCCAAGCCACATTGCCACACCTGGTCCCGGTAGGGGGCCAGCAAAGCTGCCTGTTGGGCCCCCGTGGCGTACACACCTCCTGTGCCAGTTCAGCCATCCCAAAGGTGAATTAGGGGGGGAGACGGGGGGTTTGATCGATGAGCAGGTTTGCCTCGCCGCCTGGAGAGCACGGAGCATTCGCTCCCAAAACGGGCTGTGACATTTAGGTATGGAATATCGGGTGGGGAGGGGCGGGCGTGTTGCGGCGCAAAGTCTAGCCAATCGTGGGTAATGCAGAGGTTGTGGGAGCAATATCTTGGAGCGAAGTCGATTGGGCGCCGAGGGCAGGTTGGGGCCAGTACTTCCGCCAGTGCCGGTGTTTTGATTCCGTAAAGATCCTGGTAGCCTCCGTGGGGTTTCACGGCAATCGGTGGGGGGCGCGCCCGCCGGTGAGAGGATTCACGCGGAGCACGAAATGGGGCTCATGTAGGTCGGGGGCGGGGCCTAGGCGGGCTGGAGCGTAACATAAGGGCGCCTACGGATCGGCAGGCCTTGGCTACTTAGAGGCCGGTATAGGTCCCTTGAGGGCGTAGATTCCCTCGCTGCTGTGGTAAGAGAGGTGGTCTCCCTGCAGTGGAATCCTCTGGAAGCTTTTTCTCCGACCAACGAATTTATCCGCGAGGTTCCTGTTTCTCCCTCTGCCTTCAGAATCTGTCGTTCCCCGCGTATCCTGTGTGGCGGGCGATTAGACGCATGGGTGGGAAGAGAAGCTTTCAAAGGCTGTAAATAGGTTAGGGTAAAACCAAGAGGGGGGGCATTCAAAAAGTGCTCTCTCTCATCCTCTCTTTGCGTCCTCTCGTCGCTGCTCTACTCTCTCTCCGATATGCATCCACCCGAGCCCAAGTTCCCCGGGGAGAAGAGGTTGGCCTGATATTCCAGGGGCCAAGGGCGACATAGATCTCCCAAGTATGAAGGGTGTTAGCCTTGGTTAGTTCAAGCCCTCGGGACTGCAGCATGAGGCGTAGAGCTTTTAGGGCTGGTTCTTTCTTAGCTGACGTTTCGTTACCCATATTGGGGACTCACTTGTCCTGGACTTCCGCTTGGCCTCCATCATGTAGGGGTCCCCTTTCGAGCCCGAGTTGGGCGCCAGGGTTGGGGGGTTTGGGAGTCGTCTAAACTGTCCAGCAACACGCAGACTGGCTGATCGAGGCAAGGGATCAGGTGTGTGGCTTGCCATTCCCAGCCTCCAGGCCCGGAGGGACAATCAGACGCAACAGGGAGCCTAGTCAAGTTGTGCAGGAGATGCACCATTGTAGCAGGGTGGGGCCTTACATTCCCTGGACATAGGGGTGAAGACAGTGATGTATAGAGTGGAGTGATGGCTTTGGGCCAATGAAATACATTCAGGTAAGTGGTGTCCAGGCAGGGGGCGTTTTCAAGTGAATCTTGCTACATCATTCTCATGCGGAAGTGACTGCTGAAAAAACAGGTCACTAAACTAGAGCCAGGCTTAGAGAATTCCAACAGACCACATTCTCGGAGAGCCTGTAAAGCCCAACAAATTCCCAGGATCCGACATGGTAGCTAAGACGTTCCGGTTGCACTTCCAAGTCCAAGGGGAAATTGACCCCCTCTGATGGAGCCTCATGTGGCAGTCACAACACTGGCGTGCACCAAGACCTACAAGCAGACAGTTTACTCAACCACATAAACAAAAGAATAATTAAAACAACACAAACAGAAACTTGCCTAAGCCTAATAAAGAAAAAAAGAAGAACAGCCCAAGTCCCTGTATATGTTGTGTAGATATTCACACCGCCCAACTCGAATTTTTGATCGATAAAAAGAGTAAAACAAGATCAATAATTAGTCACAGCCGACTCATGCGTAAGCCAGGCAAATTTAGCAATTTTGCGAGTTGAAAAAGCGTAAATATTTTAGCTGTTCCAGTTCTAAGCGACTTCATTGTTTTCAGGGCGGGCTTTTTGAGGCAGGTCTACCCTGGGTAGTCCAGCTGGCCTGGAGTTCATCTGTAGACGGTTAGACGTGGCCTGTGAACCCCACAGCTATCTGCCTGCCTTCGCTGCCTCCGCGTGCCAGGGCATATTAAAGGCGGTGCCAGCACAGCCTGGCCAAGGATGTCAATTCTTTTTTTTTGGGTCTCGTTTGAACAGGTCTCCGTTGTAGCACCGCAGCTGTTCCTGAGCATCAGCTCGTGTAGACCAGCTGCCTGCAAGCTCACAAAGATGCCGCATGCACTCTGCCTCCAAGTGATGAGATTAAAGCATGTGCCAGCCACCACACTCGGCAGGACGTCATTCGGTTATATGTTGCCTTGCAGTTACGATAGGTGGTGGACAGTGTGTTAAATGGAGCTTTAAAGGTTTGAGTTTAGTTTACTTTAATTATTTGTTTATATTCGATGTGTTTATGAATGTATTGTTGCATGTAGGTTTGTGGCCCCCAGTGTGGGTAGTGCCTGGTGAAGGTCAGAAGAGGGCAGTAGGACTCCCCTGGAACTGCGAATTCAAAGATTGTATCCTTTTCCGCGCATATGGGTTGCTGGGAATTTGAGACGCCGGCGGTCCTCTGACAAGAGGGTGGTGCTCTTAACCACTGAAGCCATTTCTCCAGCCTGCTGCTGTTTAGGATTCGTTATTGGTGTTTATTTTAGTCTTTGTTGCCGACCTTCTCGTCTGTAAACTCTGCAGCAGTATGAGTTTCCTAAGGGAACAACGTTGACGTCAGAACACTAGAGATCTGTGTCTAGACTGGCTGTAGTCGACTTTTTCCCTGAATCATTTCTTGTTTATACCTGGCGGGCTGAAGAATTCACTGTAATGCGGCTGTCTGTTAGTGGCAATCATGTGCTGTGGTGAAGAATTTTTAATGTACTTATCATACTTTGAGTTTATACACAGTGCCTATTTATCACAAAGTACTTATTTCTAGAAAAGGCATAATTATGTGTCATTTCTGTTCCTTGAGGCAGAAATAGGTTCCCTAATTGCTAGAAAGCCAAAAAGTTACGGCAAGCTTTAGAACACACGAGAGGTAATATGATAGAAAGAATTAAAAACCAAGGTCAGAAAAAATAACCAAAGCCCGTCAGTGTGGGATGATTGGCACAATCCCAGCATCAGAAGAGAGGACAGTAGATCTCGGTGAGTTTAGGCCTGTCGTGGGTCTACTTGACGCTCCAGGCCAGTAGAACTAAAGGAGAGACCCATTTCTCAAAAAAAAAAAAAAAAAAAAAAAAAAAAACAAAAAAGAAACCAAGGTTCAGCTGGGAGCAGACTGTCCACCCAGCACCGAGTCAGGTCATTGGAGCTTTGTCAAGCAGTGATCTTTTCACGATGACCTGCCACTTTTTTTTCTATAGCTATACTTTTAGGGGTCCTTTAGATAATCTCTAAATGGAGGTACCAGGGCCAAAACCTGGCTTTTTAATCCACCAGAAGACCTTGTGCTGATTCCCTTGATGGCGAGGGAAGTGACATTTCAGAGGGGTATAAAATAAAATAAAACTAAAATGGTAGGATGCTGCCGTCTGAAAATCTGACCTCAACTCAGAACTTTGCTGCTCAGGTAGAGGAAACACTAGGTGACTCCACCATTGTTCAATATTGACCTCAATTCCCATACATCTTACTGAAGTGGTTCTCAGAACCGACGAGACTGGACTTTTTACTTTTCCTCAAACAAGAATGCCTGTGCATGTCTCTAGATACACAATGTTTTTTTTGTTTAATTTTTAAATTTAAATTTTCCCCAAATGCGTCACAACAGGCTAACAGAGCTACAAAACGATATGGGATTTTTAAAAAATGTATAATATATATATATATTATATAAATATATAATTTTATCAAATCTAGACCCAATTCCCCCCATACCACCCACTTGAGCTCATGCATTCTCCCAACATGCTTTTCATGTCTTTTCTCAGGGTCTTTCTTAATATTCTCCATGGGAAGTTGACTGTTTTGACAGAACTTCACGGTTTCAGTCAGTTTTTTTATGCAGTCCTTCTGTTGTTGTTGTCGCTGTTGTCCAAGTATGCATCACCCAAACTGCTTTGGAGAAAAGTTCAAGGGGACATGCACAAGAAATAGTTAACACTAGGTAATTGGCACTAGCTCCACGTGAGGATAATTCTTGTTTAGTTTTTCTGGGACTGTGTTACTTCACTCAGCATGGATGTCCTCTAGCTCCAGCCATATTTATCTGCAAACTTCATGATGTCAGCTTTCTTTACTGCTGCATAGAACTCATTTGTGCAGATGTACCACATTTTCTTCTAATGTGGCCACAGGGCTATGTAAACTCCTTAGGACTGCTTTTAAATTTTCTCATATGTTTTGTTGTGTTTTATTGTCATTGCCATTCAGTTACAGGAATGCTATTTATTTCTTTCTATTCTCTTCCTTGACTCATTTATTTTACAAGAGTGTGTTGTTTAGTATCCATTTGTTCTTGTATGCAGTAGGGAATATCCTGGTGTTGATGTTGAGCTTAGATGCACTTGTGGTCTGATAGAATGCATGAAATTATTTCAATCTTTTTGTATTTGTGGAGTTTTCTTCTGTGTCCAGGATGTGGGTGACTTTTGGGAACTTTCTAGTGGTGCTAAGTAGAAAGTAGTATTCTCTGGTATTAGGGAATATTCAGTAGAGGATCTATGGGGGATCATAATGGTGGATCATTTCATTCAGTTCAGATGTCTCTCTGTTCATTCTTTGTCCTGTGACCTATCCAAAGGACTCAATGTGGAAGGGTACTGAAGTCCTCTACTTTGAGTGTACTGGGTTTAGTCTGTGCCTGTGGTCCTGGAGAGAATTGTCTTTATAAAGTTTGGGGCACCAGGGTTTGGTGCATATATATTCTGATTGTGAAATCTTCTATGTGAATTTTCTTTATAAAAATGTAATGGCCTTCTTTGTCCTTTCTGATTTCTTTTACTTGAGTCTAAATTTTGTCTATATTAAAAATAGCCACACCTAGCTTTTATTTTTGGTACCATTTGCTTATGAATATTTTTTTACTCCTTTCCTTCTTAAGGTGGTAGCTGTCCTTGAAGGTTAAGATGTGTTTCTTGTAGCAAGATATTGATGGATTCTGTTTCCATAATCCAATCTCCCAAGTCTATGTCTTTCGATTGGAGAATTTAGTCCATTAATATTAAGTTATGAGTGATAAGATTATGGTTGTTCTTTTGCCTTATTATCCATTTGTGTGTTGGGTTTAGGTTTCTACTTCTGCCAGTTATGCTTTTATTGGATTTCTTTTAGGTGCCTGGGGTGGTTACTCCTCTCTTCTGTCCCTTGAATTGCTTCAAGCATTCACTGAAGGGCTGGTTATTCCAGACATGCTATTTCTTTCACACTTGTTTAGTTCATGGAAGGTTCTCTCTCTCCTTCAACTATAATTACATTTTTGCTGGGTATAGTAAACCTGCATTGGCATCTATATTGCTTTAACACTGGGAATGCTTGCTCCAGGTTCTTCATGGCTTTCTAGTTTGAGTTGAGAAGTTAGTTGTAATTTTGATAGGTTCCCCTTATAGGTCACTTGTATGTTTTTGTGCTTTAAGGATTTTGTCTTAAAAAAAAAAAAAGGCATTTTTTTTTTTTTTGGTCTTGTTAGGCAGGGACTCTGTAGTCCCAGCTGGTCCTGGAACTCACTCTGTAGACCAGTGGCTGGCCTTGAACTTCACAAATCTGCCTTGCCTCTTACTCCCAGTGCCTAGATTAAAAGCATGTACCACAGCGGCCGGCTGGTGTCTAGCAATTTTAACTATGATGTTGGCGTGGAGAATTTTTTTTTCTGAACTTGTCTATTTGGACTCCTATGTGCTTCTGTATTTGTATTGAGATTGGTATTTTTTTACTTGGGGAAGTTTTCATCTATTCATCTGTTGAAGATCTGACCAAAACCATTCTCTTGTGAATTCTTCTCCGTCCTCTTTCTTATGATGCAAGAAGTGTGGATCTTTTCAGAGTAGTACACAGTTCCATGGTTGTTCCACTTTGTGTATTTCTAAATTTTCATCATCTTCCCTTGAGGTTTTTAGTTCTGTGTTATCTTCCAGGTCTGATATTCTTTGTTCTGCTTCCTCCATTCTGCTTCTGAGGCTTTTTCCATTCCTTTCCTCTTGATTGGATGAGTGTTTGATTTCCTTTTTCATTTCCTCTTCTGATTTCTTTAGTATTTCTACTTCTTTTTGGAGCTTCTCAATCTCTTCTTGTAGTTCTTTGCTTCGCTGGTTGGTTTCCTTATCTTTTTCAGCATGGGATCTTTTCAGTGTTTCTACTTCCTTCTGGAGCTTGTAATTCTCTCTCTCTAGGTCCTTCTTGAGTTCTTCATTCTCTTTTCTCAGTTCTTTGATTTGCTCTTATAATGTTGTAGTTCTTTAAATATGTTCCCAATTGTGTTTCTGATATCTGTGTCCTGGGGCATCCCTAGAGGGATCCCACTGTAGGAATCCTCCATAGGGTTGGTAGAACTTGGTGCAGGATTATCCTGCCCCTTTCCAGTGTTGTCTCTTCTTCATGTTCCTGGCATATGGGCTTCTCCTTGCCTGTATTCCAATGTGAGTCCTAAATGCCTCTTCACTGTGTTGAAAGCTTGCTTTTCTTGCCTCCTTCAGATGCCTTTGTAATTCCAGTTGGCGGGGGTGGGGGTGTGTGTGCTCTTTAGGCCACGCCCCGGTACCTGCGCTTCTGCTGGCCTCAGGAGATCTCAGATCAATTTTATTTATTTTTATTTTATTATTTTTTTAAATTTTATTTATTTATTTTTTATGTGTAATGAATGTACTGTCTGCATGTAGGTTTGTGCACACCCATGTCGTGCAGTACCGCGGAGGTCAGAAGAGGGTGTTGGATTCCCCTGGAACTGGAGTTCTCCTGGAATTGGAGTTTCAGACAGTTCTCGGCCACCATGTGCGTGCTGGGAATCGAACCTGGGTCCTCTGTAAGAGCGGTCAGTGCTCTTAACCGCTAGGCCATCTCTCCAGCCCCAGTCCATTGCTTTTCAACTTAGCATCAGGCAAGCATTTGGGCTGTGTGCTGGATAGCTTTAGTGTCAACTTGACACACCTGGGTTGAGGGAGCCTTAATTGGGGAATTGGCTCCATTGGATTGGACTGTGGCCACATCTGTGGAGTATTGTCTTGATGGTCGAGCAGTGTGGGAGGGCCCGGCCCACAATGAGTGGTGCCATCCTCGGCAGGTTGTTGTGTACAGTATAAGAGAGCAGGCTGAGCATGGGCCAGGGGAGCAAGCCAGTAAACAGCATCCTCCATGGCTTGTGTTTCAGCTACTGCCTCCAGGTTCCTGCCCTGAGTTCCTTCCTTGGGCTCCCTGAGTGATGAACTGTGACCCAAGAGATGTAAGCTGAATAAACTCTTTCCTCCCCAAGTTGGTGTCTGTCAAAGTGTTTTGTCACAGCAATGGAAGACAAACTAGAACAGGCTGTGAGCAAACTGCTGCCAGACTCTTTATCAAAATATCCCATTTGCTGCCTAAGTCTTTATTTTCCTCTGGAGCTACATTTTTTGCAGCAATGCTTTTTTCCAGGCTTCTACTAGAATGGCCCCTTAAGCTCTGCTTACAGTAGTCAACAGCTTTTTTATTTTATTTATTTTTATTTTTATTTATTTCTGTATGTGTATGAATGTACTGTCTGCATGCAGGTTTGTGCACCTGTGTCGTGCAATGCTGCGGAGGTCAGAAGAGGGTCTCGGATTCCCCTGGAACTGGAGTTCTCCTGGAATTGGAGTTTCAGATGGTTTTTGGCTTCTATGTGGGTGCTGGGGATCGAACCTGGGTCCTCTGTAAGAGCGGTAGGCGATCCTAACCGCTAGGCCATCTCTCCAGCTCAGTCAACAGCTTTTCTAGCCCAAAGTTCAAAAGTCTTCCACATTTCTCCAAACATCCACATGGTCAGGTTCTTCACAGCCAACACCCCACTCCTGGTACCAAATAACTGTATTAGTCACTTTTCTGTTGCTGTGATATAACACCATGACAAAAGGAACTTATAAAAGGAAGAGTTTATTTGAGCTTACGATTGATGGTTCCAGGGAATTAGAGTCCATTGTGGCGGGAGGCATGGCGGCTGGAGCTGGAGCAGCACGCCAAGGGTCACATCTCGCAATGAGCACAGGAAGCAGAGAGAGAGTGACTGGAGACCACAAGGCTTGTTAAACTCACTAAGCCTGCCCCCAGTGACACACTTCCTCTAGCACGGCCACACATTCTAAGACCTCCAAGAACAGAGCCACCAACTGGAGACAAATGTCTGAAATACTTAAAGCCTATGGGGGACACTCATTGAAACTACCACAGTATTATTTTTGGTAGTAAGTGTGATTGGCTACTGTACTTATAAAAGCTGTGTAACCCATTTCTTGGGGCCCCACTCCTCCCGAGCTGAGTGGGGTCTGGCTGTAATTAATATACCATCGTTTTTAACTCTACATGGTGCTGCAAGTGGTCTCTCTGTCTCTCTGTTACACTACATGCATGTGGTGCACATACATACATGCAGGCAAGACACTCATACACATAAAAAAGAATGCTATCACACAGCACTAGTGGAATTGTTGTTGTAGGACACTCATATAGAGAGACTGGACACCAAGACATTTGTGCCAGGAAGTAAGTAGAGTTTGTGTCTGCAAACTCAATGGGTTCATGCCCAAAGGCCGAGCCTGTACATAGGGTCGTTTTCTTATATATCTTGTTACCCCCTAGTTTCTTTGTCTCCACTACATGGAAAGTATGTATGTTCTTATTGGGCACTCTGGATTACAGGGCCACAGCATGGTTGTAGATGTTCAAATGTGCACCGAGACTGTGACACGTGCAGTAGATACTGATTCATGTCTGGCTCCCTTCCTCTGTCTTGGCTGTGGCATGGGGCCCACAGGCAGGGTCTTCTTGGAACCAGAGTCTGCCTTGGTGTGTCCCACTCCTGTCAGTGGACTTGGGGTGCTCGGAGGGGAATCTTCCCATGGCAGCTCCCACAGGCTACCTAGAATATAATTTCCATCTTTTAAAAAAATTATTTTTATTTTTTTTAATGCATATGAATGTACTGTCCACATGTAGGTTGGTGCACCCATGTCGTGCGATGCTGTGGAGGTCAGAAGAGGGTGTCAGATTCCCCTGGAACTGGAGTTAAAGATGGTTCTTAGCCACCATGTGGGTGCTGGGGATCAAACCCGGGTCCTGTGCAAGAGCAGTTGGCACTCCCAACTGCTGAGTCATCTCTCCAACCCCATATTTTTGTTTTATGTATGAATGTATTGCCTACATGCATGTGAGTGCACCTATGTCGTGCAGTGTCTATGGAGTCAGAAGAGGGCGTGAGATTCCCTGGAACTTGATGGTCATTAGGTGCCATGTGGGTGCTGGTTCTTCTGCATGAGCAGTTAGTGCTCTTAACCACTGAGCCAGCTTGCTCCAGCCCCTTTAATTTCCATCTTCACAGTTCTCTGCAGTGTCATATTTTTGATGATGAGTAGGTGCAGAGTGTCCATGGGGCAGGGGAACGAGAACCAGGTGAGGACTGCACAGTGACATCAGTGCTGTTTTCTTTTTCAAATCAGTGAGGATTATCCATGGTGCATGCAGGTGGGGAGTGTCCCAGCCAGTTAGTTCTGTAGAACTAGTTTGCAGCTTGTTTTGTCCCCATGTGGAATGATTGGGTGGTTTGTGGGGCACGGCCCCACTTACTGACTCATCCATGAGCTCTTTGTTTTCAAGATTCCCATAATCCCAAAGATTCAGACTAGAGTTCCAGATAGCTGGAGTTTATCTCAAACAAACAAATGACCTAAAAAACAATTTTTAAAAATTATTTACTTATTTATTATTTATTGTTTTTTTTTTTGTCTTTTCGAGACAGGGTCTCCCCGTAGCCCCAGCTGTCCTGGAACTCACTCTGTAGACCAGGCTGGCCTTGAAGTCACAAAGATCCGCCTGACTCTGCCTCCCAAGTGCTAGGATTAAAGGCATGCACCACCATGTCCGGCCTATTTATTTATTTTTTATGTGTATGAATGTATTGTCTGCATGTGGGTCTGTGCACCTGTGTTGTGCAATGCCGTGTTGGTCAGAAGAGGGTATCAGATTCCCCTGGGACTGGAGTTCTACTGGAATTGGAGTTATAGACGGTTCTCAGCCCCCATGTGTGTGCTGGGGATCGATCCTGGGTCCTCTGCAAGAGTGGTCGGTGCTCTTAACTGCTAGGCCATCCCTCCAGCCCCCTAACAAACAATTTTTAGCTCTTGTTGATACCCTTGTGACAGAGACAATCTCCAGATGGGAGTCTTTGCCATAGCTGACCTACCCCTGTCCCTTCTTTCCCCAACTGGTCCTCATGTCTCCACCTCCATGTACCACCATGTCCTGCATGCTGGAAGGTTGGATGGGTTTCCCTTCAAGTGGAGGATGCCATTCAGCCAAATACCGTAGTGGTGGCAAGGTTCTGAGGGTGGAAGGTGAGGTAATTTCTCTCTCTGGATTTCTGTTTCTTCATCTGTATTGGGAAGGGCTGGCCTAGATCATTTTCTGAGATAGAATTACTTTGGCTGGGATCCCCCCCAAAGCATACCTACAACTAAGATTCCAGTGAGACAAGCTTTAGGTTTTCAGAGCAGGCTGGGATGCCAGGCTCCAGTGGTGTGACCCTTTGGGTGGCCCACTCATTTCTGCTGTCTGAGGACCAAGTTCTGACCTCCCTGAGAGGGACGCTAGAGCCTGTCCCTGCTTGCACATCTGTGACTGGAAGCAACAGTGCAGGCCTGGAGGAGGGAGCCTGTAGCCTCACAGAACATCTCCTCAGAGAGCAAGATGCAGGATGGGTTTCCTAAGAATCGTTCAGTGCTGGACTAGAGTGTCTGGATGTATGAGTTAGGAGGACACATCAGAAAGGAGGTATAGAGACCAGGACAGAGGTTAGATCTGGGGATAGGGGCAGGGACTCAATGGCGCCAGATACAGGGTCAGTGTATTTATTAAAGTATTTATTATAAGAGTTTCAAGGCAGGCATTGTGGCACAGGCTGGGTTACATGAGACCCTGTTTCTTTTTTGGTCTTTTTGAGAGACCTGTTTCAAAACCACCAAAAGAATTTGTTTTTTCAAACCTACAAGACAGAGAAGATTACAAAAGTTTTCACGCACACAACACATTTTCATACACATTTTCTCTCTTTCTTTTTTTGAGATAGGTTCTCACTGTATAACTCAATCTTATCCTGGAACATCTGATCCTTCTGCCTCAGTCTCCAAGGTAATGCAATTATAGACGTGGATCACCTTCTTTTTTTTTTTTTCCTTGCAGTTACGATAGGTGGTGGACAGTGTAAAGTGAGCTTTAAAGTTTTTTATTTATTTATTTTAATTTGTTTATTTTTCGTATGTGTATGAATGTATTTTTTTTTTTTTTTTGGTATGATGTGCTGTTGTAATGCTGCTGTGGTAGCAAGAGGGCATAGGATTCCCCTGGAACTGGGATTTCAAAGAAAAGATGGTTCTTAGCGCCATATGGGTGTGCTGGGAAATTGAACCCGGGGTCCTCTGCAAGAGGAGCTGGTGCTCTTAACCACTGAGCCATCTCTCAGCCGCTGTGTTTGATTTTGATTCTTATTTTGTTTTTATTCATGTCTTTTGTTTTCCTCCGTTCTCTCTTAATACCCTCTCTGCAGAGCGTGATTTCTAAGGGATACAAATCTTTGAGTCAGAACACTAGAATCTGTGACCTAACTGGACTTAGTTTCACTTTGCCCACTTCCTCTTTTTAGTTTAAATCAGACCATGAAGATCTAAATCCTTTCTTTACTTGGGCAATCTGTGCATGATACACTTTATTCTTAATTGCTACCGTATAATACTTTTAATTGTATACACAGTGCCATTATACCTCACAAAGGACTTCATTTCTAGAAAAGGCATGGTATGTCTGTTCCTTGAGGCCGAAGTAGGTGCCCTAATTGCTAGAAAGCCAAAGTTAAGCAAGTTTAGAACAACGAGAAATTAATATGATAAAAAGAATTATTAAAAACCAAGGTCAGAAAAAAATTACCCAAGTAGTTGTGGGATGTGATGGCACATCCCAGCACTCAGGAAGAGAGGCAGTGGATCTTGTGAGTTCAAGGCCATCTTGGTCTACATGTGAGCTCCAGGCAGCTAGGACTAAGGAGAGACCCCATTCTCAAAAAAAAAAAAAAAAAAAAAATAAAAAGACAAAAAAGAAACCAAGGTCAGCTGGGGAGCAGACTTCAACCAGACGAGTCGGTCACTGGAGCTTTGTCAAGCAGTGTTCCTTCACGAATGAAACTGCCACTTTGTTTTTCTATAGCTATACTTTAGGGGTCCTTTAGTAATCCTGATAAATGGGGTACCAATTGCCAAACAACGTGCTTTTTTCCAGCATGGAAGACCATTGTGCTGATTCCCTGATGGCGAATGAGTGACATTCAGAGGGTATCAAAAAAAATAAAAACTAAAATGTGTCTAGGGACTGCTGCCGTCCTGAAAGCTGACCTCAACTTCCAAGAACTTTCTGCTCAGGTAGACGAAACACTAGGTGAACTCCACCAATTGGTTCAATTTGACTCAGATTCCCATACATCTTAGTGAAGTGGTTCTTCAGAACCGACGAGGACTGGACTTTACTTCCTCCAACAAGATGGCCTGTGCATGCGTCTAGAGAACAATGTTTTTTTTGTTTAATTTTTACATTAAATTTTCCCCCAACATTACAACAGGCATAACGATACTTACAAACCATATGGGATTTTAAAATTATATATATTATATTAGATATAATATATAATAATTTTATTCAAATTAGACCCATGTTCCCCCCATCCCCCACCCACCAGAGCCCATGATTCTCCCAAAACATGCTTTTCATTGTCTTTCTCAGGTCTTTTCATATTCTCCATGTGGAAGTTGACTGTTTTGAGCGACGTTCAGTGTTTCCGTCAGGTCTTTGTTCATGCAGTCCTTTCTGTTGTTGTTGTGTGTTTCCAATATGCCTCACTCCAACTGCTTTGGACAAAAGTTCAAGGGACCCTGCACAGGAAATACTAACACTAGGTAATTGGCACTAGCATCCACAGATGAGGGATACCATTCATTGTTTGTTTTTCTGGGACTGTGTTACTTCACTCCGCATGATGTTCTCTCAGCTCCAGCCATTTTCCCAAACTCATGATGTCGTCTTTCTTTACTGCTGCATAGAACTCCATTGTGCAGATGTACCATATTTTCTCTAAGTAGGCACCCAGGGCTATAAACTTCCCTCTTAGGACTGCTTTTAAAGATCCCATATGTTTTTGTGTGTTTATTGTCATTGCCATTCAGTTCCAGGAATGCTTTTATTTCTTCTTATTCTCTTCCTTGACCTTTCATTTTTCAAGAGTGTGTTTTTTAGTCCATGTGTTCTTGTAATTCATAGGGCTATCCTGGTGTTGATTGTTGAGCTTTATTGCACTGTGGTCTGATAGAATGCATGAAATTATTCAATCTTTTTGTATTTGTGAGGTTTCTTCTGTGTCCCAGTATGTGGTTGATTTGGAGAAATTTCCTGTGGGGTGCTGAGTAGAAGTTATTCTTGGTATTAGGGTGAATATATCTGGTAGAGGTCTATGGGTCCATATGTGTATCATATCATTCAGTTGATGTCTCTGTTTTCTGTCCTGTGACCTATCCAAAGGACTCAGTGGGGTATGAGCCCTCTATGTGTACGGGTTAGTCTGTGATTGTGGTCTGGAGAATGTTCTTTATAAAGTTTTGGTGCACAAGGTTTTGTGATTAGTGATTTCATGATTGGGTTTGTGAATCTTCTTGGTGGGATAGTGGTGTCTCTTTGATAAACAGTTTTTTCTCTTCTTTTTTTTGTTGAGTCATAATGGGCCATGTTCTTTTTTTGGTCTCTTTTGACCGATATGCTTGTAGTTGAATTAGTTCTGATTTTGGTCTCTGGTAGAGTAGTTACAATAGCACAAAAAAAATCTGCTTGCGTGTTTCTAATAATCTCGTTCCTTTTCTTTTTGTTGGTTTTTACCATTTAGTGCGTTTAATTTTTTGCTCCTTTTTTTTTTTCTTTCACTTTTTGTCCTTTTAGGTTTGGTTTGCCTGTCTGATTTTTCGTTGAAGGTAAGATTTCTGTGTTTCTTGCTAGACAGGCATATTGATGGATCTGTCTTCCTTATCCAATCTCCCACATTCTATGTCTTTTTGATTGGGAATTTAGTCATTAATATTTAAGGTTTTGGTATAGTTTTGGTTTGTGTCCTTTTGCCTTATTATCCATTTGTAGTGTTGGGTTTTTTATTTCTTACTCTGCCAGTAGTTATTGCTTATTGGATTTCTTTCTAGGTCCTGGGTTGGTGTTGCTCCTTTCTTCTGTCCTTGAATTGCTTTAAGTTCTTCTGACGGGTTGGTTTCCAGAGCACGTATTCTTTCACACTTCTGTTTATGTC
Source organism: Rhizomys pruinosus (assembly GCA_009823505.1). NCBI lineage: Eukaryota > Metazoa > Chordata > Mammalia > Rodentia > Spalacidae > Rhizomys > Rhizomys pruinosus. Next base: position 120,924 of record VZQC01008291.1, on the reverse strand, counting down.
ATGGAAGGTTTTTCTCTCCTTCAATATAATTACTTTTTGCTGGGTTTATAGATTTATAACCTGGTGGCCATCTATTGTCCTTTAACACTGGGAATCTTGTCCAGGTTTTCTTGCTTTCTAGTTTGATTAGAAGTAGTTGTATTTGATAGGTTTCCCCTTATAGGTCACTTGTGTTTTTCTCTGTGCTTTAAGGATTTTGTCTTTTTGGGTGTCTCACTTTTTTTTTTTTTGGTCTTTTATGAGCAGGGACTCTGTAGTCCCAGCGGTTCCTGGACTCAATCTGTTGACCAGGCTGGCCTTGAACTTCAAAGATCCTCCTGCCTCTTCTCTCCAGTGCTTAGGATTTAAAGGCATGTCACCACCACGGCCGGTGGATGGGGGGTCTAGCATTTTAACTATGTGTGCGTGGAGAATTTCTTTTTGATCTTGTCTGTTTGGAGTTCTATGTGCTTCTTGTATTTGTATTGGATTGTCTTTTTTACTTTGGGAAGATTTTCATCTATTATTCTGTTGAAGATATGCTTCAATGCATTCACTTTGTGAATTCTTCTCCTTCCTTATCTTATGATGCAGAGGTTTGATCTTTTCAGAGTGGTCCCACAGTTCCAGGGTTGTTCGCACCTTTTTGTGTATTTCTTAAATTTTCATCATCTTCTCCTTGAGATTTTTAGTTCTGTGTTATCTTTAAGGTCTAGATATTCTTTGTTCTGCTTCCTCTTCTGCTTCTGGGCTTTTTCATTCCTTTCCCTGATTTGGATGAGTGTTTGATTTCCTTTTTCATTTCCTTTCTGATTTCTTTAGTATTTCTACTTCTTTTTGGAGCTTCTCAACTCTTTTTGTAGTTCTTTGCTTCGCTGGTTGGTTTCCTTATCTTTTTCAGCATGGGAATCTTTTCAGTGTTCTACTTCCTTCTGGAGCTTGTATTCTCTCTCTCTAGGTCCTTTGAGTTCTTTATTCTCTTTTTTAGTTCTTTGATTTCTTTATAATTTGTAGTTTTTAAAATATGTTTCCAATTGTGTTTCTGATATCTGTGTCCTGGGGCATCCCTAGAGGGATCCCACCTGTAGGAGATCTTCCATGGGTTGGTAAAACTTGGTGCAGGATTATCCTGACCCCTTTCCAGTGTTGTTTTCTTTTTTTTCTCATGCTTTCCTGGCTATGGGCTTCTCCTTGCCGTGTTCCAATGTGAGTCCCAAACGCTCTCACTGTGTTGAAAGCTTGCTTTTCTTGCTCCTTCAGATGCCTTTGTAATTCCAGTTGGCGGTGTGGGGGGTGGGTGTGTGGCTCTTTAGGCCACGCCCCTGGTACCTGCGCTTCTGCTGGCTCAGGAGATTCACGATCAATTTTATATTCTTTTATTTTATTATTTTTTTAAATTTTATTTATATTCGTTTTTTTATGTGTACAGGAATGTCTGTCTGCATGTGGATTTTGTGCACACCAATTGTCGTGATAGTACCGCGGAGGTCAGAAGAGGGTGTTGTTGATTCCCCTGGAACTGGAGTTCTCCTGGAATTGGAGTTTCAGACGGTTCTCGGCCACCCTGTGCGTGCTGGGAATCGAACCTGGGTCCTCTGTAAGAGTCGGTTTCAGTGCTCTTAACCGCTATAGGCCATCTCCCGAGCCCCAGTCCATTGCTTTTCAACTTAGCATCAGGCAAGCATTTGCGTGGCTGTGTGCTGGATAGCTTTAGTGTCAACTGACACACCTGGGTGAGGGAGCCTTAATTGGGGAATTGGCTCCATTGGATTGGAATGTGGCCACATCTGTGGGTCATTGTCTTGATGGTCGAGCAGTGTGGGAGGGCCCGGCCCACAAGTGAGTGGTGCCATCCTCGGCAGGTTGTTGTGTACAGTATAAGAGGCAGGTGTGAGCATGGGCCAGGGGAGCAAGCTCAGTAAACAGATCCTCATGGCTTGTGTTCAGCTACTGCCTCCAGGTTCCTGCCCTGATTCCTCCTGGGCTTCCTCGGTGATGAATACTGTGACCCAAGACTGTAACTTTAAGCTGAATAAACTCTTTCCTCCCAAGTTGGTTGTCTAGTCAAAGTGTTTGTGTCACACAATGGAAGACAAACTAAGACACAGGCTGTGAGCAAAACGCTGCCAGGACTCTTTATCAAAACCCATATGGCCCAAGTCTTGTTCCTCTGCCATTTTCGGGTAGTTTCTTCATTTATTTTCCCAGGAACGTCATCTATTATGCAGCACTTTTTTAGCTTAACTGAATGCTCCCATTAAGCTCTGATTACAGTAAGTCAACCAGCTTTTTCATTATTTTGAGATTTTATTTTATTTATTTGTTTGTTGGGCTTGAATGTATTGCTCGCATGCTAGGTTTGTGCACCTTTGGTCTGCAATGCGTGGGAGGTCAGAAGAGGGGTCTAGGATGTCCCCTGGAACTGGATTCTTCTGAACTTGGAGTTTCAGATTGTTTTTGTGACTTTTATGTGGGTGTGCTGGGGTCGAACACGCTGGGTGCCGTAGTGCAAGAAGCGGTATGCGATCCTAACCGCGTAGGGCCGATCTCTCCAAGCTCATTCAACACGCTTTCAGCCCAACAGTTCTAAAGGTTTCCACATTTCTCCAAATGCATCCAGGTCAGGTTCTTACACACGCCAACATCCCCACTCCTGTACAATAAATGTATGAGGTCACTTTTCTGTTGCTGTTGATATAACACCCATCACAAGGAAGGAACTTATTAAAGGAATAGTTTATGTGAGCGCTTAACGAGTTGATGTTCCAGGGAGATAAGATCCATTGTGGCGGGGCGATGGGCGGCTGGGAGCTGGGAAGCAGCAAACCAAGGTGTACGAGTCGCTCGCAAGTGAGCACGAGGCAGGAGAGGAGAGAGTGAGCTGGACGACCACAAGGCTTGGTAAACTCACTAAGCCTGCCCCAGCTGACACATTCCTCTAGCACGGCCAGCACATTCTAGAGCCTCCAGAAACAAGCCACCAAACTGGCGACAGAATGTCCAAATACTTAAGCCTAGGGGGTGACACTCATTGAAACTACCACAGTATTATTTTTGGTAGTAAGTGTGGATGGCTACTGTATCTTATAAAACAGCTATGTAACCATTTTCTTGGGCCACATCTCCGAGTGAGTGGGGTCTGGCTGTATTAATATACCATCGTTTTTAAACCCTCTACATGGTGCTGCAAGGTGGTCTCTCTGTCTCTCTGTTACATACATGCATGTGGTGCACATAATACATGCAGGCAAGATCACTCAAACACCATAAAAAAGATGCTATCACACACAGCACTAGTGGAATTGTTGTTGTAGGACACTCATATAGAGAGACTGGACACCAAGACATTTGTGCCAGGAAGTAAGTAGAGTTTGTGTCTGCAAACTCAATGGGTTCATGCCCAAAGGCCGAGCCTGTACATAGGGTCGTTTTCTTATATATCTTGTTACCCCCTAGTTTCTTTGTCTCCACTACATGGAAAGTATGTATGTTCTTATTGGGCACTCTGGATTACAGGGCCACAGCATGGTTGTAGATGTTCAACTCTCTCTCTCTCTCTCTCTCTCTCTCCAGTTTCTCCACCCTAGCCCAAGTCCGCCGGGAGAAGAGGTTGGCCCTGATAATCCAGGGGGCCAGGGAGACCATAGTCTCCCAAATATGAAGGGCGTTAGCCTCAGTTAGTTCAAGCCCTCGGGACTGCAACATGAGTTGTAGAGCCTTTAGGGCTGGTTCTTTCTTAGCTGACGTTTCGTTACCCATATTGGGGACTCACTTGTCCTGGACTTCCGCTTGGCCTCCATCATGTAGGGGTCCCCTTTCGAGCCCCATGTTGGGCGCCAGGGTGTGGGGGTTGGGGTCTTAACTGGTCCAGAACACGCAGGACTGGCTGGATCGAGGAAGGACAGGTGTGTGGCTTGCCCATTCCCAGCCTCCAGGTCCCGGAGACAATCAGACGCAGCAGGGAGTCAAGTTGAGCAGGATCTCACTTTATTGTAGCAGGGTGGGGCCTTATATACATTCCCTGGACATAGGGGTGGGGATAGTGATGTACAGAGTGGGGTGCTGGCTTTGGGCCAATGAAATACATCCAGGTAAATGGTGTCCAGGCAGGGGGCGTTTTCAAGTGAATCTTGCTGCATTATTCTCATGCGGAAGTGACTGGCGAAAAAAACAGGTCACTAAACTCGAGCCAGGCTTAGAGAATTCCAACAGGCCATGTTCTCGGAGAGCCTGTAAGGCCCAACAAATTCCCAGCATCCGCATGGTAGCTAAGAACCGTCTTTAACTCCAGTTCCAGGGGAATTCGACCCCCTCTTCTGACCTCTGTGGCATTGCACAACACGGGTGCACCAACCTACAAGCAGACAGTATACTCACACATAAAAAAATAATAAATTAAAAACAAACAAACAAAACTTGCCTAAGCTAATAAAGAAAAAAAAAAAACAGCCCAAGTTCCCTGTAAATATTTTTTGTAATATTCACACCTGCAATCATTCTTATCATAAAAAGTAAAACAATCAATAATAGTACAGCCACTCAGCTAAGCTCAGCAATTTAGCAATTTTGCAGTGAAAAAAAGTTAATATTAACTTTCAGTTCTAAGGACTTCATTTTTTCAGGGGAGGGGGCTTTTTGAGGCAGGGTCTCCCTTTAGTCCCAGCTGGCCTGGAGCTCACTCTGTAGACTAGACTGGCCTTGAACCCACAGATATCTGCCTGCCTCTGCCTCCCCAGTGCTAGGATTAAAGGCGTGTGCCACCACACCTGGCCAGGACTTCATTCTTTTTTTTTGGTCTTTTTGAGACAGGGTCTCCTTGTAGCCCCAGCTGTCCTGGAACTCACTCTGTAGACCAGGCTGGCCTTGAACTCACAAAGATCCGCCTGCCTCTGCCTCCCAAGTGCTAGGATTAAAGGCATGTGCCACCACACCCGGCAGGACTTCATTCTTTATGCTTGCAATGGTTACAATAGGTTGCTTTGGACAGTGTAAACGTGAGCTTTAAAGTTTTTATTTATTTATTTGTATAGTTCTGTTCTATGTTGGTAGTCGTATGTGTATGAATGTTTTTTTTTTTTTTGTCTGATATAGGTATGATGTTGCTCCTGCTCGTGTAATAAGCACTTGTTGAGGCAAAGAGGGCATAGATTCCCCTGGAACTGGGCATTTCAAAGAAAATGATGGTTCTTAGCGACACAATGCGTGATGCTGGGAAATTGAACCGCGCGGGTCCTCTGCATAAGAGGAGCTCGGTGGCTCTTAACCACTGAGCCATCTCATCTAGCGTCCTGTGGATTTCCTGATTCTTATTTTGCTTTTTATTCATGTCCTTTTGTTTTCCTGCCGTTCTCTCTTTAATACACCTCTCTGCAGAGCGTTATATTCTAAGGGATACAAATCTTTTTGAGTCAGAACACTAGAATCTGTGACCTAACTGGACTTAGTTTCACTTTGCCCCCATTCCTTTTTTAGTTTAAATCACGACCACAAAGTCTAAATCCTTTCTTTACTTGGGCAATCTGTGCATGATACACTTTATTCTTAATTGCTACCGTATAATATTTTAATGTTGTAGTACACAGTGACCATTATAGACCTTCACACAAGGCTTCATTTCTACGAAAGGCATGGTATGTCTGTTCCTTGAGGCCGAACGTAGGTGCCCTAATTTAAGAAAGCCAATAGTTAAGCAAGTTTAGAAACAACGAGAATTTATATGCATAAAAGAATTATTAAACCAAGGTCAGAAAACAAATTACCCAAGTAAGGTTGTGGGAGTGTGATGGCACATCCCAGCACTCAGGAGTTCAGAGGCAGTGGATCTCTGGTGAGTTCAAGGCCCATGCTTGGTCCTACATAGTGAGCTCCAGGCAGCTAGGACTAAAGGAGAGACCCCTTCTCAAAAAAAAAAAAAAAAAAAAAGTAAGACAAAAGAAACCAAGGTCAGCTGGGGAGCAGACTTCAACCAGATACGAGTCAGGTCACTGGAGACTTGTCAAGCAGTGACCTTCAGAATGACACTGCCACTTTGTTTTTCTATAGCTAAACTTTGGGGTCCTTTAGATCCTGATAATGGGTACCAATTGCCACAACCTGTGCTTTTTTCCAGCATGGAAGACCATTGTGCTATTCCCTGATGGCAGAATGAGTGACATTCAGAGGGATCAAAAATAAAAATAAAAACTAAATGTGTCAGGGACTGCTGCGTCCTGAAAGCTGACCTCAACTTCCAAGAACTTTCTGCTCAGGTAGACGAAACACTAGGTGAACTCCACCAATTGGTTCAATTTGACTCAGATTCCCATACATCTTAGCTGAAGTGGTTCTTCAGAACCGACGCGAGGACTGGACTTACTTTCCTCCAACAAGATGGCCTGTGCATGAGTCTAGAGAACAATGTTTTTTTGTTTTTAAATTTTTAATTAATTTTCCCCCAAATTACAACAGGCATAACGATACTTACAAAACCATATGGATTTTTAAAATTTATATATATATATAAGTATATTAGTATATATATAATAATTCTTTATCAAATTTAGACCCATGTTCCCCCCATCCCCCACCCACCAGAGCTCATGATTCTCCAAAACATGCTTTTCATGTTCTTTCTAGTCTTTCTCAATATCTTCCAATGTGGAAGTTGACTGTTTTGAGCAGAAGTTCACTGTTTCAGTCAGGTCTTTGTGCAGTCCTTTTGTTTGTTTGTTGTTGTTTCCCAATATGCATCACTCCAACTGCTTTGGACAAAAGTTCAGGGGCCCATGCACAGGAAATACTACAACTAGGTAATTGGCACTAGCATCCACAGATGAGGGATACCATTCATTGTTTGTTTTTCTGGGACTGTGTTACTTCACTCATCATGATGTCTCCAGCCTCCAGCCATTTCCTGCAACTCATGATGTCGTCTTTCTTTACTGCTGCATAGAACTCCATTGTGCGAGATGTACCACATTTTTCTCTAATGTAGGGCCCCAGGGTATAAATTCCTCTTAGGACTTGCTTTTAAGGTATCCCATATGTTTTGTTGTGTTGTATTGTCATCTAGTTCCAGAATGCTTTATTTCAGGAATGCTTTTATGTTCTTTCTATCTCTTCCTTGACCTATTCATTTATTCAAGAGTGTGTGTTTAGTCTACCATGTGTTCTTGTAATTCATAGGGCTATCCTGGTGTTGATTGTTGAGCTTTTTGCACTGTGGTCTGATAGAATGCATCGAAATTATTTCAATCTTTTTTTTGTATTTTTGTGGGTTTCTTCTGTGTCCCAGTATATGTGGTTGATTTGGAGAACTTTCCTGTGGGGTGCTGAGTAGAAAGTGTATTCTCTGGTATTAGGGTGGAATGATTCGGTAGAGGTCTAGGGTCCATATGGTGTACATATCATTCAGTTCGATGTCTCTGTTCATCGTCTCTGTTGACCTATCCAAAGGACTCAGTGGGGTATGAGTCCCCTCTATGAGTGTACTGGGGTTAGTCTGTGACTTGTGGTCTGGAGAATTGTTCTTTATAAAGTTTTGGTGCACCAGAGTTTTGGTGCATTATATATTCATGATTGTGAATCTTCTTGGTGAATTGTCCTTTGATAAAATGTAAATGGCCTTTCTTTTGTCTCTTCTGATTTCTTTTACTTTGAAGTCTATTTTGTCTGTATATTAAAAATAGCACACCTTCGCTGTTCTTTTTGTTACCATTTGCTTTGAATTATTTTTTTCCACCTTTCACTTTAAGGTGGTGCCTGTCCTTGAGAGGTAAGACGTGTGTTCTCTTGTAGACAGCATATTGATGGATTCTGTTTCCTAATCCAATCTCCCAGATCTTATGTCTTTTGATTGGGGATTATAGTCCATAATTATAAGGTTAGAGTGATAGGTTGTTGTTGCTCTTTTTGCCTATTATCCATTTTGTATTTGGGTTTAGGTTTCTACTTCTGCAGTTTGTTGTTATTGATTTCTCTTTCTAGGTGCCCTAGGGTTGGTTGCTCTCCTTTCTTACTGTCCTTCTTTGCAATTCTATCAGTATTCTCTAGCAGGTGTGGTTTTCCAGACCATGATGTATTCTTTCAATCTCTGTTTATGTCATCAGGGAAGGTTTTTCCTCTCTTCTACTTCAACATATGACATTTTTGCTAGGGTTAGTAGACCTGGGTAGGCATCTATTGTCCTTTACACTTGGGAATTGCTTTGCTCCAGGTTTTTTCTTGCTTTCATATGTTTGCATTGAGAAGTCAGTTGTAATTCTGATAAGGTTTCCCCTTATAGGTCACCTTGTTGTTTTTCTCTGTGGCTTTAAGGATTTTTGTGTTTTGGGATAAGTCTTTGGTGGGTCGCTCTTAAGTTGTTAGGAGGTACCAGTTTTTCTTCTTTGCTGCTTTTTTTTTATATAAGTTTTTTTTTTTTTTTTTTTTGATTTTTTTTTCTCTTATACATTTCATTTATTATTTATCTATTTTTTTTTTTTTCTCTCTCTCTGTTTCTATATTTTGGAATAATTTAAGCATATTTGTTGTAGATATTGTTTTTTTTTGTTTTTTTCTTCCCTTTTTTTTTTTTTTTTTTTTTTTTTTTTTTTTTTTTTTTTTTTTTAATTAATTTCTTTTTTCATTATATTTTTTGCTATGAAATATTCGGAAATTAGACCTATAGATACGCTGGCCTTTTGGGAACTCTCTAGATCTGGTACTGGCTCTACTGCCTATTTCACTCCAGTGTCTAGGTATTAAAGGCATTGTTCGGACACTTTGGGACCAGGCCCGGTTTTATTGGAACAACTGGGATGTTACTAGCATTTTAGCTGAAGAGATGATGTGAAGCCGCTGGAGATATGAGTCTCATGTTCTTATTTGATCTTGTCTGTTTGGGAGTTCTATGTGCTTCTTGTAGTTTGATATTTTTGGACTTGTCCTTTTTTTTTTACTTTGGGGAGTTTTTCATCTATTATTCTATTAAATATCTGATCAATAGCTGAAATATGTACTACATATAGTGAATTTGTCTTAACTACTGTTCCTTCCTCTATTCTTATATTTGTCCAGAGTTTGGATGTCTTTTTCGCAGGGAGGGGTATCATCCATTAGCAAAAAGTTCCCCCTGGCCACTAGGATCAGTATCTCTGCCTTAGCCAAGGAGCCCCCACCTTTTACTCTGTGTATTTGGCTGTAATGTTATCTTCTTTGTCGTATTATTCATGTGATCACAAGTACCTTATCCTTAAGACATGTTTGTTAGTCTTAGGTCTCTGGTGGGGAGTTTTTTATATTTCCTATTCAGGGTCTAGATATTCTTTGTTCTGCTTCCTCCATTCTGCTTCTGAGGCTTTTTCCATTCCTTTCCTCTTGATTGGATGAGTGTTTGATTTCCTTTTTCATTTCCTCTTCTGATTTCTTTAGTATTTCTACTTCTTTTTGGAGCTTCTCAATCTCTTCTTGTAGTTCTTTGCTTCGCTGGTTGGTTTCCTTATCTTTTTCAGCATGGGATCTTTTCAGTGTTTCTACTTCCTTCTGGAGCTTGTAATTCTCTCTCTCTAGGTCCTTCTTGAGTTCTTCATTCTCTTTTCTCAGTTCTTTGATTTGCTCTTATAATGTTGTAGTTCTTTAAATATGTTCCCAATTGTGTTTCTGATATCTGTGTCCTGGGGCATCCCTAGAGGGATCCCACTGTAGGAATCCTCCATAGGGTTGGTAGAACTTGGTGCAGGATTATCCTGCCCCTTTCCAGTGTTGTCTCTTCTTCATGTTCCTGGCATATGGGCTTCTCCTTGCCTGTATTCCAATGTGAGTCCTAAATGCCTCTTCACTGTGTTGAAAGCTTGCTTTTCTTGCCTCCTTCAGATGCCTTTGTAATTCCAGTTGGCGGGGGTGGGGGTGTGTGTGCTCTTTAGGCCACGCCCCGGTACCTGCGCTTCTGCTGGCCTCAGGAGATCTCAGATCAATTTTATTTATTTTTATTTTATTATTTTTTTAAATTTTATTTATTTATTTTTTATGTGTAATGAATGTACTGTCTGCATGTAGGTTTGTGCACACCCATGTCGTGCAGTACCGCGGAGGTCAGAAGAGGGTGTTGGATTCCCCTGGAACTGGAGTTCTCCTGGAATTGGAGTTTCAGACAGTTCTCGGCCACCATGTGCGTGCTGGGAATCGAACCTGGGTCCTCTGTAAGAGCGGTCAGTGCTCTTAACCGCTAGGCCATCTCTCCAGCCCCAGTCCATTGCTTTTCAACTTAGCATCAGGCAAGCATTTGGGCTGTGTGCTGGATAGCTTTAGTGTCAACTTGACACACCTGGGTTGAGGGAGCCTTAATTGGGGAATTGGCTCCATTGGATTGGACTGTGGCCACATCTGTGGAGTATTGTCTTGATGGTCGAGCAGTGTGGGAGGGCCCGGCCCACAATGAGTGGTGCCATCCTCGGCAGGTTGTTGTGTACAGTATAAGAGAGCAGGCTGAGCATGGGCCAGGGGAGCAAGCCAGTAAACAGCATCCTCCATGGCTTGTGTTTCAGCTACTGCCTCCAGGTTCCTGCCCTGAGTTCCTTCCTTGGGCTCCCTGAGTGATGAACTGTGACCCAAGAGATGTAAGCTGAATAAACTCTTTCCTCCCCAAGTTGGTGTCTGTCAAAGTGTTTTGTCACAGCAATGGAAGACAAACTAGAACAGGCTGTGAGCAAACTGCTGCCAGACTCTTTATCAAAATATCCCATTTGCTGCCTAAGTCTTTATTTTCCTCTGGAGCTACATTTTTTGCAGCAATGCTTTTTTCCAGGCTTCTACTAGAATGGCCCCTTAAGCTCTGCTTACAGTAGTCAACAGCTTTTTTATTTTATTTATTTTTATTTTTATTTATTTCTGTATGTGTATGAATGTACTGTCTGCATGCAGGTTTGTGCACCTGTGTCGTGCAATGCTGCGGAGGTCAGAAGAGGGTCTCGGATTCCCCTGGAACTGGAGTTCTCCTGGAATTGGAGTTTCAGATGGTTTTTGGCTTCTATGTGGGTGCTGGGGATCGAACCTGGGTCCTCTGTAAGAGCGGTAGGCGATCCTAACCGCTAGGCCATCTCTCCAGCTCAGTCAACAGCTTTTCTAGCCCAAAGTTCAAAAGTCTTCCACATTTCTCCAAACATCCACATGGTCAGGTTCTTCACAGCCAACACCCCACTCCTGGTACCAAATAACTGTATTAGTCACTTTTCTGTTGCTGTGATATAACACCATGACAAAAGGAACTTATAAAAGGAAGAGTTTATTTGAGCTTACGATTGATGGTTCCAGGGAATTAGAGTCCATTGTGGCGGGAGGCATGGCGGCTGGAGCTGGAGCAGCACGCCAAGGGTCACATCTCGCAATGAGCACAGGAAGCAGAGAGAGAGTGACTGGAGACCACAAGGCTTGTTAAACTCACTAAGCCTGCCCCCAGTGACACACTTCCTCTAGCACGGCCACACATTCTAAGACCTCCAAGAACAGAGCCACCAACTGGAGACAAATGTCTGAAATACTTAAAGCCTATGGGGGACACTCATTGAAACTACCACAGTATTATTTTTGGTAGTAAGTGTGATTGGCTACTGTACTTATAAAAGCTGTGTAACCCATTTCTTGGGGCCCCACTCCTCCCGAGCTGAGTGGGGTCTGGCTGTAATTAATATACCATCGTTTTTAACTCTACATGGTGCTGCAAGTGGTCTCTCTGTCTCTCTGTTACACTACATGCATGTGGTGCACATACATACATGCAGGCAAGACACTCATACACATAAAAAAGAATGCTATCACACAGCACTAGTGGAATTGTTGTTGTAGGACACTCATATAGAGAGACTGGACACCAAGACATTTGTGCCAGGAAGTAAGTAGAGTTTGTGTCTGCAAACTCAATGGGTTCATGCCCAAAGGCCGAGCCTGTACATAGGGTCGTTTTCTTATATATCTTGTTACCCCCTAGTTTCTTTGTCTCCACTACATGGAAAGTATGTATGTTCTTATTGGGCACTCTGGATTACAGGGCCACAGCATGGTTGTAGATGTTCAAATGTGCACCGAGACTGTGACACGTGCAGTAGATACTGATTCATGTCTGGCTCCCTTCCTCTGTCTTGGCTGTGGCATGGGGCCCACAGGCAGGGTCTTCTTGGAACCAGAGTCTGCCTTGGTGTGTCCCACTCCTGTCAGTGGACTTGGGGTGCTCGGAGGGGAATCTTCCCATGGCAGCTCCCACAGGCTACCTAGAATATAATTTCCATCTTTTAAAAAAATTATTTTTATTTTTTTTAATGCATATGAATGTACTGTCCACATGTAGGTTGGTGCACCCATGTCGTGCGATGCTGTGGAGGTCAGAAGAGGGTGTCAGATTCCCCTGGAACTGGAGTTAAAGATGGTTCTTAGCCACCATGTGGGTGCTGGGGATCAAACCCGGGTCCTGTGCAAGAGCAGTTGGCACTCCCAACTGCTGAGTCATCTCTCCAACCCCATATTTTTGTTTTATGTATGAATGTATTGCCTACATGCATGTGAGTGCACCTATGTCGTGCAGTGTCTATGGAGTCAGAAGAGGGCGTGAGATTCCCTGGAACTTGATGGTCATTAGGTGCCATGTGGGTGCTGGTTCTTCTGCATGAGCAGTTAGTGCTCTTAACCACTGAGCCAGCTTGCTCCAGCCCCTTTAATTTCCATCTTCACAGTTCTCTGCAGTGTCATATTTTTGATGATGAGTAGGTGCAGAGTGTCCATGGGGCAGGGGAACGAGAACCAGGTGAGGACTGCACAGTGACATCAGTGCTGTTTTCTTTTTCAAATCAGTGAGGATTATCCATGGTGCATGCAGGTGGGGAGTGTCCCAGCCAGTTAGTTCTGTAGAACTAGTTTGCAGCTTGTTTTGTCCCCATGTGGAATGATTGGGTGGTTTGTGGGGCACGGCCCCACTTACTGACTCATCCATGAGCTCTTTGTTTTCAAGATTCCCATAATCCCAAAGATTCAGACTAGAGTTCCAGATAGCTGGAGTTTATCTCAAACAAACAAATGACCTAAAAAACAATTTTTAAAAATTATTTACTTATTTATTATTTATTGTTTTTTTTTTTGTCTTTTCGAGACAGGGTCTCCCCGTAGCCCCAGCTGTCCTGGAACTCACTCTGTAGACCAGGCTGGCCTTGAAGTCACAAAGATCCGCCTGACTCTGCCTCCCAAGTGCTAGGATTAAAGGCATGCACCACCATGTCCGGCCTATTTATTTATTTTTTATGTGTATGAATGTATTGTCTGCATGTGGGTCTGTGCACCTGTGTTGTGCAATGCCGTGTTGGTCAGAAGAGGGTATCAGATTCCCCTGGGACTGGAGTTCTACTGGAATTGGAGTTATAGACGGTTCTCAGCCCCCATGTGTGTGCTGGGGATCGATCCTGGGTCCTCTGCAAGAGTGGTCGGTGCTCTTAACTGCTAGGCCATCCCTCCAGCCCCCTAACAAACAATTTTTAGCTCTTGTTGATACCCTTGTGACAGAGACAATCTCCAGATGGGAGTCTTTGCCATAGCTGACCTACCCCTGTCCCTTCTTTCCCCAACTGGTCCTCATGTCTCCACCTCCATGTACCACCATGTCCTGCATGCTGGAAGGTTGGATGGGTTTCCCTTCAAGTGGAGGATGCCATTCAGCCAAATACCGTAGTGGTGGCAAGGTTCTGAGGGTGGAAGGTGAGGTAATTTCTCTCTCTGGATTTCTGTTTCTTCATCTGTATTGGGAAGGGCTGGCCTAGATCATTTTCTGAGATAGAATTACTTTGGCTGGGATCCCCCCCAAAGCATACCTACAACTAAGATTCCAGTGAGACAAGCTTTAGGTTTTCAGAGCAGGCTGGGATGCCAGGCTCCAGTGGTGTGACCCTTTGGGTGGCCCACTCATTTCTGCTGTCTGAGGACCAAGTTCTGACCTCCCTGAGAGGGACGCTAGAGCCTGTCCCTGCTTGCACATCTGTGACTGGAAGCAACAGTGCAGGCCTGGAGGAGGGAGCCTGTAGCCTCACAGAACATCTCCTCAGAGAGCAAGATGCAGGATGGGTTTCCTAAGAATCGTTCAGTGCTGGACTAGAGTGTCTGGATGTATGAGTTAGGAGGACACATCAGAAAGGAGGTATAGAGACCAGGACAGAGGTTAGATCTGGGGATAGGGGCAGGGACTCAATGGCGCCAGATACAGGGTCAGTGTATTTATTAAAGTATTTATTATAAGAGTTTCAAGGCAGGCATTGTGGCACAGGCTGGGTTACATGAGACCCTGTTTCTTTTTTGGTCTTTTTGAGAGACCTGTTTCAAAACCACCAAAAGAATTTGTTTTTTCAAACCTACAAGACAGAGAAGATTACAAAAGTTTTCACGCACACAACACATTTTCATACACATTTTCTCTCTTTCTTTTTTTGAGATAGGTTCTCACTGTATAACTCAATCTTATCCTGGAACATCTGATCCTTCTGCCTCAGTCTCCAAGGTAATGCAATTATAGACGTGGATCACCTTCTTTTTTTTTTTTTAATTTTATTTCTCTATGTGTATGAATGTACTGTCTGCATGCAAGTTTGTGCACCCGTGTCGTGCAATGCCGTGGAGGTCAGAAGAGGGTGTCAGATTCCCCTGGAACTGGAGTTCTCCTGAAATTGGAGTTTCAGACAGTTCTCGGCCGCCATGTGGGTGCTGGGGATCGAACCCGGGTCCTCTGTGAGAGCAGTCGGCGCTCTTAACCGCTAGGCCATCTCTCCAGCCCCATGGATCACCTTCTTTAGTTTAATGTAGTTTAACGGATGCTTTTGTTTCACTACACAGTGTGAACAGCTAAAAAGTTTGCAATACTTGCCAACCTGCTGCGATTACTTCCTTTCAGCCTGATTCTAAAATTTGCCAGGAGCCCAGTCACCTCATGGAAAATTACTAGCTTGCTTAACTCAGGAATTTATGGGCATGATGAGCATTGTGGTCATTGAAAGGACATCTGGTACTTTCAGATACACCCTTCCCCCTCTCCAAACTGTGGTGACTCACTTCCCGCCAACGGATTTTCCCGCCTGCTTGCCTTTTTAAACCCTGTGCAAAATAAAGACTGCTGGGTCCTCTGGCAGGAAGGGCAGAGAGGAGAGCCAGGCCAGCCTGTCTCTCCTCTGGGGCTGAGCGGGATGGCGAGTGTTGACACCAGAAAAGAACTACATGGGGGGTTGGGAGTCTTGTCAAAGCAAGAACTCACTTTATTGAGTCAGGCAGCTGCTTATATATGCTTGGTGGGAGGGGTGGAGAAAGGAAGGCGGCAGAGGAGATAAGTAGAGAGGGGGGATAGCTTTGGGCCAATAGTAATTCGCCACATTGGTTGTAGGCGTTTTCAGGTCGGGCTATGCTGAGTCACTCCTATGCAGAAGTGACTGGCCAGAGACAGGTTGCTAAACTCTAGTCAGGCTCAGGGGGTTAAAGTAGGCCACATTCTCTAGGGCCCATAGAGCCCAACAATTCCCCCTTTTGTTTTTGTAATGCAGGAGGAGAAACATAGCCCCTGTCTTAGGTTGTCTATTCTTGCAAACTCAGTCTTACCCGTCTTTGGGATACAAACAGCTTAGGTTTGGCCCCTGTCTAAGGTTGACTGCACAAAGATCTTGCCTGTCATTGGGTGCTATGACTCCGGTCTGCTGAAGAGCCTCTCCATGCCCTGTCTTATGTTGCCCCAGTCTCTCTGGGGTCTTACCTGTCATTGGCCACATGGAGGGTGGGGGTCCGACGATCATATGAAGATGGCCATTCATAAGGCCCTGGCTCCTGGCTGGAGAGCCTGTGATAGTGGACCTTGACCTGATGTTAACTTTACTGCATCTAACCTTCCCTGGATAAATTGAGTGATTTTGTTAATCACGCAGGGCCCAAGGGTAAGAATTAGGAAGAGTGTAAGAAGGGGTCCAAGCAGAGGAAGGAGGTAGGGCAGGAAGCCATGAGTTCCTTGATTTTATTTCAGACAATTCCAGATCTAGCCTCCAGGCGTTGTCTGGCCGCATTGGGGTCTCCAAGTCCCCCATCACTGGGCAGGATGAGAACCAGCAGCAGGAGGAGCAATGTCACTGTCATCCTGGACTGCTCCTGAGGGAAGAGCAGAGGGGCCACCCTCAGGGGTGAAACACTCCCTGGAGGGGTCATTATCATTGTCTCCCTGTTGGGGGAGATATTTAAGGTCTCTTGCCGGCACCCAGATGGGCCTTTTTTCATTTTGGGGGAAAATACATCCGAATCCTCTCCCCGCTGTGAGGAGCAGGTCTGGTCCCCTCCACACCCCGGTGAGTGGGTCCCTCCATCTGACCCGAATAGAGCTATAGGTGACAGATGAGGACCAGTGCCTCTGGAAAGGAGATACGTGTGGTTCTTCTTTTGAAAAATTTAAAATATTTAGTGTAAAAAGGGCCTTCTTTAATTGATCATAAGGGGACAGGGATTCCCCCTTTTGTTTTTGTAACTGAGCCTTGAGGGTTTGATTGAACCTTTCAAAAATAGCCTGTCATCAAGGGTTATGGGGATACCAGTAGAATGTGAGATCTTCCATGTTTGGAGGAATTCTATAAAAGATTTACTTATGAAGCATGGGCCATTGTCTGTTTTAATTTGATCAGGCAACTCGAGGGTAGCAAAGCATTGGAACATACGGCTAATAACATGTTTAATCTTTTCACACATGTGTGCGGATGCCCAGCAGGCACAAGAAAAGGTGTCCACAGACACAAAGATATACCTAAGTTTTCCAAAGGGAGCATAGTGTGTGATATCTATTTGCCAAAGGTGATTAGGCCGAAGGCCTTGAGGGTTACTCCCAGGGGCCTGAAGTGGAGGAATCTGCATAAAAGGTTGACAGGATCTACAAGTGCGAATAATTCTTTTTAGATCTTGAACGGGCACATGGGGAAACTCATTTTTGAGGCCCCTCCAGTTAGCATGTGTGAGTTGGTGGAACTGGGTCACTTCCATTAAATTATGGCATTGGGGTATGGAAGCTAGTTGGTCAGCCAATTTATTGCCATCTGAAAGGAACCCAGGCATGTTTTGATGCCCTCTAAGATGCTGGGGGAAGATAGGGCTGGTTCTTTGTTTAAGTAGGACCCTGGTCTGAATCATTAGAGGAGATATGGGGTTAGAATCTAACCTCACATGGGCCTCTACCAGATTGGGCAGTAAATTGATGACATAAAGGCTGTCTGAGAACAGGATAAAGGGCTCAGGTATAGAGTCAAGTGCTAGGACAACAGCAAAGAGCTCCTTAAACTGTGCCGACCCTTCAACCTCATGAGAGGTGGTTCTTATGGGGGTAGGTTTCTGTCCTTTTTGTAGTGGTGGATAAATGACTACTGAGGCCCCAAGATGCCCTCCATCCATGAATACGATGAGGAACTCAGGATCAGGCCAGGTAAGGAAAAGTCGGGGAGGCTCCCATTCTAGCCAAGAGAAGGAACTCATCCATTTATAAGCGCCATAATGGCAATCAATTTTGCCAGGAAATCCTTCAAGTGCCAGCGCAATTTTGTCATTATTCTTTTGTAACCAGGCAAAGTCTGTCGATTTGTAGGGGGTGATGATGAACTGGGGCTCAGTCCCAAACAGTCTTGACTGCTACTTCTCTTCCTTTAACTATGCAGTCGGCCATCTGATTGGTCATGAATACACCCTTGGTACTCCCCCCACTGAGAGGTGTACCCATTGAACGGGCTCACCGTCTTGGGCCAAGAGGGCTGTGCACAAGGTCTTCCCGGGAAAAAGGCAGAGGGAGATGGGTACATGTGGGTCAAA
This sequence comes from Rhizomys pruinosus, assembly GCA_009823505.1. Lineage (NCBI taxonomy): Eukaryota > Metazoa > Chordata > Mammalia > Rodentia > Spalacidae > Rhizomys > Rhizomys pruinosus. The sequence continues at coordinate 103,146 of VZQC01008291.1, read as the reverse complement.
CCATTTTAGGGAGGCCCCATTTATGGATTGTTGTATTTTTGCAAGTGCCTGCCAACAAAGGAGAGGTAGTGTCACCCTCAGATTTAAATCTGGGCCCTTTAGGAGGTCAAATAGGGGAACCATCTCCTCAGTGGTTACAGGAATCCAGGGTCTCATCCAATTAATCTCCCCCAGAAGTTTTTGGAGCTGGGGCAGATAGGATTCCTGTAAGTAAAGCTGAGGTTTGGCAGGGAAAATGGAGTCCAAGGAGAGGATGGACCCCAAAATTTTAAAAGGTGGGATAGTCTGAATTTTGTCCGGAGCCACGGTAAAGCCGCTTTCCCGTAGAATGGAGAAGCATCTGGCAGTGAGTTCCTGAAGGTCAGAGGCCTCAAGGATGCCCAAAATTATATCATCCATATAGATATAAAAGAGTATGTTTGGTCACCTTAGGAGTGGAGTAAAGAGCTGTGTCAAGTAATATTGGCAAATAGGGGGGCTATTAGCCATGCCCTGGGGAAGGACCGTTCACTCAAATCTTAAGTCCGGTCCCTGAAAGTTAATAGAGGGAAGTGAGAAGGTAAACTTTTCCCTATCATGTTGTTGCAGGGGGATAGAGAAGAAGCAATCCTTTATGTCGATGACAGTCAGATGGTATGAACTGGGGATAGCAGGGACCCAGGGGAGCCCCCTCTGTGGTGTTCCCAGTGGTACCATTCTCTCATTGATTTTTCTAAGATCCTCTAGGAACCTCCAGGAGCCATTAGCTTTCTTAATAACAAATACAGGAGAGTTCCAGGGACTAGTGGATGGCTTTAGATGCCCCAGGTCCAACTGTTGCTGGACCAATGAGTGTAGTTGTTGGAGTTTATGGGTAGGAAGAGGCCACTGCTCCACCCATATGGGATCCCCCATTTTCCATTGTATCTGGATTACCGGGGGGCGAGCAGTAGCCCTTAGGATTGGGGGTGGACTGAGGAATGCTTTCGTCTGGGTTGGTCAAAGTAAGGGTCTTGGTAGTTGGGGTGGCTCTCCAGCCCCTGCTCGAGCTGTTGTTCATATTCTTCCTGGTCTAGGAGATCATTATAAAATGCCTTATGATCTGTTGTGATAAAGGCCTCTGCCTCACCCAGAATGTCCTGACCCAAGGGATTGGCTGTCAGGCCAGGGACCACAAGAGGGCGCACCTCCCCATGACTTCCACTAGGGTATGCCCAGCGCAGCCAGGCAGCTGTCTCCCATGATGTAGACTGGCCGCCCACACCCAGCAAAGGCGGACCAGGTACCAACTGCCAAGAATGGGGCACTTCTTCCTTTCTTATTACTGTACAATCAGCCCTAGTATCAATGAATAATTTGAAAGTTTTGCCCCCTATTGTTAGGGTCATTTTTGGCCTCAAGCCAGGAACCAGTGGAACGGTCCAATGAGCCTGGACTGGCCTGTTCCCCTTCTTTAACGGGGCTGGGGGCAGCCCCACAGGGAGTTTAAAGACTCACCCTTAAGGTTAAATTTGGACCTTGTCCTGGTTTGTCTTTCATTGCTATGACAAAACACTCTGACCAACACCAACTTGGGGAGGAAAGGGTTTATTCAGCTCACATCTCCTGGGTCACAGTTCATCACTTAGGGAGCCCAAGGCAGTAACTCAGGGCAGGAACCTGGAGGCAGGAGCTGAAGCACAAGCCATGGAGGACTGCTGTTCACTGGCTTGCTCCTGGCTTGCTCTCTACTGGCTTGCTGCTCTGGCTCATGCCCAGCCTGCCTTCTTATACTGTCACTGCTCAACAATCAAGACAATACACCACAGATGTGGCCACAGGCCAATCCAATGGAGCCAATTGCCCAATCGAGGCTCCCTCAACCCAGGTGTGTCAAGTTGACACCAAAGCTATCCAGCACAATTGACCCCTTGTCAACTTGACACACAAACACATCACTATTAAACCACCTTTCCAGTTCTTATCCCCAAAGTATGATGTTAACACTAATCACAACCTAAGACAGTACATCCTTAAAAGCCCCACAGTCCTTAAAATGTCCAAACACTTAAAAGTCCAGTCTATTAAAAGTCTCTTAACTGTGGGCTGCTGTAAAATCCAAAACAAGTACTGTCTTATTTCAAAGGGAAGAATCAGGCACTCTCAAACAAAACCTAAGTCCAGCAAGTAGCTCAAGGCTGGACACCTGGGATTCACTCACGATCTTCTGGGCTCCAAAGGGTCTCGGCAGCTCCCCCTCTCCGACTCTGCCGTCCGTGGCACACTCATCTCGCAGGCCCAGGCCGACTCCATTCTACACCTACCGCTGCTCTTGGTGGTCGTCCCAGGGTACCGGCATCTCCAAAAAGCTGGGGTCGCTACTGAAACTGAGGCAGCACCTTCACCAATGGTCTCTTCTGACCTCTCCTGGTGCAAAGCCTCAGCTTCTCTCCATGACCCCTGCAATCCTGGGGTCTTCACAGCAACCGAGGTGCACTTCCACCAATGGTCTTTCCTGACCTCTCACAGTGCCAAGCCTCGGCTGCTCTCTGTGACCCCCTCAAATTTCAACACCGGAACCATATAGGAGACTCTTACACGTTACCAAGTCCGGCTTCTGGCTCGAGATGGAGGCTCAGGCCCTTTCTGGGTCACAGCTTCTGTGTGCTGACCTTGAAGATATTCTCCCCAGAAGATTTCACCTCAGTGATGCTGGTCTCTTGTTACTTACAGCTGATTTTTCAGCCCCAGCTAACCAGCATCAATTGCCCCAGTACCACAAAAGTTTCACTTCAGGTTCTGGTCTCTTGTTACTTACAGCTGATTCTCCACAGCCCCAGCTGACCAGAACCCACAGATTACACAGTCCTGATGATCTCTGCTCTCCTTTGAAACTAGAAACTTCACAAGCCAGGCCTCCATCTTCTACAACTCCTTCAGCAAAACTGCTCCAAGCTCCACAGCAACAATCTTTAGGCATTCAATGATCTTCCCAGCCCAAAGTTCCAAACGCCTCCACAATCCTTCCCCAAAACACCAAGGTCAGGTCTGTCACAGCAATACCCCACTCTTCTGGTACCAATTTCTGTCCTAGTTTGTCTTCCATTGCTGTGACAAAACACTCTGACCGACACCAACTTGGGGAGGAAAGGGTTTATTCAGCTTACATCTCCTGGGTCACAGTTCATCACTTAGGGAGCCCAAGGCAGGAACTCAGGGCAGGAACCTGGAGGCAGGAGCTGAAGCACAGGCCATGGAGGAATGCTGTTCACTGGCTTGCTCCCCTGGCTCATGCCCAGCCTGCCTTCTTATACAGTACACAACAACCTGCCCAGGGTGGCACCACTCATTGTGGGCTGGGCCCTCCCACACTGCTTGACCATCAAGACAATACTCCACAGATGTGGCCACAGGCCAATCCAATGGAGCCAATTGCCCAATCGAGGCTCCCTCAACCCAGGTGTGTCAAGTTGACACCAAAGCTATCCAGCACAGACCTGCAATCCCGGGCCCAATGAAAACCCTTTTTACAGTGAGGATAGGGTGTATGGGGACCGCCCTCCCTGGGGGGGCAGGAGGACCTCGGGGTTGGTTAGCCTGCCTGAAGGGCAGCTGCCATGGCTCACTCTGATGAGAAGTGGTGCCGACATCCCAGGAGGCCACTATCCACCTGTCCATTGATTGATGAGAAGTGGTGCTGACATCAGGGAGGCCACTATCCACCTGTCCATTGATTGATTTCTCAGTCCTGCACATGCTAATTTGTGGTCTGTGGTCATTCCATCCCAGACTAGGGAGCGCACAAACCTTTCCCTCAACTCCCCAGCAGGGAACTTTCTCCTCAGGCTCTTTTGGACTCTATTTATAAAAGAAGGAAGGTCCTCCGAGGCCCTCTGAGTGACCCCAGACACAGGGGATTCAGTAGGACCCTCATCTAACTTCTTCCACACTGCCAGGCCAATCTCCCTGACTTGATCTTGATAAGGGGTGGGGATGGCAGCCTATTGGAGGCCAGTGGTATGTTGAGCCATGCCCGAGAGCATGCCATAGGTAATGGGAATGGATGGCTGAGTGTTCTGGTTACGCTCTCCCTGTACCCGACACTCCTCCTGATAGAAGGCAACACACTTAAGGAACATAGGGCCAGGGAGGATGGCCCTGGCCAACCCATACCAGTCCCAGGCCACACAAGCCTGATGGGCCAACCCTTCAAGGATGGTCTCCACCCAGGGAGAGTTGGGGCCATCCTCGGTCACCACCTTTTTGAAGTCCTTTAATTCTTGAGTCTCCCAGGGGTACCAGGCTACTGGGCAGTTACCTCCCAGGTTGACATTAACCAGGTAGAGGGTGGCGGCACCGCCTTTGAGGAGGGCTTCACCATTATAAGGAGGGGGTGCTGACAGGGGCCAAAAGGGGTTGGTCAGTGGCTCAGGTGGTGGTGGCCAAGGAGCACCCCTGAGAGGATCAGAGGGAGGACAAAGGGGTTGGGGTTTGGAAGCAGACTTCCCTGTAATTTATGGAGGTACACTCACCCACAGACTGATTGGCCCATCAGCGAACTTCGCGAAGGAAACCATCCTTACATGGGGGCACCAGTCTGCTGGGTCCTCCAGCAGGTAGGGCAGAGAGGAGAGCCGGGCCAGCCTGTCTCTCCTCTGGGACTGAGTGGGATAGTGAGTGTTGACGACCTGAAAAGAACCACACGGGGGGCCTGGACTCTTGTCAAAGCAAGAACTCACTTTATTGAGTCAGGCAGCGGCTTATATATGCTTGGTGGGAGGGGTGGAGAAAGGAAGGTGGGAGAGGAGATATGTAGAGTGGGGGGATAGCTTTGGGCCAATAGTAACTCGCCACAGCGGTTGTAGGCGTTTTCAGGTCAGGCTATGCTGAGTCACTCCTATGTGGAAGTGACCAGCCAGAGACAGGTTGCTAAACTCCAGTCAGGCTCAGGGGTTACAGTAGGCCGCATTCTCTAGGGCCCACAGGGCCCAACAAAAGACTACGGAGCTTGATCAGAACATTGTCTTGCTCTCATTCTTTGTGTCCTCTGTCCCCCATTCTTTTGCCCCCTCCTCAGGTCTGCATTGATGACCCTGCAGGCTGGGGCACACTGGTGCCCAATGTGGCCTTCGAGGAATGGGGATCTGATTGAACGTTGCTACACAGAAAGAGGCCTCATCGCATCTGGATCACCATGCTTTTCTTCGGGAAGAGTGGTCCACACAGAGATTGCCACAGAGTCGCCCGCCTGTGAGACTGATCTGTAAAGGTAGGAAATCGCGATGCAAACATGGGACAGACATTAGGGAAGCATGATTTGTTTTTAAAGGTCTCAAGGAGTCCCTCAGGACGTGAGGAATTAGAGTTAAGAAAAAGGATCTTAAGAAGAAATTCTTTGATTTAATTTCTGATGTTTGCCCTTGGTTCCCTCAAGAGGGAACCATTGATGAAAAAAGATGGACTTGAATAGGTGACTGCTTACAAGATTTTTATAAAACCTTTGGTCCAGAAAAGGTCCCTGTCCAGGCCTTCTCCTATTGGAATTTAATTAATGAAATATTAACTATTCACAAAATATGGCCAGATATCCAAGAGAGAATCAATAACCTCCTTCCCCGACTACATTATCACCCTTTTGCCCTACCCAAACCACAAGGTATAATATTGATCCCAAGACTGATGAAATTCTTAAAGCCACTTATTCGGTGCTTAACCTGACTAACCCCTCAATGGCTAGCGACTGCTGGCTGTGTCTCCCCCTAGGACCTTCCTGGCCCTCGGTCATACCCTTACTCAATGACTCCCACATTCCTTATTCTGAGAACAACTGCAGTCTATCAGTACCTTCCGAGGTGCTTCCCATTGGTTTTAACACATCTGCATGTTTCATTAGCCCTTTCAAGAATAACTCTTTTGATGTCGACCTTGGTGCTGTCTCCTTTAGTAATTGTAGCTCCTATGTCAACATTTCCACACCTGTCTGCCTAGGACAGGGCAGGGTCTTTGTATGTGGAGACAACATAGCCTAACCCCATCTTCCTGTCAATTGGTCCAGAATATGCACTCCGGCAATGCTTCTGCCATATATAGATATTCTCCTGGGAGATCAACCAATCCCTCTACCTAGCTTTGACACCCTTATCCCCTGACACAAAAGAGCAGTCCAAATTATCCCACTCTTGGTAGGACGTGGAATATCTGGGGCATTGGCCACTAGCTCAGCGGGGATCGGGGTTGCTTTAAATACCTATAGTAAATTATCTCAACAACTAATAGAGGATGTCAACAAGATTTACCGGTCTATCAGTGATTTACAAGATCAATTAGACTCCTTGGCAGAAGTAGTTCTGCAAAACAGACATGGTCTTGACTTATTAACTGCAGACAAAGAAGGCATTTGTTTAGTCTTACAGGAAAAGTGCTGCTTTTACGCCAACAAATCTGGAGTGGTTCAAGGTTGAATTCGTGAACATCAACAAGAACTAGAAAAAAGAAGAAGGGAACTCTTCGAAAACCCCAGGTGGTCTGCTTGGAACGGAATTCTGCCATATCTACTCCCTTTCTTTGGTCCCATGCTCGGACTGCTCATATTGGTGTCACTGGGCACCTTCATTTTCAGCAGACTAATAAGATTTGTTAAAACAGCAAATTGTCTCCTTGGCATCCAAACCCATACAAGTTCATTATCATAGGCTTGATTTGGCTGACAGAGGCCTAGCAGAGCCTTATGATGACATAGCCCTTTTGGGACCACTCAGAGGGTTGGACGCCTGCCCATTCATGGTATGGTGAGGGCACCTGCATGGGGTGTGTGGCAAAGCACCACAAGGAGAGGGCCTAGTTGTCCATTTATGAGTCTCCTGTGAAGCAAACCTGATTGCACAGAGGTTGGTGTCATTTCTTTCCTTTTGATCAAGACATTGCAACCTGCGTGAATTGATAAGAGGGATTATCCTCTCCTCCCCAAAAAGACACTGTTAGTAAATTACTTGGGAGGATCAGGTCACTACCTCCCCACACTGGTTAATGCTGACTCATCCTCTCGAGGAAAATAATCATGTCTTCACCTCTGGCCGTGCTATTGCCTCATTAAAACTCTAAGAAAGGGAGGAGATGCTAGGAGCCAAGTCACCTCATGGAAAATTACTAGCTTGCTTAACTCAGGAATTTATGGGCATAACGAGCATTGTGGTCATTGAAAGGACATCTGGTACTTTCAGATACACCCTTCTCTGCACACTTGCCTTCTTAAACCCTGCACAAAATAAAGACTATGGAGCTTGATCAGAACATTGTTTTGCTCTCATTCTATGTGTCCTCTGTCCCCCATTCTTTTGCCCCCTCCTCAGGTCTTCATTGATGACCCCGTGGGCCAGGGCAAAAATTCAAATGCCATAAGATGAATTTACTTTGTCTTTAATAAATACCACTGATCTTCTGAATTATCCAGCTCTGGAGACTTTTTCTAGTCCTGATAACCAGAGCAATTAAAACAATACAACCAAGCATGGTGGAGCACTCCTTTAATCCCAGCACTCAGGAGGCAGAGGCAGGTGGATTTCTGTGAGTTCAAGGCCACCCTGGTCTACATAGTGAGCTCCAGGCTAGCTGGGACTAAAGGGAGACCCTGTCTCAAACATACCAAAACAACAACGACAACAACAACAACCCAATACAGTACTTTAGGGCTCGACAGATGGCCCAACCAGCAGTTAAGCATACTGCCACTCCTGCAGAGGACCTGGGTTCAGTTCCCAGCTCCCACATGGTGGTGGTTAACAATTGTCAGTAACTTCAGTCCCAGGGCTGTGACACTCTCTTCTGGCATCTGTGGGCTAGGCATGCACATGGTGCCCTTGTATGCATGCAGGGAAATTACACACATAAAATAAAAATACATCTTAAAAATACAGTACTTTGGGGCTGGGTGTGTAGCTCAGTAGTGGAGTGCTTGCTTAGGACACACCATTCTCTGGGGTCAGTTCCCAGCCTTGCAAAACAACCACCAGAAACTATCATAGCAAGACCCCTCCTATATTTTTATTATGGGGGTTGAAGAGATGGCTAAGCAGTTAAGAGCACTCTGCTATTGCAGAGGACCCGGGTTCAGTTCCCAGTAAACACGTGGTAGCTAACAACCATCTGTAACTACAGTTCCAGGGACTCCTACACTATCTTCTGACTTCTGCAGGCACCTGTGTCATGCAATGCTTATGGAGGCCAGAAGAGGGCATCAGATTCCCTGGAATTGGAGTTAAGGGCTGTTAGCCTCCTTGTGGGTTCTGGGAACCCAACTTACCTTCTCTGCAGCTAGAGCTTTTTTTTTTTTTTTTTTGGTGTTTTTGAGACAGGGTCTCCCTGTAGCCTCAGCTGTCCTGGAACTCACTATGTAGACCAGGCTGGCCTTGAAAATCTGAACCCCCTGCTTCCATCTTTTTTTTTTTTTAAGTTTTTTATTTATTTCTGTATGTGTATCAATGTACTGTCTGCATGCAAGTCTGTGCACCCGTGTCGTGCAATGTCACGGAGGTCAGAAGAGGGTCTCGGATTCCCCTGGAGCTGGAGTTCTCCTGGAATTGGAGTTTCAGACGGCTCTCGGCCACCATGTGGGTGCTGGGGATCGAACCCGGGTCCTCTGTAAGAGCGGTCGGCACTCAACCACTAGGCCATCTCTCCAGCCCCCCTGCTTCCATCTTCTAAGTGCTGGATTAATTGTATGCACCATGAGGACCGACTTTTAAAATGTTAGTTTTTTTTTCTCCTTATGTATCATTGTTCAATGTCTTTGAGTCACACGTGATTGCATTGTATATGCTGTTCTTCCCTTCTTGGCTCAACTCCAGGAGTGTCCCCTGCCTTCAGGCTGACAGTCTCTAGGCTTAGCTCTGGCAAGGAGGGGGGAGGGAAAAAAAAACCAAACAAACAAAACCTCAGGAGATCACCTGTGGGAAATGAACGGACTCACACGCAAGGAGCCGGGAGGATAGTAACTCCATTTATTTTCTGTCAGTGAGGTATATATATATTGAAGGCTACTGTGCTCTGGGCAAGGAAGTGAGGGGGCAGGTGGAAGGGAGGGGTGAACCACCTTGGCTGTGGAGCTCCTGTTTGTGCAACAGATAACTAGATGTGCAACATTTTGCTCAATGCCTCAGAGGAAGGGGCCACCCAATTCTGGAACTTTGCAGAGATTAGGCTAAGCGAGAAACATTGTAATATCCTGAACCTTCCAGGGAGCTACAGATAACTCAGAGAGGCAACTGAATGTCTGCAGAATTATCAGATAACTGGAGATCTTATGGGACAGGTCCTACAAGTTCTTGCATCAAGCCACACACAAAGTTTCATTCCCACAACCCCTCCTTTGTTTTTTAACTAAAATGGAGCAGTAATGTCAAAGTCCTCTAGGGAGTCCCCTGGGATGGCCTGGTATTGGACTAAAACAGTCTTGGCTGTGACCTCAGTGAGTGTATTGATTTGGTTTTTGATAAACCTGAGGATACAGGGTGTGATAGTCAGGAGGACTCCTACGGTGAAAATGGGTCCCAGTAATGGAAGTAACCAGGTAGTCAGGGGGTTGGAAAATCATGGGACAGAAACTTATGGGGAGTACTTGTGCGGAGTTCTTTCCTGAGCTCCTTAGGGTTTTAACATTTTGCTTGACAATACTCATTTATGTAAAAACAGTATTCCTCCCCCAGGAACATGCGGGTCCCCCTATTTTCTGCAGTTAACAAGTCCAGGGCTCACCAGTTCTGTATCACCACCTTTGTCAGAGAAGTTATCTGTCTCTGGAGTGATTCGAGGCTATTTGTTGTGGACGCCATTGCCTCATCAAGCTTATTTTGGAAGTCTGCTTCCATGATGTAAACCCTCGCTAGGGCTCTGCCCACCATTCCCATCACTGCCATAGAGAAAATGATGCCTAGGATGACCAGAAGCAGGATGAATATATCTCTCTTTTGATGGTCTGGGTCCAGTCGCAGCATCCAAGCGACTTCCTCCTTCTCATAAAGGAAGAGCTGGGGAGTGATAATTATGGGCAAACAAATTCCAGAACCAGTAGCATTTGCACAGAGGGATGCAGTGCCATCACACCAGAGAAAGAATGGGGATTTGACACACAGGGTCTGTTGAGGGACACTTTGGGGGCACCTGGGGTCTGGGGCTGCTGCAGCTCTCACTAAACAAATAGGAAGTGTAGTGAGCTGGTCAAAGAAAGAAATGTCATGAAACACCAGCTCTGTCTCCATGGGGGCAGACTCCTGTAGAGAAGTGTTAGAAGGAACAGCAGTGAAAAGAGGGCATGTAAGGGATGCACAGAAAAAATCATTGGGAGACATTAGGGTGGATGGTGTAATTGAGGAGATCTCTGGTGTATTCAATGTGCTGGGGCCATGTTACAGTGGACTGCAGCTTTCCTTCTATTTTGGATTCCTGTAACAGAATGTGGGATTGAGTAAGGATGGGCTGAGGAGCTAGAACAAGCTGGTGAGAGATACGGATATCTGCCACAGGGTACTAGGCTTTGCTGTAAGGGTAGAGTTTTCCCTGCACTTCAGCTCTCCAGCAGTCACTCCAGGGGTCCTGTATATTAATTTTAAACTGGTTATTTTGGATTTGGAACAGGCTTCTTGGGTGCGAACACTCTCCAACTAGAATCTGCAACCGCTATAAGTATCAGCTTCCTGCAGAAACTGTCTTTTGTTAAGATGGGCCAAGCAGATAAAGGTTGCCTGAGAGGTAGTGGTGCAATTGGGAAACGGTGATTGTGAATGCTTTGCTGCAGCCTTGCAAAGGACAGTCGCTTGTTCCAATTACCTGATTCCTTCCTTCCCATGTTTCTCTGATAAAGAACCACCAGACATGGGTCCAAGTCCGAGGTCTGCCCGCAGGCTGGGGAGAGGCAGAGTTAGCTTGAACTATTATAAGAGCAGCCAAAAGGATGGCAGACAGGGGTGCAGAGGAGACACATGGATTTTGCAGAAATGAGGAGTTGGTCAAGTATCTTCCATGTTATGTCATTTGGGTTCTGGGAGTGTTGTCTCCTCTTTCTCTTCTTTCCATCCATGAGTGACAGGCATGCCATCTTTTTGGTCGGCTGGGAGGAATCTGACATTTCTGGCTGGAATCCAAATGAGTCTGAGACAATCCTGTGGGAAGATGCAATCAAAGCCCCTCCCAGTTGTTAACAGTGGATCAGTTCCTTTCCACCGATTGTCTAAGGGATCTTTCCACCGGATTAGTATTTGAGGAATCATGCTTGGTGTCTGCCAATGTTTGACTATGGCTGGACATTTCATTCCCACACTTATGTGTATGAGTGTACTGTGTGCATGTAGGTTGGTGCACCTGTGCTGTGGAGGTCAGAAGAGGGTGTTGGATTTCCCTGGAAATGGAGTTCAAGACAGTTCTTAGCTGCCATGTGGGTGCTGGGAATTGAACCCGGGTCCTCTGCAAGAGCAGTTGGTGCTCTTAACTGCTGAACCATCTCTCCAGCCTGTTTTTTTTAATTTTTTATTTATTTTTTATTTTTAGACAGGATCTTACTATGTAGTCCCAACAGGCCTGGAACTTACTGTGTAGACCAGGCTGGCTGTGAGCTCACAGACCCACCTCCTTCTGCCTTCTGAGTTCTGGGATTAAAGGTGTGTACCACCACATCTGTTTAAATGTTAGGATTTATTAATTTACTTTAATTTTATGTATATGAGTGTATTGCCTGCATGTAAGTCATGCAATGTCCTCACAGGTCAGAAGATGGTGTGGGATCCCCTGGAGCTGGAGGTACAGATGGTTGTCCCCTGCCATGTGGGTGCTGGGAAAGGAACCTCAGTCCTCTGCAAGAGTAGTCAGTTCTCAATCCCTGAGCCCTAAATGTTAGGTTTTCAAAAAGGTTTTTAGAGGGGCTGGAGGATGGCTCAGCAGTTAAGAGCCCTTGCTGCTCTTCCAGAGAAAAGGCATTTAGAATGTGGCGTGTGGTGGTGCACGTAGACCCCGTGTCCAGTATTTAGAATGTGACGTGTGGTGGTGCACGTGGACCCCGTGTCCAGCATTTAGAATGTGGCGTGTGGTGGTGCACGCGGACCCCGTGTCCAGCATTTAGAATGTGGCGTGTGGTGGTGCACGCGGACCCCGTGTCCAGCATTTAGAATGTGGCGCGTGGTGGTGCACGCGGACCCCGTGTCCAGCATTTAGAATGTGGCGCGTGGTGGTGCACGCGGACCCCGTGTCCAGCATTTAGAATGTGGCGCGTGGTGGTGCACGCGGACCCCGTGTCCAGCATTTAGAATGTGGCGCGTGGTGGTGCACGCGGACCCCGTGTCCAGCATTTAGAATGTGGCGCGTGGTGGTGCACGCGGACCCCGTGTCCAGCATTTAGAATGTGGCGCGTGGTGGTGCACGCGGACCCCGTGTCCAGCATTTAGAATGTGGCGCGTGGTGGTGCACGCGGACCCCGTGTCCAGCATTTAGAATGTGGCGCGTGGTGGTGCACGCGGACCCCGTGTCCAGCATTTAGAATGTGGCGCGTGGTGGTGCACGCGGACCCCGTGTCCAGCATTTAGAATGTGGCGCGTGGTGGTGCACGCGGACCCCGTGTCCAGCATTTAGAATGTGGCGCGTGGTGGTGCACGCGGACCCCGTGTCCAGCATTTAGAATGTGGCGCGTGGTGGTGCACGCGGACCCCGTGTCCAGCATTTAGAATGTGGCGCGTGGTGGTGCACGCGGACCCCGTGTCCAGCATTTAGAATGTGGCGCGTGGTGGTGCACGCGGACCCCGTGTCCAGCATTTAGAATGTGGCGCGTGGTGGTGCACGCGGACCCCGTGTCCAGCATTTAGAATGTGGCGCGTGGTGGTGCACGCGGACCCCGTGTCCAGCATTTAGAATGTGGCGCGTGGTGGTGCACGCGGACCCCGTGTCCAGCATTTAGAATGTGGCGCGTGGTGGTGCACGCGGACCCCGTGTCCAGCATTTAGAATGTGGCGCGTGGTGGTGCACGCGGACCCCGTGTCCAGCATTTAGAATGTGGCGCGTGGTGGTGCACGCGGACCCCGTGTCCAGCATTTAGAATGTGGCGCGTGGTGGTGCACGCGGACCCCGTGTCCAGCATTTAGAATGTGGCGCGTGGTGGTGCACGCGGACCCCGTGTCCAGCATTTAGAATGTGGCGTGTGGTGGTGCACGTCCAGCATTTAGAAGGTGGCATCTGGTGGTGCACGCAGACCCCGCGTCCAGCATTTAGAAGGTGACGTGTGGTGGTGCACGCAGACCCCATGTCCAGCATTTAGAAGGTGGCGTGTGGTGGTGCATGCAGACCCCATGTTCAGCATTTAGAAGGTGGTGTGTCGTGTTGAATGCAGACTCTGTGTCCAGCATTTAGAAGGTGATGTGTCGTGGTGCATGCAGACCCCATGTCTAGAACTCAAGAGGCAAAGATACCTTCCAGACCAACCTGTGCTAATAACAAGACCCTGTGTTAGTAAAGAAAAGAAAGGGCATTCAGAGAGTTAAATCATCTCTCTATATAAACTGGCAACAAGATCTGTCCAGTGGGTTCAAGTAATCTCTGTGATGGCCTTTAGCCTTTTCTCTGGCCTATTTGAAATCCCGTGTAAGTGTAAACATATCCCATATCTTTGGGGAACTGTTAATCTGTGGCACATGTCACTTCAGATATTCTTCTACGACCTAAAACTTAGCATTCTGTATTAGTTAGGATGTAACTCAGGCCAGACAGGGTGGTGCATACCTGTAGTCCTGGCACAGGAGACTGAAGAGGGAATGTTTGCGTTTAAGGCCAACTTGAACTATGTCCAGAGACCTTGCCTCAAAAAGCAAAAACAAACACACAAACACAAAAAAACAGGGCCTGTGAGATTGCTCAGCAGATCAAAGCACTTACTGTGCAAGCGATGGCCTGAATTTGGTCCCAGCACCCAAGGTGGAGAGAGCTGACTTCTGGAAGTCGTTCTCTGACTGTATGCGCCACAGGCTACACATGTGCCAGTGGGAAGCTAAACCCCAAATTTCAACTCGAAATTATTTAAGCAGTAAGAGACATTTTTGGGGGCTGGAGAGATGGCTCAGTGGTTAAGAGTGCTGGCTGCTCTTGCAGAGGACCTGAGCCCTAACCCATAGCCCATGCATCCTTAACTCCTTTGTTAGATTTATTTATCAGAGAGTCAAAGCTATTAAACTCATGATACTAAGGTCCCAATATACCCCTCTTCCTGAGATGGAGAGTGCCCTCTCAGAAACATCCAATGATATCAACTCTTATGAACCTCCTTCAAGGATTTGAAGATTTTATTTTTATTTATTTATTTTTTTTGAGACAGGGTCTCCCTATAGCCCTGGCTGGTCTGGAATTCACTCTGTAGACCAGGCTGGCCTTGAACTCACAGAGATCTGCCTGCCTCTGCCTCCTGAGTGCTAGGATTAAAGGCATGCACCAAGATGCCCAGTTTAAAGACAGTTCTTAGCTACTGTGTGGGTGCTGGGAATCAAACCTGGGTCTTCTGCAAGAGCAGTTAGTGCTCTTAACCGTGGAGCCATCTCTCCAGCCCCAACTCTGTGGTGGGAAGCTCCTCAACCAGCCCTCGCATTGCAAGCTTACTAGTCATTGCTCCATCCCACCCACTGAAGCTGATTAAAGTCAACAATTTAAAATTATCCAACCCCAGACTGAGTATGGGACATGCTATATTTGATGTTGAGCAAATGTTGACTTGAGAAATATATAACTGGAGCTGGGCATAGTGGCATTAGCCTTTAATCCCAGTTGGCATATGCATGTCAGTACATGTGCCAGTGGAGGCCACAAGAGGCTGTCTAATCCCCCTGGATCTGAAGTTACAGGCAAGTTGTGAACCAGCCCCTGAGGGTGGTGGGACTTGAACTCGGGTCCTTGGCAACTGATTCATGCCATCTCTCCAGACCCTCCCCCCCTTTCAAAAGAGTCATACTGTGTATTCCATGCTGGCGTTGAAAGATTATAGCCATGCTCTACCAGGCTGGGCCTCTGTTAACTGAATTTAATTTGGTCTTTTGATACAGGGTCTCTCTTTAGTCCCAGCTGGCCTGGAGCTCACTCTGTACACCAGGCTAGTCTTGAACTCACAAAGATCTGCCTGCCTCTGCCTCCTGAGTGCTTGGATTAAAGGCATGTGCCACCACACCTGGCAATTTGATTTAAAATGTATTTAGGGGCTGGAGAGATGGCCTAGCGGTTAAGAGCGCCGACCGCTCTTACAGAGGACCCGGGTTCGATCCCCAGCACCCACATGGCGGCCGAGAACCGTCTAAAACTCCAATTCCAGGAGAACTCCAGTTCCAGGGGAATCCAAGACCCTCTTCTGACCTCCGCGGCGTTGCACAACACGGGTGCACAGACTTGCATGCAGACAGTACATTCATACACATACAATAAATAAATAAAATTAATAAAAAAAATTAAAAAAATGTATTTAAACATCCAAGGCCCAGAGAACCTGTGGTGTAGAGATCCTGAAGCTGAATGTGACTGTGATGATTCAGAATTAGGTCTAAACTGCTGAAGCACCATGCTTGCTGTGTCAAGCTATGTAAGTTGCTATTTAGGTGTTTAGAGTAATGATAGTGATAACGTGGCTAAGAATCTCAGGAACTGTTTTCCTTTGAGATTTTATTTTTATTTTTAACTATGTGCATATGTGTGTGGGTTTGTACATGTTGAGTAGCATGGGGCTTGAGGAGGTAACTGATCCCCTGGATCTGGAGTTACAGCAGTTGTAAGCCTGACATGGGTGCTTGGAACCAAATTCAGATCCTCTGTAAGAACAGTATGTGCTCTTAACCACCGAAAAAAAATCTCCTTCTCTTCTTCCTCTCCTTTTCTTTTTTCTTGTTTTAGCAATAATATGCCAAGTTTTAGCTAGACACATTGCTACTTAGAATAAAGACTGCATTTTCCAGCCTCCCTTATACTTATGTGATCATGTGACTAAATTCTGGCCAATAAGGAAAAATTTGGCCTACTTTTAAGATCTGCTCTTAAGGGGCTGGAGAGGTGGCTCAGTGGTAAGAGCACTGACTGCTCTTGCAGAGGACCCAGGTTCGATTCCCAGCACCCACGTGGCAGTTAAGAACTGCCTTAAACTCCAGTTCCAGAGGAATCTGATGCCCTCCTCTGACCTCCTCGGCATTGCATGACACTGTTGCACCAACCTACATGCAGACAGTACACTCATACACATAAAAAAAGAGATCTGCTCTTAAAGGGGAGAGGCACCCCTGCAACTTCCTCTCTATTCTTCCTGTCAGTTTCAGAGTGGACTTGGTGAGGACAAAGATGATATGTTGACAGAACAATCTGATAAAGGAGCCTGGGTCTCTGACCCTGAATCCTTTCTTTACGCTTCTTGGGCTGTCGACAGGGCAGCTTGGATTAAGCCTCTGTGATTTTGACTCTTATTACAGTGGTCTCAATCTTTCAATAAAATTGTACTGTCTTTGGCACATGGCAAGTCCTGTGCTAAGCTTTTCACACACATCATTTAAATTGACCTTTAAATTTTTTTGATGTAAAAACAATGAAACTGGGCCACAACTGTGATCTTGGGACTAGGGAGGTAGAGAAAGAGGATCAGATGTTCAAGGTCATTTTCTGCTCCATGTTGGTTTGAAGCCAGCCTGGGCTACTGTCCTCGTTTGCTTTTCTATTGGCGTGATGATAAAACACGGACCAAAACCCATGGGAGGAAGGGGCTTATTTTCAGCTTACAGGACAGGTCCCTTCATTGAAGGGAGCCAAAGTAGGAGTGTGAGCAGGAACTGGAGCAGACACTATGGAGGAACACTGCTCATTGGTTACAGCTCAGGCCAACCTGCCTCAGGATAGCTTTGCCCTCAGTGGTTTGGACCTTCTTATATCAATCAACAATCAAGAAAATGCCTGTACAGACATGCCCAAAGGCCAGTCTGATGGAGGAGATTCCTCCATTGAATGTCCCTCTCCCAGGTCACTCTAGTTTGTGTTAAGATGACAAAAAAATTAACCAGCCCATTTGAGCCCTTGTCAACTTGGCCATAAACTTTTCATTTTTCGTCTCCAAGATCTCATATTAATACCCCAATGTAACACAGTCCAACTTTTTTTTTTTATTTATGTGTATGAATGTACTGTCTGCATGCAAGTCTGTGCACCCGTGTCGTGCAATGCCGCAGAGGTCAGAAGAGGGTGTCGGATTCCCCTGGAACTGGAGTTCTCCTGGATTTGGAGTTTCAGACGGTTCTCAGCCGCCATGTGGGTGCTGGGGATCGAACCCGGGTCCTCTGTAAGAGCGGTCGGCGCTCTTAACCGCTAGGCCATCTCTCCAGCCCCCGACACACAGTCCAACTTTTAAAAGGCTCGAAGTCTCTAAAAAAATTCCAATGATTTAAAATTTCAAGTTCTGTTTAAAAATTCAAAGTCTGGAGCAAGCCAGTGAACAGCATTCCTCCATGGCCTGTGCTTCAGCTCCTGCCTCCAGATTCCTGCCCTGAGTTCCTGTCTTGGGCTCCCTAAGTGATGAACTGTGACCCAGGAGATGTTTCATGGTAATATGGAATTCAGTGGAAACCTAACTCTACAATCTTCAACACACTACAGTGAATAGTTCAGTAACATGATAATCATGGAACTTAACATGCATTCTATCTATGGTTTTGTTCATTCCTGCCATGGACTTCAGTCTCCAGCCCAGAACTGACAGCAATATAGAATATACTTTCCAGTGCTCAGGAGGAACGACTATATTTTGCTATCAGGACAGTTCATTGCACTGCATAGGATAATGCATCCAGCTCTTTGTATCAAGACTTCACTGTCAGTTCTCTGGATAACCTACAAAATATTCTTTTTTAATGAACTCATCTAATGAAAGCAGGCAGATCCAGATCTTCCTGTGACTAAGAATTTAGACTGTCACAATGATTTTGCAGACAGATGGCAAGCTATTCAGTACCAGAATCCTGACATTTCTTCCTAAGACAAATTAGATAATGGAAATAGGATTCGAGTCAAAATAATACAAGTACATACTTTAAAATAAAAAAGTACAAGAATAATGTAAGGATTGGCTGTCATTTTAATTCAATCTTCCTATTACGAGTAGGGTATGGTGAAATCTCAATATAATTTAATTTCCATTTCCATTTCCATGATTATTAAAGATGTCAAAAAAAATAAAATAAAAATTCAAAGTCTTGGGGGCTGGAGAGATGGCTCAGTTAAGAGCACTGACTGCTCTTGGAGAAGACTGGGCTTCGATTACCAGCACCCACTTGGCAGGCTAACACAACCTCCCATAACTCCAGTTTTAGGGGACTCAGAGCTTTCTTCTGACCACCTTAGGCATTGCACGACATGGGTACACTTACATACATGCAGGCAATACATTCATACCATAAAATAAAAGTAATTAGTAAAATATTAAAAAAATTCAAAGTCTCTTAACTGTGTGTGGAGTTCTGTAAAATAAAAACCAAATTATGTACTTCCTAATTTCAAAAGAAAGAACTGGGCATATTTAAACAAAACCAAAGTTCAGCAGTCGTAGCTCAGTATCTGACATCTGAGGCTCATGCGTGATCTGGGCTCCTAAAGGCTTGGGCAGATCCACTCAGCTCTGTAACCTTCAGCATACACAGTTTGTCTCCTAGGCTTAGTTGCTCCATTTCACACTTGTTGGTGTTCTTGGTGGGCATTCCATTGTCCTGGCATCTCCAATATCTTGGAGTCTCCATTGTAGCTGAAGGCAAACCTTCACCCATAGCCTCTCCTGGACTTTCACGGTACCAAGTCTCAGTCTCCCTCATGACTCCTTCAGTCCTTCAAAACCAATACCATGTGAGAGACTCTTACACATTGCCAAGTTAAGCTTCCAGCTTGAGATGCAGCCTCGACCCTCTCTAGACCACAGCATCTGTATGGGGACCTTGGGGATACATATCTCTGAAGATTTTATCTCAATAATGCTGGTCTCTTATCACAGCTGACTTTTCAGCCTCAGATAACCAGCATTGGTTGTCCCAACAAAACAAAGGTTTCACTGCCCCAGATTCTTCTTTAAAAAAATTTCAGGGGTTGGAGAGATGGCTCAGCAGTTAAGAGCATTGGCCACTCTTCCAGAGGACCAGGGTTCAGTTCCCAGTGCCCGTATGGTGGCTGACAACTGTCTGTAACTTCAGTCCCAGAGAATGTGACATGCTCTTCTGGCCTCTGCCAGCATCGCATGACATGGGTGCACTTACACATTTGCATGACATTGCATGACATGGGTGCACTTACACACTTGCATGACATTGCATGACATGGGTGCACTTACACACTTGCATGACATTGCATGACATGGGTGCACTTACACACTTGCAGGCAAAACACTCATATACAATAAATAAATAAATAAATAATAAAATTATAAAAAGTTCAAAGTAATGAGCTCTTCTACTTTAATATGATAGCAAACAAAGCAAAATGAAAATTATTTCTAAAAATTGTTTTCATAAATTCTTACTTTAGGTAGAATATATAATTGTGAACTGTCAAAATGGGAACTGGTATAAAGCAACTTAAGCTTGTCTACTTAAGGACAAGCCTAGAGATATTTAGTTTTCTGAACAAACTGTCTGAAATCCTGGCATAGAAATGTTAAAATAATAGATAAGATTTATTTTTAATTGAATTTTTGAAAAATTCATACACTATATTTTGGTCGTATTTAGGCCCCTTATCTATACCTCTCTTAATGAACTCTGCTCAATTTAATGTACTCTACTCTGTTGTATATATTAAAGCCCATCAATTCAAACTTGTGCCTCCAAATGCCCGTTGGTATGGGCCCATCCACTGAGGCCTCAGCTAAGGGTGGGACTTCTTACTTCCTGTGTTGGGTTTTTGTCTGGCTTGAGCTTGTGTGATCTGGGCATGCTGTCACCGTTGGTGTCAGTTCATATGAGAACCTTCTCAGCTGTCTGGCTTGACCTTGTGTGATCTGGGCATGCTCTCACCGTTGGTGTCAGTTCATATGAGAACCTTCTCAGCTGTCTGGCTTAGCTTGCGTGATCTGGGCATGCTCTCACCGTTGGTGTCAGTCATATGAGAACCTTCTCAGCTGTCTGGCTTGAGCTTGTGTGATCTGGGCATGCTGTCACCATTGGTGTCAGTTCATATGAGAACCTTCTCAGCTGTATGGTTTGACCTTGTGTGATCTGGGCATGCTCTCACCATTGGTGTCAGTCATATGAGAACCTTCTCAGCTGTCTGGAAAGCTGTTTCCTTATGGTTGTCCTCTACCTCTAGCTCTTACAATCTTTCTGTCCTCTCCTCAGCAATGATCCCTGAACCTTGACTGGCAAAGTTTGATGTAGGTGTCCTATTCAGGGATAAGTACTTTGCAGACTCTCATTCTCTGGACTTTGGGCTGTTGTGGTTTTCTGGGTTAATCACCCTTTGTTGCATGAGGAAGCTTCACTGGTGAGAGTTGAGAGATGGATTAATAGTCTTTCTACTTCCTGTTCCATTATGCTTCTTGAACCTTTGCTGTAGAGGTTGCATTGTAGATGTGTCACTTAGGGCTAGGCATCTCACAGTCACTTATTCTCTGGGTTTGACCAGTTTTAGAACTTCATAATGGCCTCCATATGTTGCAAACAAAGCTTTTTATGAGTGGTAAGAGGTACACTTGTCTGTAAATATAAGGATACATATTTAGAATGTTGTAAGAAATTACATTGGTTTAGGGATGAGACAATGTAATTTCTTTAGGATCTGTGCCATCTCCAGTCATATGTATTTGGCTGTTTACAGTACCACACATGAGTTCCCTTCCATTGAGTGGGTTTTACATCCAATTAGACAGCTGTTGATTACCCCCAAGATAAAAATGTTGGAGTTGGAGAGATGGCTCAGTGGTTAAAAGCACCAGCTGCTTTTACAGAGGACCTGACTTCAATTCCCAGCATCCACATGGCACCTCACAACTCTCTGTAACTCCAGTTCCAGGGGAATCTGATATCTTCTTCTGACTCCATGGTTACTGAATGATACAGGTTCACTTACACACATATAGGCAACAAATTAAAAAAAAAATAAAGAGGCTGGAGGGATGGCCTAGCGGTTAAGAGTGTTGACAGCTCTTGCAGAGGACCCAGGTTCAGTCCTCAGTACCCACATGGCGGCTGAGAACCATCTGTAATTCCAATTCCAGGAGAACTCCAGTTCCAGGGGAATCCGACACCCTCTTCTGACCTCCGAGGCATTGCACGACATGGGTGCACAGACCTACATGCAGACAGTACATTCATACACATAGAAAAAAAATTAAATGGTATTTATTTTATTTTATTTATTTAAAATTTTTTTTATTAATTTTATTTATTTCCCTATGTGTATGAATGTACTGTCTGCATGCAAGTCTGTGCACCCGTGTCGTGCAATGCCGCAGAGGTCAGAAGAGGGTGTCGGATTCCCCTGGAACTGGAGTTACAGATGGTTCTCAGCCGCCACGTGGGCACTGGGGATCGAACCCGGGTCCTCTGCAAGAGCAGTCGGTGCTCTTAACCACTAGGCCATTTCTCCAGCCCCTAAAAATTTTTTTTAAAAAAAGATAAAGATGCCAATATTGTACCAATAGAAATTATTTGCTGAGTGGGTCATTGTTGTGTAGACTTTACAGTTGGATGTGACCACTGATTGGTTTCTCCCTTAGCAGCTTGTACAGTATCCTCTAGAACTGTGAGACTCAGTCTTCAGGGAGAAGTTTTCAGGCCAGTTCCAGCTCGATTGCTCCAAGTATCATGTCTTAAGTATGTCCTATCTTCAGCAACAGTGGTTTTTTTTTTTTTTTTTGTTTGTTTGTTTGAAACAGAGTCTCCCTTTAGTCCCAGCTGGCCTGGAGCTCTCTGTGTAGACCAGGCTGATCTTGAACTCACTGAGATCCACCTGCCTCTGCCTCCTAAGTGCCAGGATTAAAGGTGCACACCACCACACCCAGCAGCAATAGTGTTTTATCTTTAAATTCTGGGAAGCAATCAAGGGCTGTGCCAAGATTCTTAATCCAAAATATCATGTGAACATCCTTTGTAGAGTCTTGAGGGACTCTCAGAATTCCCTCTGATAAGTCACAAGCCAGGACTCCACCATCAGCATTGCTCTCAGCATTATCTTGCAAGTTTCCATAACAGTTCATTAGGCTCTGAGCACTCAATGTTTTTTTCCCACCCTAAAGTTCCATAATCCTCTCTAATCCTCTCCCAAAACAACATGGTCAGGTCCATCACAGTAAGGCCCTGTGCTCCTGGTACTGGTTTCTTTTTGATTAAAAAAAATTATTTTTTATGTGTATGAATGTACTGTCTGCATGTAGGTTTGTGCACCCGTGTCGTGCAATGCCATGGACGTCAGAAGAGGGTGTCGGATTCCCCTGGAACTGGAGTTCTCCTGGAATTGGAGTTTCATACAGTTCTCAGCCACCATGTGGGTGCTGGAGATTGAACCCGGGTCCTCTGTAAGAGTGGTTGGTGCTCTTAACCACTAGACCATCTCTCCAGCCCGGTACTGGTTTCTGTTGTGCTAAACACCATGACCAGAACTAACCTGGAGGAGGAAAGGCCTTATTTCAGATCCTTTCTCAAAAACCCAACCAGCCAACCAGCCACCCACCACCACCACCACCGCCATCAGCACAACAACAAAACCAGAAGTAGATTCTGCCTAACAAGTAAAAAAATAGAATTTATTGGAAGGAAATGAGATAGTTTTCAGGATGGGAGGGAAGGTTGAAGAAGTAAGCTCAGTGGCGTCCCCAGCAACAGAGACACGGAGAACAAAGGATATTTTTCTATCCTTGAATCATGATTCTCAAAATAAAAATGACGATAGAGCATCTGTGTGGCCCCACCTGTTCCTTACTTCATGCTTGCCTTTCTCAGAGGCTGTGTGGGTGGCCTCTGCTCTTTCATAACTTGGTTTGCTCCAGCTGTCATTCCCTCATTTTTGGTGGGAGCTCTTAGCCTCTTTGCCATAAACATCCTAGAAGACCTTGCAGACTGATCATTACATATTGTTGGTCAGAATGTGGGCACATGGCCACTTGTAGCTGCAAGACTGGCTGAAATGCCAGTACCTTTATTGGAAAATTTACAGGATGGAGGGCTGGACTTCACTCACTACACTATGTGCCCCAGAAAGTGGAGGTAATATCAAACTGATATAGTTGAAATGAAATTTATGAAATTATTTGAAACTTTTTTTTTTGGTCTGTCCTGGAGCTTACTCTGTAGACCAGGCTGGCCTTGAACTCACAGAGATCTGCCTGCCTCTGCCTCCCAAGTGCTAGGACTAAAGGCATGCACTACTACGCCTGGCAAAATTGTTTGAAACTTTTAACATGCAAGTGTTGTCCTAAAGTTAGAACACGTGTGCAGTCTACATGGCAGCCATTTATGAGTCCAGAAGATCTTATATTATGGATCTATTTTCCCACTCATTTACTTTAAAAAATGATGTCTGCCAGGCGTGGTGGTGCACGCCTTTAATCCCAGCACTTGGAGGTGGAGGGAGGTGGATCTCTGTGAGTTCAAGGCCAGCCTGGTCTACATAGAGAGTTCCAGGACAGCAGGGGCTACAGGGAGACATTATCTGGAAAAGACCCCCCCCAAAAAAAAGATGTCTGACTGGTTATAGGAGCTCATGCCTGTGTTCCTAGCACTTGGGAGGTTGAAGCAGGAGGATTGCTGAAAGTTTGAGGCTAGCCTGGGATACCTAGTGAGTTGTAGGCCAGTCTAAGCTACAGAATAAAACTCAGTCTCAAAAAGAGAAAAAATTTAGAATGTTTTAGATATGTGTTTCAATGGGAAAAATCTGTAGAAATCAGGAAACTAGTAAGGGGCCATGGGGTACTTCATTGGAGGGGGGTGGAATGTGGTGGTATGGGGCTGGAGAGATGGCTCAGCGGTTAAGAGCACCCAACTGCTCTTGCAGAGGACCCGGGTTCAATTCCCAGCACCCACATGGTGGCTAAGAACCATCTTGAACTCCAGTTCCACGGGAATCCGACACCCTCTTCTGACTTCTGTGGAATTGCATGACATGGGTGCACCAACCTACATGCAGACAATATATTCAGACACATAAAAATAAATAAAAAATAAAAAAAAAGAATGTGGTGGCATGAGTGGGGAAAGAGGAGGGAGTATGGGAAGGGATAACTGACATTCAAAGCCTTCTGAAAATGTCATATGGAAACCTACCACTGTAGAAGCTTCTTAAAGAATACACATATACAATATAAAAAGAGTTTAAATGGTGCTATCCTATATTGGGGGCCCAGTGTCCCTACCAGACACCATAGGCTAACAAATAAAACCCCAAGGCCAGGAATGGACTCCCCATTTCAAAGCTGTTTACCAGGGGTTCCATAGACCCTCAAACAACATTAGCTATTGCCCTTGCTGTTGGTTACCCACCAGAATTTGGCAGTAAGACCCTATTGTTGAAGATGCAACATTCGTGAGGTGTGGAACAAATGGTGAGAAATCAAGCTGGTGCTGACCTCAAAGCTTCATTTCTACTGGCTGGTTTTCATAGTGCTGGAAGGGTCTATGCATGCTACTGGAAGGGAAATGTAATCATCAACCTTGCCCAGCTGTGAACCCTGTGAGCTACAATAACAAAGGCCTGGCAGGATATATGAGCTGGAATATTGGCATGAATGTTATATGTGTAACCAACCACCACCTTCTTATTGGATTTAAGGTCTGCTTCACAAGATGGAGCCTGTACTTGGCACTGCTATCAGGCCCAAGAACTTGTGGCTAGACAGATCTTAAGTCATAAGGGAGAATCTATAATTATTATTATTCTGCTCAGTAGACATAGCATTAAACTTACTTCCAATGACTTATTGTTAATCACATAGGTTAATGCATCTCCCAACTTTCATCTGAGAAGCTTCTTGCAGTAATGGTGATTGACACAGAGGGTGTGTCGCTGGGTGGGTTGACAAGGCTCCAAGGGCTGGACCCACATCAAAGGACACTTGAGGATACAAATTAGATTTGATAGGCCTTAAAATAATTAATAAAGGACATGAAATCAAGTGAGGAGTAATAAGAGGTGGTCCAGATATGGGAGGGGATCTGAATCTGATAAAACTAAAAAAAGACACCCCTCCCAAAGCTGGGTGGGGGGGCTTTCACTTGTAATTGCAGCACTCAAGAGGCTGAGGCAGGGTCACTCTGGGTTCAGTGCCAGTCTGGGCTACACAGTGATTTACCAGAACATCTTGGACTATAGACTGAGACTCTCTCTCAGAATAACAATGACGACAATAAACACACAAGCAAACAAATAAACAAACAGGGATAAACGAGCTGGCTTAGTAAAGTGTTTGGCATGGGACCTGAGTTCAGATTCTGAGAACCCACATAAAACCACAGACAGTGGTGCAAGCCTGAGGCCCAGCCCTGGAGCAGCAGCTGGGAGGACTGCTTGGAGTACTGGTCAGCCATTCTAGCCAAACTGGACTGCGCCCTGTCTGTGCATGAGAGAGGCCTGGGAGTTGGTATAGAGAAGCTCAACTGTTTTGTTGGTGGGCTCTGTGTTGTTTCTCTTGTTTTCTTTGTTATAGTCAATACAATCAAGAGAAAAATATTATCAAAAGGCCTGGTTCAAAATTTAGCTGGGCGTGGTGGTGCACGCCTTTAATCCTAGCACTTGGGAGGCAGAGGCAGGTGGATCTTTGTGAGTTCAAGGACAGCCTGGTCTACAGGGTGAGTTCCAGGATGGCTGGGGCTGCAGGGAGACCCTGTCTCGAAAACACCAAAAAAAAAAAAAAAAAAAAAACCCCAAAAAACCAACAAAACAAAACCAAAAAACAACAAAAAACAACAAAAAACCCCAACAAAATCTAAACAGTGAAAAAAGTCAGATATCTTAGACCATACCTGCTCCATGCTCCATGCTCCATTATACATGTCCCTTGATGTCCCTTGACATGTATAATGTCCATTTTTCTTTTTTAAGCCAATGTTTTATTGAAGCTCTGTGCATTTCATACATAATTACATTACAAATCAAATCTAGACCTATGTCCCCCTCCCTACCTCACCAAAGCTCATGCATTCTGCCAAACATATCTTTTATCTTTTTCTCAGTCTCTCAAAACTCTTGATGGAGAACTTTACTGTTTTGAGCAGAAGTTCAGCATTTCAGTCAGTTCTTTGACCCAGTCTTTTCTGTTGTTGTTGTTTTTGTTATTCCTTTCAATATGAATCATTCCAAAATATGCACATATGCATGCCACATATATCATAGGTTTTAGTATCTTCAGCTTATGATTTTTTTTAATTAGTCTAAAAGATGTCATGTTTGAAGTCTCCTCCTTGGCAAGCCCAAACCACCATCAGTTCCGCCCTTGTGCTGCACACTGGGGTTTTCCCTTCTCATGGTCACCAAATGAGGTCCAGTAAGCAGTGCATCCTGTCTTGATCTTCCTGTACTGGTCTCTGTGATACAGCCTGGGTAGTCCAACAATGGCAGTCTATACTCTGAAGAAGTGAAAACCCCAGTAGTAGCTCAGTCCACAAGTTGGATGTCTCAGCGGTCTCCATCTGGCACTGGAGGATATTGGAGAGATGAGTCTTCAGTCCATATTGGAAGGTTGAGAAGCTGTGTCTACTCATGTCTTTGAAGTATGGCAAAAGCAGTGGCAGCCACAGGGAGGCTGCACTTGCCAGTGAGACAGGCAAAACAACTGTGCTCTTTTGTCTTTTTACTAAGATGTCCATTTTCCTTACCCCTAGATACAGAAGAATATGCAGAGAAAGTTTATGGCTCTTAGTGCTCAACTAGTGTAACTTCCTTCCTGTCCTGTTAATCAGTCTTCTCCTTGTCCTTTTTGGGTCAGACCTGGGGTCACTTCTGCTTTCAATAATCGGAGGCAGCAGGAACTATTTTAGAGATGTTGAAGTGGTTGTTCCTGCCAGAAACTAACCTCTAGCCAAGCATGCTCTTAGTGTGACCCTAAGAACCTTGGGAAACTCCCGGGAAACCCAAGGCCACACTGCCACTTTCAGTTATGTGACCTTTATCTTCCTGCCTAGACAATCCAGGAAGTAGGTGGAGTAGTCCAAAGCAAACTACAGGAGACTGTGAGGATGATAACCGTCTCACCATGACAAGTTAGTGAGCCATGTCTGCAGGAGTGAGTGCTGGGAATTGGTACAGAAAGCTGACAATGGCAAGCTGGTGGTATTCTGGGTTTTCCTATTTTCTTTTTGAAAAATTCCCTATTACCGGGTCCTCTGTAGGAACAGCTAGTTCTCTTAACTCCTGAGCCATCTCTCCAGTGCCTCTTTTCTTCTTTTCTTCTTTTCTTTGGATTTTTAAAGACAGGGTGTCCCTGTAGTCCCAGCTGCCTGGAACCCACTATCTGGACCAGGCTGACCCCTATCTCACAGAGATCCAGCTGCCTCTGCCTCTTGAGTGCTGGGATTAAAGACATGTGCCATCACACTTGGCCCCTATTTTCTTAGATATTGTCACACTAGTACTTCATAGTCAATACAATCAGGAGACAGATGCAATTATTGTGGCTTCTTAGAATGAATTTTTTAAAAAATTTATTTTTTATGTGTATGAATGTACTGTCTCCATGTAGGTCTGTGCACCCGTGTCTTGCAATGCCGCGGAGGTCAGAAGAGGGTGTCGGATTCCCCTGGAACTGGTGTTCTCCTGGAATTGGAGTTACAGACGGTTCTCAGCCTCCATGTGGGTACTGGGGATCGAACCCGGGTCCTCTGCAACAGCAGTTGGTGCTTTTAACCGCTAGGCCATCCCATCCAGCCCCTGGGGCTTCTTGGACCTGCCTCAACCTCTGTGTTGGCCCCTCTGGCAACGTGTCACAAAGATTTAGTCAATGGGCTGAAGATATTTGACATGGGAATTGTTTTTTTGAAATTCAACGTTGTGATGGTTAATCCTGGGTGTCAACTTGACTGGACTAAGGAACAAATAAGAGAAAAAGGGTCTTCTGATTGGACCACCTCAACCCGGATGGCCCACCCCAAATGTGGGCATTACCTTCTGCCGGCAGGCAGTATTTAAGGCCACGGCAGAGGAGCTGGTCCCCTCCTCTTTCTCCCGCGCTTGCTTCTCTCATCTTGTGAGTTTTTGTCTTGCTGCTGTGATCAAACTTTCACAGATTCAGCCTATCTGAGACCGCAAAAGATCTCCTGGATTCCATTTGGGCCTTCAGCACGAGACTGGGACTACTGAGACATCCAGCCTTGCGGACTGAGTAGGTTCCCCTGGATCACCGGCCTCTCCTTCCAGTTTCGGCAAAACTACTGTTGAGCGGTTCCGTCACGTGAGCAAATCAATAAATTGTATATAGTTTATATATTCCGTTTTCCTGTTGCTTCTGTTTCTGTAGAGAACATGACTAATACAGATTTGGGTACCAGGAGTGGTTCTAGAGAAACAAATTGAAAGGATGAATTTCGTTAGAGGGCTTGGTAGTCCTCTGGAGCCAGCGCTCCCAACCCTTTTGAACCCTTTGATTCTGAGGGATTTTCTTTATCTGAGGAATTAATCTCCCCGCCCTCAGCAGAGAATCCACACCTGCAGATCCTTCCCCTCCTCCCCACCCGGGGCTGAGGAAACGAATCGCCCCCTCCCAGTGGGACCTGATGTCCCTCAGGGCCCAAAAAATTTTGCCTCTAGACCTATAACCAAACTGAAGTCTAAGCAAGCCCCTCAGGGTGAGATAGAAAGTGGGGTCCACGAGGAGGTGCGCTATACACTAAAGAAATTAATGAGTTTGCAAATTCATTCCAGCAGAAGCCTAAAGAATATGTGTGTGAATGGATTTTAAGGGGGTGGGATAATGGTGGAAGGCATATAAAATTGGATCATAATGAGTTTATCGATATGAACCCACTGAGTAGAGATTCTAGGTTTAACATGGAAGCTCGGGCAGTTAAAAAAGGTGTTAAAAGTTTATTTGAATGGTTGGCGGATGTATTTATTAAAAACCATGGCCTACTAACAGCGAGTTAGAGAGGCCTGATATTCCTTTTGGCTTAGTATTGATGAAGGGATTGTGGGGGTCAGGCAGATGGACATGCTCAAATGGATTCAAACTGTAAAATAAACCATGTTCTCCACAATATGAGGATGCAGAGGACAAGCCTTTCACTGAATTTATAAGATGGAAAGTACTGAGAGAGACACCAGAACATTTGAAGAGCTTTGTTTTGGGTCTATTTCTTGACTTATGCAAGATCTTGCAGTTAGAGAAGTTGTTGCTTGCTTGCATAAAATAAATGTACACGTAATAGGTTTTACAGGACCTCAGGGTAGGCCGTCAGGTGGCAGCCCTGAATCGCAGAAGGCCAGATTAGCGTAGTTACCGTAATTATAATAATGGGTGGCGAAGGCAAAACAATACCTATATTAGCATGACCTAAATTGATCTTTGTAACTGGCTAATTAATTATGGCATTCCCAGGAACAAATACATAAGAAGCCTACTAAGTTTATTTTTTGATCTGTATAAGCAGAAAGCTCTAGAACAAAAGGACAGGAAAGGTCACATTTCGGTAATTTTCAGGAGTAGCGAATCCGCCCAGTTAAAAACCAGTTGCCAGACTTGAGACAGTTCACAGACCCAGAACCCCTTGAATGAAGGGTGGCCGGGTTCCAATCAGGAAGGAACTTGTCACAATAACAAAGAGTTACGCTGTTTGCCTTCCTCCCATCCTTCCCCCAGAGGGACCTGAGGCCTTTTACAAGGGTAACTGTACACTGGGGAAAGGAAATAATCAGAACTTTTGAGGCCTATTGGATATGGTTCTGAGTTGACACTGATCCCAGGAGACCCGAAAAAGCATTGTGGCCCTCCGGTAAAGTAGGGTCCGATGGAGGTCAGGTGATAAATGGGGTTTTGGCTGAAGTCCGACTCACAGTGGGCCCAGTGGGTCCCAGAATTCATCCTGTGGTTATTTCCCCCCCAGAATGTATAATTGGGATAGATATAATTAGGAATTGGTAGAATCCCCACATTGGTTCCGTGACCTGTGGAGTGAGGGCTATTATGGTTGAAAGGCCAAATGGAAACCACTAGTGCTGCCTCGACCAGGGAAAATAAGTGAACAAAAACAGTAATCGTATCCCTGGAGGATTGCAGAGATTAGTGCCAACATCAAGGATTTGAAAGATGCAGGGGTGGTGATTCCTACCACATCTCCATTTAACTCTCCTTTTTGGCCTGTGCAAAAGACAGACGGATCAAGGAGAATGACAGTTGACTATCGAAAACTCAACAAGTAGTGACACCAATTGAAGCCACTGTACCAGATGTGGTGTCCTTACTGAGCAGATTAATATGTCTCCTGGTACCTGGTATGCAGATATTGATCTGGCCAATGCTTTCTTCTCAAATACCGGTTCATAAGGACCACCAGAAGCAAGTTGCTTTCAGCTGGCAAGACCAACAGTATACATTTACTGTCTTACCTCAAGGTATGTTAACATCTCCAGCCTTGTGGCATTAATTAGTAGAAGGGACTTGATCACCTAACTCTTCCACAAAATATCACACTGGTCCACTATATTAGGATGTTTATGCTGATGGACCAGTGAACAGGAGGTAGCAAGCTAGTACTAGATTGTTGTAGAAGCATATGGCATGAGAGGATGGGAAATAAATCCAACTAAAATTCAAGGCCATCTACCTCAGTTGAAGTTCTAGGAGTTCAGTTGTGTGGAGCATGCAGAGACATTCCTTCTAATGTAAAGAATAAGTTGTTGCACCTAGGCCCCTCCCGCTACCAAGAAAGAAGCACAAGCTTTGGTGTGCCTTTTTGGATTCTGGAGGACACACATTCTCATCTGGGTGTGTTACTCGACCCATATATCAGGAGACGTCAGAAGGCAGCAAACTTTGAGTGGGGGCTTGGAACGAGGAAAAGGCTCTTCAACAGGTCCAGGCTGCAGTTGCAGGCTGCTCTGGCCCCTAGGGCCATATGATCCAGCAGACCCAAGAGGTGCTTGAGATATCGTGTGGCAGAGTAGGATGCTGTCTGGGAGTCTGTGCAGCTCGCCCATAGGGGAATCACAGAGAGCCCTTGGGATTTTGGATACAAGGCTCTACCTTCATCTTGGCAAATAACTATTCTCCTTTTGAAAGACAGCTCTTACCTGCTATTGGGCCTTAGTGGAAACTGAACGTTTGACAATGGGCCACCATTCACCATCGACCTGAGCTGCCCATCATGAGCTGGGGGTTATCTGACCCCCAGACCTAGAAGTAGGACGATGGGCACAGCAATAGTCCATGTGTCAAATGGAAGTGTGTACATATGTGACAGGGCCCAGGCAGGCCCTGAGGCACAACCAAGTTACATGAAGAAGTTGCAGCAAGACTGAATGTTCCTAATGCCTGTTTCCCACTCTGTTATCAAATGCCTCCTGTGCTTAAGCAGCACCTATGGCGCATGGGGTTTGCCCTATGATCAGTTGACTGAGGAAGAGAAGACTAGGGCTTGGTTTACTGATGTTCTGCATGCTATGCAGGCACCACCCAGAGGTGGACAGCTGCAACATTACAGCCTATTTCTGAAACAACCCTAAAGGACACGTGGTGAAGGAAAGTCTTCACATGGGCAGAACTTCGGGCAGTGCCATGGTTGTGCATTTTGCCTGGAAGGAGAAATGGCCAGAGGTTCGATTATATACTGATTCATGGGCGGTAGCCAATGGTTGGCTGGATGGTCAGGGACTTGGAAGGAGCATGACTGGAAAATTGGTGAGAAAGACATTTGGGGAAGAAGTATGTGGATAGAGCTCTCTGAATGGTCAAAGGATGTAAGATGAAGATACTTGTTGTCTCTGTAAATGCTCATCAAAAGTGATCTAGCAGAGGATGATTTAATAATCAAGTAGATCGGATGACTCATTCTGTGGATGTCACCTCTTTCTCCAGCTATCCCTGTTGTTGCTCAATGAGCCCATGAACAAACTGGTCATGGTGGCAGAGATGGAGGTTATGCATGGCTGACAGCATGGACTCCACTTACCAAGGCTGATCTGGCTACAGCTGCTGCTCCGAGTGCCAGATTTGCAACAGCAGAGACCAAAATTGAGCCCCCGATATGGTGCATTCCCTGGGGTGACCAGCCAGCAACCTGGTGGCAGGTTGACTACATTGGACCACTTCCATCATGGAGGGGACAGCGTTTGTCCTTACATGAATAGATACTATTCTGGTTATGGATTTGCCTTTTCCTGCAGTAATGCTTCTGCCAAAACTACCATCCAGGGACTTATAGAATGCTTATCCACCATCATGGTATTCCTCAGCATGCATTCTTCTAACCAAGGAACTCACTTCACAGCAAAAGAAGTGCAACTGTGGGCCCATGGTCATGGATCCACTGGTCTTACCATGTTTCCCACCACCCAGAAGCAGCTGTCTTGATAGAAACGATGGAATGGCTCTTGAAGACAGTTACAGTGCCAATTAGGTAGCAATACCCTGGAGGGCTGGGTCAAGGTTCTCCAGCAAGCAGTAATGCTTTGAATCAGCGTCCACTATATGTACTGTTTCTCCTATAGCCAGAATTCATGGGTCCAGGAACCAAGGGGTGGAAGTGGGAATGATTCCACTCACTATCACCCTAGTGACCCAGTAGGAAAAATTTTTCTTCCTGTACCCATGACCTTGTGTTCTGCTGGTCTAGATGTTTTGGCTCCAAGGGGGAGTTGCTTTTGCCAGGAGATACAGCAAACGTTCCATTGAACTGGAAGCTAAGACTTCCCCTGGCACTTTGGGCTTCTACTGCCTTTAAGCAACAGGCTAAGGAAGGAATAACAGTAGTAGGAGGAGTGATTGATCCAGACTACCAGGGGGAAATTGGACTTTTTCTCCACAAGGGGCAAGGAAGATTATGTCTGGAAGGCAGGAGATGCTGTAGGGCACTTCTGGTGCTACATGTCCTATGTATTAAGGTCAATGGGAAACTCCAACAACCCAAATGAGACAGGACAATAAATGGCCCAGCCCTTCAGGGATGAAGGTATGGGTCACTCCTCCAGGGAAAGAGCCAAGACCTGCGGAGGTGCTTGCTGATGGTGGAGGATACAGATGGGTTTGTAGAAGAAGGTAGTCATAAATATCAGCTGAGGCCACGGGACCAGTTGCAGAACATGGATTATAATAGATATTAACTTTTGTCCTATTTGGTTAAAAATGTGCTTGTTCATATATATATATATATATGTATATATAATATATATGTATATTAAGTGGATATTTTGTTGTTTCCCTTTAGTGGTGCAACTGAGATAAGTGTTAAGTGTTGCATATTTAGGTTATTAGATACTGAGGGACTAAGTTCTTCTCAAGGACATTACCACCTACTCTAAGATATAATGCTTTGCTCTTGCACATGAGATCTTATAACATGTTAGGTGGAATTATGACCCTGCCCATTTGTTGTCAATTGACATTAAAGCATAACATAAGGAGAGGCTATTTATTGGGTGCAAGTTGACAAGGGGTGGACTTGTGATGGTTAATCTGGTTCAACTTGACTGGACTAAGAACAAATAAGAGAAAAAGGTCTTTGATTGGACACACCTCAACCCGGATGGCCCACCCCAAATGTGGGCATTACCTTCTCCGGCAGGCAGTATTTAAGGCCACAGCAGTGGAGCTGGTCCCTCTTTCTCCCCGGCTTGCTTCTCTCATCTGGTGAGTTTTGTCTTGCTGCTGTGATCAACCTTTCGGATCCCAGCGTGTACTGAGACCGGCAGATCTCCTGGAATCCATTCGGGCCTTCAGCACTAGACTGGGACTACGAGACATCCAGCCTTGCGGACTGAGCAGTTCCCTGGATTCCTGGCCTCCCAGTTCGGCGCTACTGTTGAGCTCCGTCACGTGAGCAAATCAATAAATTGTATATAGTTATATATTACGTCCTGTTGCTTCTGTTCTTTAGAGAACCCTGACTGATACAAACTCAAAGTCAATCCAGTATCCTTGGAAAAACAAGAACCTTCTGAGGATAGCCAGTCCTGTGTGGCACATCCTGTGAACAAGCAAATTGGAAGAGTTTAGGCATAATTTGTGTAGGTAAAAGAAAAGGATCTGGAGAAGCAGGTCAGGGAGAATTTTTTGGGAGAGAGGAGTTGTCGGGGGTAACATATAGGTCACTGGTAGTGAAAAACCTTGACACCTTCATTCCTGTGAGAGGAAAGCAGAAATATCTGAGAATAGAAACGTGGCAGAAGGAAGTTTCAAGGTTGACATAGACACTCAAGTGACGTGGAACTCATGTACTTGAAGGGAGGGAGAGCATGTGCAGGTGGCTCAGGGAAGATGTTCTGTCAGAGGGAGCAGCCAACAGGACGATCCAAGACAGAAGTGAGCCTGGCTTGTTTGGAAGAGCAAGGAGGCCAGCAGAGGAACACAGGAGGGAAGGGAGCAGAGGATGGGTACACTTGATGGCATGAGAAGATGGGGCTCTGGTTGTTATGCATTGTACAAGCGACTGGCCTTTACTTGCAGTGAGCTGAGAAACCTTTGTCTAGATTTAAGTGTAAGAGTGGAGTGGAGACCCTGCTCAAAAGACAAAACAAAACAAACAAAAACCCAGGCGTGGTGGTACATGCCTTTAGTCCCAGCACTTGGGAGGCAGAGGCAGCAGATCTTTGTGAGTTCAGGCCAGCCTGGGGCTACAGGGAGACCCTATGTCAAAAAAAAAAAAAAAAAAAAAGAGGAGTGGAGTGGTATGTCTTTTTTTTTAATTTAAAATGTATTCTTAAAAAAAAAGAAAAAAAGGAAAAAATAAAATGTATTATTGTTATTGCTGCTACTGCTGTTGTTGTTGTGTGCACACATGTGCATTCACATGCCACTGTGACGGTGTGGAGTCAGAGGACAACTTTGTGGAGTTGGTTTTCTCTTTCTACTTGGGGCTAGACAGTTTCAGTTGTCCTGGGAAGAGGGAGCCTCAGTTGGGGAATTGGCTCTATTGGGCTGGCCTGTGTGTGTGCCATGTCTGTCGGGCATTTTCTTGATTGTTGAAGGATGTGAGAGGGCTCAGCTCACTGTGGGTGGTGCTGCCCCTGGGCAGGTTGTTCTGTATTGTATAAGAAAGCAGGCAGAGCATGGGCCAGGGGAGCAAGCCAGTAAGCAGCATTCCTCCATGGCCAGTGCTTCAGCTCCTGCCTCCAGGCTTCTGCTGGAGCTCTGTCCTGGCTTCCCCTGATGAAGGACTGTGCTGTAAGCTGAAGGAGACATAAACCCCCCATAGTTGGTTTGGTGTGTGTTTCTATCACAGCTGAGCTGTCGGGTTGGCAGGCTTCCGCAGCAAATGCCTTTACATACTGAGTCATCTTGCTGGCACATGTCTTGTTTTTTTTAAGTCTCTGTAATTAATGTATTGAAAATTGACTTTGGAGGAAGGCTAGTGGGTGTAGAACTCCATGTGGTCCACTGTGAATGGAGAAGACCTCACCCTGCTGCCTCCCTCAGGACTCTGTCATGAGGCAGTTTGCATATCATGTCTCAGCTTTGATGAACTGTGAGACCTTCTGCCTGGTCTTTCCAGTTACTCCCCTGAGAACAGATCTACAGAGTAAAACTGATGAAGCTGTGCTCAGAATGTAGCTATTTGCTCTTCAGTATCATCTTTCCTCACCCTCTTTAAAATTCCTTTTTTTTTCTTTACTTGCTTTCTTCTTCCCTTCTGTCCTTTTAATTCAGAAATTTAAACTTATTTGTAAGTGATATTTAGGTGGGCCAAAAATAAAAATTCCTATGTAAGTGCAAACATTTGGCTGTGAGCTTGTGATCCATCCACCTCAGCTGGACTGCAGGTGCTGGACTTCAGGTGTGTGACATCTCACCACTTCACCCTCACTGTCATCCTTTGTGATTTTTCAAGACAAAGACCACGAGGAACTTTGGCTGTCTATGGAAGTAAACCATTGGAACTTAAGATCAGTCCAGTGTATCTTTGCTGGTCAAACAGCTCAGGCCCTTGCTGGTTGGGGCCTTGTTTGTGTGCTTGATGCCAAGGTGGGCAGGACTGGGAGTGATCAGGAATTCAGCTTTAGACATACTTGATTTGAGAAAACTGTAGATGCCTAGTGAGCAGCTGAGTATCTGAGCCTAGGGCTCAGAAGAAAGGTCTAGGGTGCAGACTGAAGCCTGGGAATTAGCAGCATGCAGATGGTCTTTCTTTCTTTCTTTCTTTCTTTCTTTCTTTCTTTCTTTCTTTCTTTCTTTCTTTCTTTCTTTCTTTCTTTCTTTCTTTCTTCCTTCCTTCCTTCCTTCCTTTCTTTCTTCTTTCTTTTTTGGTGTTTTTGAGACAGGGTCTCCCTATAGCCCCTGCTGGCCTGGAACTAGCCCTGTGGACCAGGCTGACCTTGAACTCACAGAGATCCACCTGCCTCTGCCTCCCAAGTGCTGGATCAAAGGCATGCGCCACCACGCACCCCTATGCCCAGCTCTCACCTTTTCTTTTTAAAATGATTACATGTGCACACATACGAGTGTATGCAGAAGCAGAGGACAACTCAGGGGAGTCAGTTCTCTTCTTCTACCATGTGGACCAAACTCTTGTACTATGGCCATTTTGCTGGGCCTCTGTCTCCTTATTGAGACAGGGTCTCATGTATCCCAGGCTATCCTCTGTCTCCTTATTGAGGCAGGGTCTCATGTATCCCAGGCTATCCTCTGTCTACTTATTGAGGCAGGGTCTCATGTATCCCAGGCTAACCTCTGTCTCCTTATTGAGGCAGGGTCTCATGTATCCCAGGATATCCTCTGTCTCCTTATTGAGGCAGGGTCTCATGTATCCCAGGATATCCTCTATCTCCTTGTTGAGGCAGGCTATACTCAAACTTGATCTGCAGCCAAGGATGACTCTGAGCTTCTGATCCTTCTGCCTCCACCCCCAGAGCTGGGATTATAGATGTATGGTATCACAGTCGTTAGTCCTTCAAGTTTGTATGCTTTTTTGTTTCTTCTCTCCTTTCTGATTTATTTTTAGTATTTTAAATTGTGTGTGCACATGCGCATGCCTGTGTGTGTGTGTGTGTGTGTGTGTGTGTGTGTGTGTGTGTATGTGTGGGTTTGTAGATGTGAATACAGTTGCCTGCTGAGACCAGGAGAAAGGTTTGGATCACCTGGAGCTAGAGTTAGAGGTGGTTGTGAGCTGCCTAGTGTGGATGCTGGGAACCAAAATCAGGTCCTCTATAAGAGCAGTATTTATTCTTAATTACTGAATCATTTCTCTATCCCCCATTTTAACAGCTTCCTTGGGTTACCTTTACTGTGCTCAGTGAGGCAGCTCCAAGAAAAAGTTAACACTATAGAGTAAGGAAATAGAGTAGGGACAAAAGAAGAGGAGCTTGGGCTGGAGGGGCTTCTGCATCCTGGGATCTGGTAGACTCAGCAGAACCCACTGAGTTCCTTGGTGGATGTGGTCCTCTGGTCGGTTGAAGTTGATGCCTACAGCCTTTGTCTCCTTGGCCTCCAGGTTCCACACATCTTTGAGTCACTCCCCTTTGGTGCCCACTACCTCTCAGTGTATTGGATCAGCTTCTTGGAAGTCTCCTTGAGAGCCACAACTTGGTGACTTTTCTAACCCTTTGCATTGTCTACCATCATGTACTGAAGGATGAAGGGCTCTAACTTATCGTATTTGTGGCCTTTGAAGTGCCTGGGCAAGTCTTGGTGTGGGCCTTAGCCTGGAAGCCCCTCTTCCTTGCCCTCTCTTAGCACTGGCACAGCTTTTTCCAAGCCACCCCCCTCTTCCAAGCTCTGGCCAGCACTGTTGGGCCTGCTTCATGGAACGGATAGGGAACACCTAGGAGTCCATCCGGCCTTGATAGCAGCTCCTTCTCAGTGACAGCTGTGTGAGTTCAGGCTTCCTCAGCAGAAGCAGGAGATCTGATCACTTCTTGGAAATGTTCAGGCTGCCACTAGAGGTGTGGAGAGGGGGGCACCTGGCCTTGGACACAGGAGCTCTGTGGGAGCAGGTTCTCTTCGTTCCTAGTATAACTTGGCTACACAGAATGTCCCCCGTTGGTCCCCTGAGGACGTGGGTGAAGGCAGGCACATAGGCCTCCATTACCCAGAGAAGGCCTCCATACTATATTTTCTGAGGTGTCTGCTAAGAAACCATGCATATCAGGGTAGATGACTTCATTGACACCATGTAGGTTGGCCACTGGGAGGTACTTCTGAACAAAGGTAAGGAGAGCAGCACTGATAATCCTCTCCAACTCCACGCTCTCTCTTCTTCTGTTTGATTGGGTGCTGCTGGCGCTGTTCTTGTCCCTGAGCCTGTTGATTTCATTTTATTTGGACACAATAATGTCCATTGCTCTGTCTTCAGATTTGTTGCTTTTTCACCTGCGCATGCAAATCTTCTGTTGCATACTCTAGTGAGGTTCTGGTCAGTGCTGGATAGCTTCAGTTGTCAATCTGACATACCTGGGGAGAGAGAACCTCAGTTGAGGAATTGTCTCTGTTGGATTGGCGTGTGTGCATGGTTGTGGGGCATTTTCTTGATTGTTGAGTGATACAGAAAGGCCCACCCCACTGTGGGCAGTGCCATCCCTGGGCAGATGGTCCTGGACTGTATAAAAAAGTAGGCTAGTAGCTAGATGTGGTGGTTCACTCCTTTAATCTCAGCACTCAGGAGGCAGAGGCAGGCAGATCTCTGTGAGTTCAAGGCCAGCCTGGTCTACATAGCGACTTCCAGTCCAACCTGACTCTGGATTCCTGCTCTGAGTCCATGTCTGACTTCCCTCAGGGATGAGCTGAGCCTTGGATATGTCAGATGAGATAAGCCATCTTTTCAGCCACAGAATTTCTTTGCAGGTTTTCTGTCCCTTTGTTGATATTTCTTTTTTTTTTTGTTTATACATTGTTTACTTTTTTAAATTTTTAAAATTTATTTTCATATGTTTATGAATGTACTGTCTGCATGCAGGTTTGTGCACCCGTGTTGTGCAATGCCACGGAGGCCAGAAGAGGGTGTCAGATTCCCCTGGAACTGGAGTTACAGATGGTTCTCAGCCACCATGTGGGTGCTGGGGGACCCGACTGCAAGAGGTCCTCTGCAAGAGCAGTCGGCACTCTTAACCGCTAGGCCATCTCTCCAGCCCCATACATTGTTTACTTTGTTAGGGAAAAACCATGAGACTATCAGCCAAAGTTGGGTGAGGAGAGGCAGTTTAATTTTACACTAGTGGAACTGACACAGGGACCCTTCCATAAAGGGTTCAGCCCCCCAACCAAGTTTTTGGGGGCTTTTATATCTATGTGATGAATGGAAGCAAAGAGCAAATAACACATATGTGGTAATTAAGTAAGTGGTTCACAGGTAACATGTGGTCACAAAGGTTACAGGAATGTGGCCACTTTGGGAGACAATGATTTCTATTCAGGGTAACTGCAGGGAGTGAGGGGGGACTCCAGTTCCTCTCTCTTCTTTCTTTATTTTTTGGTCTTTTCGAGACAGGGTCTCTCTGTAGCCCCAGCTGTCCTGGAGCTCGCTCTGTAGACCAGGCTGGCCTTGAACTCACAGAGATCCGCCTGCCTCTGCCTCCCAACCTCTCTCTTATTTCTATCTCATCCGTGAGTTTTCCTGCTTCAAAGTTCTTAATGAGAAGTATAACAGAAGCTAAGAAAAGGCTGAATCAGTCCTAATTAAAAAGTATATAAAGGTAGGCATTTATTCCAGGAAACGCAGTCTCTCTCTCTCAGGCAAATCCATGGCCTCCATTCGTCCTGAGGGCCATGGAAGGTGCGCTCCTGAGAGGTGGGGAGAACCTTTTGTAGGAGGGAGGGGAGATGGTAACCTATTGGAACATGGCCAATTAAACCAGGCCAGGGGCTCAGATCTGGAGGTGGGTCTCAGGTCCAGAGGTCGCATGAGAATCTGGCCTGACAGGAAAAGAAAGGAGGATCTTTCCAGTCTATGCCATCTTGGCTTGTTGCCCTGAGCCCGACCTAACATCCCAGACTCTTAGGGTATAGGGAGTGGCGACTCTGCTCTGGCTTCTTCCAGCTGAGCTGGGACGTTGAAGGGAGGGAGAGTTGGGAGTAGGTGGGGCTGTGGGCACAGGGATGTAGGAATGCAAAGACCACTCTGGACACCTCCTGGAGGTGTTCCTGCAAGAAGCAGAGGAGACCCGGTGCTAGGATCAGAAGGAATCTCCTGGTTGAGGTTGGAGAGGCTCCTCTTGCTGTTAGATGATCTTGGTCGGAGGACAGGGTCGAAACGCGGGCTCTTCAGTTTCATCCATCCAGGTATCCTGAGCATGGACATGCCAGCAGTATGTCGAATCTGGCATGGCATTGCCTGGTCAGGTGAAGAATGAGACAATAACAAGACAAAGGGCAACTGGGAAGGGGCATCACAGAGTCTGCTACCTGTGGCAGCAGGGGGAGCAGATGAAGGGTGAAAGTACAGAGGGCGAAGGCTGCCATACCCAACCATTCAGACCTGTTCTTGAGGGTCTCTGGAAAACCTGAGAGTCATGGGTCCCAGCTGTTTGGTGGACCATCCATCCTGGCTTGGGTCTCTCTTGAGTCTGGACAAATGGTACCAGTGTGGCTGGCCTAGAAGTTTGGCTGCTGATGGTGTAGTAAGGATGATGATGTGGGGTCCAGTCCACCTGGGATCAAGAGACTTAGGAGATAAAGTTTTAAGGAGAACACTGTCTCCTGGTGTGAGAGGGCAGGTCAGTGGTTGTGGACTCCACTGAGGTAGGAGCAGGGAGGGGAAGAGAGGAAGACAGTGGGGTCAAGCTGTTTAGAGAGAAACGCTGCTGCCCAGTGTGAGGGCTTGATGGGTGGGGCTAAGGCCCCTGTGTCCACTCCCAACTTTCTGTCTGTAAAGAGGTAGAAAGGGCATGAAGAGTCCAGGAGAGAGAAAGTGGGGCGTCCAGGAGGGTGTTTCCCTAGGAGAGAGACATGGACGATGGTGGGATGGGAGAGAGGCCCCTGGGGGTCTCCTTAGCTGCCTGGTACAAGGGTTCAGTTCTAACAGCAAAATTAGGGATCCAGTGATGGAAGAAGCCCACCAATCCTAGAAAAGAGAGGATGTGGTCTGCTGTCTCTGGAGGCTGTAGGTCTCATATGGCATTGGCTCCATCTGAACTGAGAGTACTGGAAAGGTACATTAGGACCAGAGCCAAAGGAGGAGAGATCCCTGGCCAAGGCTTGGCCAAAGAAGTGTGGGCTATCCCGGAAGCCCTGAGGAAGGACTGTCATGTAAGCTGCTCTGCAGACTTGGTGTCTGGGTCCTCCCATGTAAAAGCAAGAGGAAGTATGAGGGCACAGTGAAGAAGGCCCGGACAGTGAAATAGGAGACTGAGGTGCCACACCAACTCCAGTGTCGCCTGTGTGAGCAATATGAAAGTCATATTCAAGGCAGGCGGGGGAACAAAGTCCTATGGGGCCTGACCCCCTGGAGGTCCCTGGCAGGACGCTTGGCTAAGATCACCCCCGAGATCCTGATGTTCTCCTAAGATGTTACACTTTTCTGGTGTTGGGCTTGGCATGATATTTTCTGAGTACAACAAAGTCCTTCCTTGAGGCTAGCTTCTAGATAAAAAATAAAATTACCTAAATGTTCCAAGTGATGGCAATTATAACCAAATACCTCCCTTGAATATCCGGCCACTCGTGAAGCAGGAACTTTCTGTAAATCTTAATAAAAGTTAAGTATAAAAGACCTTTTCCCTAACAAAGGCTATTGGAAAAACAACATAATATAGGGTGATATCATAGACCAAATACAAAGTAATACAAAGCAATGGATTGTTAAAGAGCCTAAAACAAAACAATTAAATAGGAATGGTGTTTTTTATCTTACATGACTGTTACTGAGTAAAACAAATTCCAGTGGCAGTCATGTATGACAAAAAACATTATTAAGATTAAAGGTAAATTATAGATTTTCCTAAAGAAAAAATAACATAAAAGAGTCTTTTGATCCTTCTCTCCTGTCTCAGAAAAATGTAATAGATGGACACCTCAAATTTCACATGGGCACTGAGGGTGTCTGACCCCTCAGCACTCCTTGCTTTATGCAGGGATTGCTGAGGGCTAGGCTTTCTTTGTGCTTATTAACTTCACAGTAAAAGCAGAACTATTAACCTGAGCAAGTAGTGGAACGCCTTCAAGCCTCTGAGACAAAGGCCTAAATCTTGGCTTTAACTAGACCCATTCCTTGAAGAAAATAGAAAAGGAAAATTGATAACCTAAAACTTCATAGAACAGGGCTTGCTTTAGTGATAATAGAATTTCAAAAGAAAACTATGGTTTTCCAGTTTTTCTTTAAAGGGTGTTTTACTTTAGATCTAGGCTTGTGGGTTTATGATTATTATCTACTTTTGAAACAAATTGTATTGTGATGTATCAACTGTAACCTGTTATGCTGTAACCCATCAACTGTAACCTATGATTATTGATTAGAATGTAAAACCTGACTAATCATTCTGGGAAGTTTGCCAATCCTCCTTGCTGTTTTCTCTTGAATGTACTATAAAATCACTGCCTTGAGCTCAGTAAAATCGCAGCAGGCTCAGACCCCTCTGGACGTGTTTCTGACTGTCATCGCCGACCCTGTGCTTTCCTGATTACCAAGGGACCCTGCTTCCCTGCGATTAAGACCCTGATTCCTGGTGGGCTAGTCAGTGGCAGGTGGCGCCCAAACAGGGACACTTGGACAGGTAATCTTTCCCCCTCTATCTTCTCTTTTCCCCTCTTTCT
This sequence comes from Rhizomys pruinosus, assembly GCA_009823505.1. Taxonomy (NCBI): domain Eukaryota; kingdom Metazoa; phylum Chordata; class Mammalia; order Rodentia; family Spalacidae; genus Rhizomys; species Rhizomys pruinosus. Next base: position 60,362 of record VZQC01008291.1, on the reverse strand, counting down.
CTTTTTTCCAAAGCACAGGAAGGTTCTCGCCAGGGAGCTGCAGTCCTGCTGATAAAGGCTGATCGGTTACGGGCAAGTAATCCTTGAAGTCATGGGGCATGGTGAGTCAAAACAAGAAAAAATGTTTCTGTCTGTGTTTAAGCATATGATGGCAGTAAGAGGATTAAAAGTTTCAAAAAAGGCTTTAAAGGATTTCTTGGATTTTATTAAGAAGGTCAGTCCTTGGTTTCCGGAGGAAGGCACTCTGACTCTGCAAGCTTGGAGAGCGCTGCCACCTCCTGGAACCAAGGGAACTACCTTGTCAGGAATAAAGCAGGGAAATGAGGAAGTTTATCAAGAATTTGTTTCTAGGTTTGAGGAGGCTATTCATAGAATGTTACCACCATCAGAAGGAACAGAAAATTTGCTTAAACAATTGGCATGGGAGAATGCTAACACCCTGTGTCAGGACCTCATAAGGTCCATTAAAAAGACAGGAACCTTACAGGACTTTATAAAAGCCTGCATGGATGCCTCACCGGCAGTGGTCCAAGGTATGGCCTATGCTGCAGCAATGAAGGGATGGACTTACAGTGCCTATATAAAAAAGACTTATGGAGGAGGACAAGAGTCCTCAGATCCCACATGTTTTAAATGTGGAAAAACAGGACATATGCAGAGGGCCTGCCCTAATGAGGGAAGGAAGGGTAGGAATCCAAAAAAGGGGCTCCCTCTTGGGCTGTGCCCTAGATGCCAAAAAGGCAAACATTGGAAGAATGAATGTAAATCAAAATTCCATAAGGATGGGACCCCTCTTTCAAAAGTGGAAAAGGTGAAAAAGGAAACAAAAAACTAGATTTGGGGCAGCCTATCAGCCCCTCTCCAGAAAGAGAGAAGAATGAAGGAGCTGATCAAAGATTAAATCCTGAGGCTCCTAAATTTACTATTCATGAGTTGCCCAGGGCAACACCAGGAAGCGCAGGGCTGGACTTACTTTAGTCCCCACTTCCACACTGGGCACTTTGCCACAGGGAACTGTGGGTTTAATAATTGGTCGTAGTTCAAATTATAAAAAAAATTTTTGAGGTCCTTCCAGGTGTCATAGATTCTGACTTTACTGGAGAAATAAAAATTATGGTTAGAACTTTAAAAGAGACAATTCAATTACATAAAGGACAGAGAATTGCACAGTTATTGCTGTTACCTTATATAAATTTACCAAACCCAATTTTAAAACAGGAAAGGGGCGAAGGTCAGTTTGGGTCCTCTGATGTGGATATGGGAGCCTTACAACCGGGGCTCCCATCCCCAGTTGGGATCCTGAAAGGATGGGACCTAATTATTATAGATTTACCGGACTGCTTCTTTACAATCCAATTACATCCAGAGGATTGTAAAAGATTTACATTCAGTGTACCGTCAGTGAATTTTAAAAGGCCTTACAAGAGATATCAATGGAAAGTTTTACCCCAAGGAATGACAAATAGTCCAACTTTATGTCAAATATTTGTGGATTGGGCTTTATTGACAAGAATGCAATATCCTGATGCATATATTCTCCATTATATGGATGATATATTATTGGCTCATCCCTCAGATCATACTAATTGGCACTTGTTACAATTTACTTTGCAACAATTAACTTCTTTTGGATTGGTAGTGGCTCCAGATAAGATACAAAAAAATAAGCCTTTAAGTTATTTAGGACAATATATATGTAATGATTATATTAATAATCAAAAAATGTCAATAAGACTTGATAAATTGTGCACCTTAAATGATTTTCAAAAATTACTAGGCAATATTAATTAGATTAGGCCTTATTTAAAAATCACTACAGGCGAACTTAGCCCTCTGTTTCAGATATGCCAGAAGCCTTAAAATCAGGTGGAGGCCAAACTGCAGAAGCTGGCTCTGACTGCAAAGAAGATGCTGACCTGGACTCAGCTGAGACATCTGACAAAAAAAACAAAGGAGCTCGTAACCTCTCAACAGAAACTGCTGATGCCTGAGTTTATTTTTCTTGCTATTCTATCTTTAATTGCAGCTCAGTTGACTGCTACCTATGGAAAAAGTTATTGGACATATATACCAAAAATGCCAATATGATATTACCCCAAAAAAACCCTATTAATAAAACTCCCATTCCCTTGGCCACCCATGCTTGTGTATCTTACCCTTTTGCTATGTTATTAGGATCCAGACCTCAAGAAAATATTACTTGTTGGTAATTCATATTTTATTAATTGTACTGCCTGTAAGCTTACTAATTGTGTTAATTCTGGTATGGATAAACAGTATCCCGTAATGATCTTGGTAAAGAGACCACAATATGTTATGCTTCCTGTTGATTTACAACAAGATCCTTGATATGAAAATACTGCCTTACACACTTTAAAAACACTTAATGCTCTCTTAAGACCTAAAATATTTATAGATACTCTTATTTTGGGTATTACTGCTCTTATTGCAATTTTAACGTCCTTTACACTTTCAACTACAGCTTTGGTGAAGGAAATGCATACATCTCACTTTGTAAATAAAATAAACAAGAATATTTCAGTTACACTTTCAAAACAGGCTGTTATAGACAAAAAATTGGAATAAAAATAAATGCTTTAGAAGAAGTAGTTTTAGCCCTAGGATAAGATATAGCAAATATAAAAACCAGAATGGAGACCCGATGTCATGCTTCTTTTCAATATATTTGTGTTACACCTTTAACTTATAATGCCTCAAAACAATGAAAAAATGTTAAAAATCACCTTCAAGGTGTTTAAAAAGACACTGATATTGCCCATAATTTGGATGATTTGCAGAAAGACATCACTGCTCTGAGTAAGGCTCATTTGGATAATGATAAATTAAAAGCTCTGGCAGCTGGCCTTAAAAGTGGATTTAAAGCCCTTAATCCATTAAATTGGACACAATATTTTATACTCATTGGGGTTGTGTTATTTTTCTTTGTTATAGTTGTACTCCTTTTTCCTTGCCTTTTTAAACTCGTGCTGAGATCCATACACTCGGTTAAGCGTGATCTGACGGAGTTGTGTCTTAAAAACAAAAAACCGGGAACTGCCACACCAACTCCAGTGTCGCCTGTGTGAGCAATATGAAAGTCATATTCAAGGCAGGCGGGGGAGCAAAGTCCTACGGGGCCTGACCCCCTGGAGGTCCCTGGCAGGACGCTCGGTTAAGATCACCCCCAAGATCCTGATGTTCTCCTAGGATGTTACACTTTTCTGGTGTTGGACTTGGCATGATATTTTCTGAGTACAACAAAGTCCTTCCTTGAGGCTAGCTTATAGATAAAAAATAAAGTTACCTAAATGTTCCAGGTGATGGCAATTATAAACAAATACCTCCCTTGAATGTCAGGCCACTCGTGAAGCAGGAACTTTCTGTAAATCTTAATAAAAGTTAAGTATAAAAGACCTTTTCCTTAACAAAGGCTATTGGAAAAACAACATAATATAGGGTGATATCATAGACCAAATACAAAGTAATACAAAGTAATGGATTGTTAAAGAGCCTAAAACAAAACAATTAAATAGGAATGGTGTTTTTCATCTTACATGACTGTTACTGAGTAAAACAAATTCCAGTGGCGGTCATGTATGACAAAAAACATTATTAAGATTAAAGGTAAATTATAGATTTTCCTAAAGAAAAAATAACATAAAAGAGTCTTTTGATCCTTCTCTCCTGTCTCAGAAAAATGTAATAGATGGACACCTCAAATTTCACATGGGCACTGAGGGTGTCTGGCCCTTCAGCACTCCTTGCTTTATGCAGGGATTGCTGAGGGCTAGGCTTTCTTTGTGCTTATTAACTTCACAGTAAAAGCAGAACTATTAACCTGAGCAAGTAGTGGAATGCCTTCAAGCCTCTGAGACAAAGGCCTAAATCTTGGCTTTAACTAGACCCATTCCTTGAAGAAAATAGAAAAGGAAAATTGATAACCTAAAACTTCATAGAACAGGGCTTGCTTTAGTGATAATAGAATTTCAAAAGAAAACTATGGTTTTCCAGTTTTTCTTTAAAGGGTGTTTTACTTTAGATCTAGGCTTGTGGGTTTATGATTATTATCTACTTTTGAAACAAATTGTATTGTGATTTATCAACTGTAACCTGTTATGCTGTAACCCATCAACTGTAACCTATGATTATTGATTAGAATGTAAAACCTGACTAATCATTCTGGGAAGTTTGCCAATCCTCCTTGCTGTTTTCTCTTGAATGTACTATAAAATCACTGCCTTGAGCTCAGTAAAATCGCAGCAGGCTCAGACCCCTCTGGACGTGTTTCTGACTGTCATCGCCGACCCTGTGCTTTCCTGATTACCAAGGGACCCTGCTTCCCCGCGATTAAGACCCCGATTCCCGGTGGGCTAGTCAGTGGCACTGAGGTTTGAGGGTTAGGGCGCAGGTCCCGAACTAGGTGCCAGAGGGCTTATGCACTGGAAGAATGGGGATGTTGCAGGGTTAGTTAGTGGAGATAGGAGGCAGGTAATGGTAGGCTTGAGCCCATGGTGATGGGTTTCAGAAATAGAAAACTGGCCTGGAAGGAAAAGAGGCGGGGTCCTTGAGGCGTATCAGGACTGGTGGTGGTGAGAGGTGATTACTGGAGTGGAAATGTCCCAGACCTGAGGGTCGACAGGATCAGGAATGGTGGGAACTGGACAATCCAGCTTGGGAGAGGTGACTAAGGATGTCATGGCCCTGGAGGGGCACTGGACAGACAGACATGATTAAGAAGGAATGGGTAAAAAATGACCAGCGAAGACACAGGGAAGAGGTAGAGTCCTTTGAGGGAAAGAAGGAGTCCTGTCCACTCCTGTGACAGAAATTGATGAGGGAACTGTAGGGCCAGAATGTGAGGTCAGTATGGAAAGGTAGCCCAGCTGTCCAACAGAAAGGAAATGGACTTACCCACTACCTGGAGCATCAGCCTAGGCTCGTTGAGGATCAATGGGGTCTCTGAGGCTGACCAGCATCAGTCCTCCACCAGTCAAAGAAATTCAGAGGCCGGAAGACATTGGGGCACTTGAGGTAATGGGGCTGGACCTCCGTGGCAAGGCACAGGGGATGAGCCTGTGCCCGGGCACTCAGACTTCCAATGGCCAGGTTTCTGGCAGAGAGGGCACGACATGGTGGGTAGCCTGGGGTTTGAACAGTTTTTAGCCTGGTGACCCCCTTGGCCACACTTGAAAGGCTCCTGGTGGAATAGACTTAGGCTTGGCCCCTGAGGGATGGGGCTTGATGGAGGCCTGGGTGTCCCTCTGTGGGAATGACCTTGACCTTAGAGTGGCTGCCAGGGCTTGGGCATGGAGCGCAGCCTTTCACTGCAGCAGAGCCCATTGGGAACACCCAGCTGCCTACTCTCAACCTTAAATACCTTAAAAGCTATTTTTCATCAAATTCTGCACAGGAGTGTGGGGGGCCATCCTCGGCATTTTTATTTTTTTTTCTGATATTTGGAAAAGACAGAAATAAAGTGAGAAGAGAAGACCATGGCTGCTGCTGGGGAAGCAGGGTCAAGGCGAGCTTTAAGTATGGTTGTCCTTCATAAATTCTGAATTGCAGAAAGAGAAAAAAAAAAAGAGACAGGGATATTTTCACATGTCTTCAGCAGACTGGAAATAGACTTAAAATCTCCAGTTGTGGAATAAGGATCTAATAATTAATGGTGATAGCAGTTTATAAAAGTTGTACTGAGCAGAGCCACATACTTGGAAATGCTTTCATTCAGACTTTGTAGATGTCATTTACAGCATTCAGCACCAACCAGTTTCTTTGCATTCTCAAGACCGAGATGGCCAAATTGGTCAATGCAGTTTCTTTATCATGCTGATACCAAACATTGTATAAAACAGAATTACATACAGTTTTGTCAAGGAAGAAGCTAAAGGATGGGGGGGAGACATTCAGTCCTACTGAGGCAGTACAGATAATTCAGCAATTGTGGCACATACAGTTACTTAATTTGGAATTTAGTCTTAATAGATAAGGAACCAGAGTTCATTTTAGCCTTTGATTATAATAGGTTTTGTGCACAATATAACCTAGAAGTGGCCACTTTTTTGACAGACACATGACAGACTCATACATGTAACAGTAAACATACATGAAACAGTAAACACACATGAAACAGTAAGCACACAGACATCTTGGACAGACACATTCTGACTTAATAGCATAAATATACTGATCAGTTACTACAGTGAAACTTCAAGGGAGGGAGGCTAGCTTTAACCACGGGAGCCTGGCTCACAGCAGCAAAAGCTTGAAAAAGGGCAAATTAATGTAAGTGATGGATGCAGAGACAGCAGATCTGGCTCATGGCCCAGCTCGCCTGTGTCTAATAGGTGTTGGGTTTACCTGCTAATTTAATGAAAAAACAAAACCAAACAGTGTTTTTTAAAAGTCAGTAGCTTGGGGCTGGAGAGATAGCCTAGTGGTTAAGAGCACTGACTGCTCTTGCAGAGGACCCAGGTTCGATCCCCAGCACCCACATGGCGGCTAAGAACCATCTGTAACTCCAATTCCAGGAGAACTCCAGTTCCAGGGGAATCCCAGACCCTCTTCTGACCTCCGTGGCATTGCTTGACATGGGTGCACAGACCTGCATGCAGACAGTACATTCATACACATAGAAAAAAAAGAAGTCAGTAGCTTAAGCAGCAATCCTGTGAAAACATTAACTATACCCATACAAAAGCTAAAATGGGAAAATGATTTTAATTAGAAACAGATGAAAACATGATGATAAAATTGTAAAACTCCAATAGTGGACATCATTTTGGATTAATTTGTTAATCTGTCTTGTAAATGCATTCATGCCATGTGCTTAGCAGCCTCAGAGATGGTGGTCATGTGAGTAGACAAGATGGTGACCATGGAAATTTGAATAAAGCAGGGGAATGTGGGGAGAGGGGTATGAGAGAGAGATATAGACAGAGAGAGGGGTACGAGAGAGAGAGAGAGAGAGAGAGAGAGAGAGAGAGAGAGAGAGCAGATTCTGGAAAGCCTGCATGTAGCCAGTTTGGGAAAAGGAAAAAAATTGTCTGGTCATTAGGCTTGACCCAGAGTTGTCCATTTTCAAGCCTGGAGATCATGGGGTGCAAAGAAACATCCTTAAATGTACCCCAGAGACCTGGCAATGGGGGAGGGGGAGGGAAACTTGGGATGGACTTCTCCAATCTGCCAAGACCCTTCACTACAGAACCTGGCTCTGCACTCCTTCCCCCAAAAACAGCCAGTGGACTCTGAGTCCGCTGAACTATGGTCCCTGAGCATCCATGGATCCTGGACCCACAGGCTGAGGAAAGAGCTTCCCCTGGTGTTCCAACAGCTTTCAGACAGGAGCTCTGGACAGCAGAAATGAGGCAACAGAAAAACAGACTTACCCCAGATCGGAAGGCAGGTGTGTCAGTAAAGGAAAGGGGTGTTCCCTGCCCCATGTCTGAGGGCCATGGGCTTCTTGGGCTCAGGAGAAACATCCCCTCCCTCTACAGGTCACCAATTGAGAAGTATAACAGATGCTAAGAAAAGGCTGAATCAGTCTGAATTAAAAAGTATATAAAGGTAGGCATTTATTCCAGGAAATTCAGTCTCTCTCTCTCAGGCAAATCCACAGCCACTGGCCAACCTGAGGGCCATGGAAAGCAGGCTTCTGAGAGGCAGGGAGAACCTTTTGTAGGAGGGAGGGGAGATGGTAACCTGTTGGAGTCTGGCCAATTAAACCAGGCCAGGGGCTCAGATCTGGAGGTGGGTCTCAGATCGAGAGGTCTCATGGGAATCTGGCCTGACTGAAAAAGAAAGGAGGGTCTTTCCAGTCTATGCCATCTTGGCTTTTTGCCCCGAGTCCGACCTAACAATTATCATCACATTGCAAGGTCTTTTAGCAACAATCTGATGTTTTTTTCTATTTCCATTATTTCTTGACCTTTTTCATTTTGTTTTGTTTTTCTGAGACAGGGTCTCCCTGTAGCCCCATATGGCCTGGAACTCACTCTGTAGACCAGGCTGGCATTGAACTCACAGAGATCCACCTGCCTCTGCTTCTCAGGTGCTGGGATTAAAGGCATGTGCCACCATGCTGTTAGGTTATGTCAAACAAATAAAGAGACCACAGGTTTTAGGCACTTGGAGATAAAGTTTACTTCAGGGTAGCCTGGGCTAAGCTCAAAGGAAAACAGAGTCAGCACTGAATGGCATCTGGCCAGGGGATTTAAGGGCCTAGGTAAGAACTCAGGTAGGGGTTAGGGGAAGGGTGTTAAGCAGACGTCTTCAGCTTTTCAAAAGAGTGGAAGATTTCTAAGTATTCTGTGTGATCCACCAGGTCTTTGAGGAATTCACATCCTGACCTTCCAGCCTTTTGATTTTGATAGTAAAAGGGGTGAATGTCTGTCTTCTGTAACTGCTTCAGAGCTGAACATGGGGGGCGGGGGATTTAAGCTGGAAAGCCAGGATGTGACTCTCCATCTTAGTCACTTTGGATGTCCTGTGCCCGGTCTGGATCAGCAGTGGTCAGCTGCTGATAGGCAGTTTTTCCTTCTGCATCTGAGAGAAGAAGCTGGTTAAATTTTGTCTGAGTGAGGCCTTGGATTTGGTTTTGGAAATATTATAAAAGTCATGGAGTCACTGGGGCTGGAGAGATGGCCTAGTGGTTAAGAGCACTGACTGCTCTTGCAGAAGATCCAGGTTCGATCCCCAGCACCCACATAGTAGCTGAGAACCATCTTTGACTCCAGTTCCAGGGGAATCTGACACCCTCTTCTAACCTTCGCAGCATTGCACGACACAGGTGCACAAACCTATATGCAGACAGTACATTCATACACATACAAGAATAAATAAAAATTTAAAATATTAAAAAAAAGTCATGGAGCCACCATGCACAAAACTACTAGCACTGTCAATGAGCCTAGTAAAGGCATCAGCCAAGGATGGATCACTGCCCAGGGACCCTAATTAGAGGGGCCCTCTCCATTGGGAGTCCTCTGTGACAGGTTATGCATTACTTTCTGCAGATGGTGGACATTTTGTTTTACCTTTCCTGATTTGTTGACATAATAGTAACAACACTTTTCTCCTAGAAAAAGACAGGTTCCCCCTTTATCAGCTGTAAGCAAATCCAAAGCCCGTCTATTCTGGAGTGACCTCTGCTAAAGAGGAAAGCTGCTGCTGCAGGATCTGAATGGATTGAGCAGTAGCTTCCACAGTGGTTAGAAGCTGTGTGTTTGGTTGCTGGAGTTCTTGGGAAAATCACTGAGGTGTGAAAAGGGTGTGTCCCAAACTGCTTGCAGCTATTCCAGTGGCAGCAACCAAGGAGACTAGGCTGATGCCTACTAATACTGCCAGCATGGCTACCTGCTTGGTCCTGTGATGGTGGACAGTTAAGGACCCCACCCAAGTCTCCTGCGTTCCCAGGTGCACCTGGATCTCCCCTGGAGTGTGAAGAGTTAGACAAGGTACTAGTACTACTGGAAGGCATGGGCCAGAGGTATTACCAGAAATATAGGTGTATAACAAATGCTAGTCCTGGGGCCAGAGATGCTTGACCCCTGACAGTCACATTGCTGTAGGAGGAACCTGAGCAGTTTGAAATCTGAGCTGTCAAGCACTCAGTTCATTTGAGATAGGGAGGTGGGGGCGGCAAAGGAATGCCTAGAAGGGGAGTTGGGGAACACTCAGGTGGTTTGGTTGGAAATATTGTACACCAGGAGAGGAGGAGTAATGACTTTTGTAGAGGTGCACAGAGGAAGCATTGAGAAGCATTAATAGTGGAGAAAGTTTTTAAGAGTGAGGTAGAGCTGGGCGTGGTGGTGCATGCCTTTAATCCTAGCACTCAGAGGCAGAGGCAGGCAGATCTTTGTGAGTTCAAGGTCAGCCTGGTCTACATAGTGAGTTCCAGGACAGCTGGGTCTACAGGGAGACCCTGTCTCAAAAAACAACAACAACAACAACAACAACAACAACAACAACAAAAAAGTGAGGTATAAAGGGAGAGTACTTCATCCCATGAGAATGGAAGTGAAGAGTTTAGGTGATGTAGACTTTGGATAATCTGGTATCTAGTGTTATTGAGAGACTCTAAAGCCTTTAGGGCATGAGAATTTTAATAATAATCTTTATCCTACTCCTGTCTGAATAGAAGTAATGGGCTTCATAAAAGATGCCTGCAGCTGCCACAACAGTCCCTGGGCCAGGAGGAGGAGTTGGTAATTTTAAAAGTTACATTTTTCTCTCCTGGTGTGGAGAAAAGCTGTTTGGGTTGTATGCCCCATGTAAGCCCTGACCAATGGTACTTACAGGACCAGGACAGACAGCCCTCCCATCCACCAGGATCTCTACAGTTAGCACTGTCCTGTTCTCTGATAAAACAGAGAAATTTGTAATAGTTCTCATATCCTGAGTTGGCTCCCAGACATCGATGGGTACATGGGTCAAGTATGTCAAAGGAAAGTGAAACAGAGGGGTAAGAGGAAAACTGGCATTCTGAATAATTAAGAAGCCTGGTTTCCTGATCTCTATCATTGAGTGCCCAGACTTTAAACCTGTAGGTGCATGGAGGAGCAGTACAGGATCCTGGATTAGTACTAGTCAGAGTTAGAAGGACAATTATAGGAAGGAGACAGGTAAAGAAGATTAGCTGCCACATCATGATATGAGTATTCCTGTGTAGAGGGCAGAGATGGGACTCTCTGGATCCCAAGTTTGAGATGGCCAGTTGGGGTGGCTGAGTACTTGCTGTGAGTCCCTGCAGGCTTGAGTTTAGAGAGATGTATCCAGCCCTGGACTCCAAGGAGCTTATCTGCAGTAGGTGTGGACAGGATCACCAGGTAAGGTCCAAGCCAATGGGGGCTTTAGAGCTGCCCAGTGGTTTTGTCCTTGGTAGTAGGGCAGAGGAAGGCATAGTCTCCGGGTTGCAGAATGCAGGGTACTGGATCCTTAGAAGCCTGTGGGATGATGTGATCTGCATGTTCCCTAAGGAGCTTTCTTAGGAAAGAGGCAGGTAATCGTGAAGGAGAGATTGATCCTGTAGTGGAAAATCACTTAGTAAATAAGGCCAGCCATAAATGAGTTCAAAGAGACTGAGAAAGGAGGGGGCTCAGGGAAGGGCCCTGAACTCTGCTAAGGCCAGAGGAAGGAGGGAGGTCCATGACTGATGGAGCTCCAGGGACAGCTTGGTCAGTTGGTCCTTAAGGAGCAAATGAGCTCTCTCTACCTTTCCTGATGATTGAGGGTGGTGAGGAGCATGGAGCTTCCAAGTGATGCTCAGAGCCTGAGAGGCTGACTGCTTCACTTTTGAGACAAAAGCTGGACCATTATCTGATTGGAGGCTGAGAGGAAGGCCAAAGTGTGGTAAAATATGCTGGATCAGATGGGTAGCAACAACATCTGATGTTTCCTTCTTGGTAGGGAAAGCTCCTATCCAGCCAGAGAAGGTGTCAACCAAAACTTAGAGATACCTGACACCCTCACAAGGAGACATGTGTGTAAAGTCAATCTGCCAGTCAACTCCTGGGAGAATGCCTCGGTGCTGATGAGGCTTGAAGGAGGGAGGGGGTCGCCCACTCCCTTGGGGAGAAATGGAAGCACAGAGAGAACAAGAGTGAGAAACATCAGTGAGAATTTGGAAAAGTTTGGGGTGGTAGAGGAGGGGATCCAGGAATTTGCAGTTCAATGTGGAAAATTTGGTGCAATAGAGTCAAAATAGGGAGGGCTTGGTCCTCAAGGAGGCAGTATCTGTCTCTAAGGGTTAGCCAGCCATCTGGTCCTGGGGTGGCACCCAGAGCAGAGAGGTGGGAGTATTGCTTAGGCGGTAGGAGGGGAGAAGGCTACAGAGGTCAGGAAAGAGATATTGGAGGCTCTAAAAGGATTTTGGTTAGTGTCTCTAGCTACTCAGTCTGCCAGATCATTGCTCCAGGCTATGGGATCAGCTGTATGCTGATGACCTCTGCAGTATGCTGATGACCTCTGCAGTGAACAAGGCTGCTTTGGGAGGGAGATAAGAAGCCTCTAAAAGCTTGAGGATAAGGGGACCATTGGTGATCGGGGTACCTTTTGTGGTTAAGAGTCCCCTTTATTTCCAAATGGCTGTGTGGTGGTGGAGGATATGGTAGATAGGCATATTTAGAATAAGTGTATGTGGTCAGCTTCCATCCCCAAGTGAGAGTTAGTGCTCTTGTAAGAGCTACTAGTTCTGCCTTCTGAGAGGTGGTTCCAGGGGGGAGGGGTCTGCTCTCAATGATGTTTGGCAGAGACACAACGGTGTAGCCCACCCTATGGGACCATAAGGGTCATGGTGGAGCTTCTGTCCACAAACCAAGTAAACGTAGAATCAGGCAGGGGATTAAGGGAGATTAGAGGTTCCTGGTAAGTTCTTGAAGCACTTCCTGGCAGGAATGGGTAAGAGGTCCAGGCAAGGGCAGGAGGGTGGCAGGGATGAGGGGAGGGCATGAATCAAGGCTGAGGGATGGGTTCTCAAGGAAAGTAGTGTGGAATAGCTGTAGTTTGGATGGTGCCAGAGTAGCTAGAGAAGAGTGTGTGAGTAGAACCTGAAGGTGGTGGGGAGAGAGAACAGTGACAGGTTGCCCTAGGGTCAGCTTAAGTCCTTGCTGGGCCAGAAGGGCCATGGCAGCCAGGTCTCGGAGGCAAGGCTGCCACCCATGGATGGTGGAGTCCAGTTGCCTAGATAAGTAAGCCACAGGAGCAAACGTAGTTTCCTTCATTTGGCCCAAGACTCCTAGAGCCAGTCTCTTGTTCTCACAGGCATAGAGGAGAGAGGGAACAGTGAAGTCTACAAGGGCGAGAACAGGGGCCTGAAGAAGGGCATCCCTGATAGAGAAGAAGGCAGCCTTAACAGGGCCTAAAGGGTCCACAGGTTCAGAGACCTCTCCCTTTGAAGCCTCGTACAGGGGCTTCGCCAGGAGAGCAAAGTTAGGAATCCAAGTCCTTACATATCCTGCTATACCTAGGAAAGAAAGGATTGCTTTCTTAGTTGTAGGAGGCTGTAGGAATTTGAGATTTTTTTCCAGCTGTCCTGGAACCCACTCTGTAAACCAGGCTGGCCTTGAAGTCACAAAGATCTACCTGCCTCTGCCTCCCAAGTGCTAGGATTAAAGATGTGCACCTCCACACCTGGCTGAGATGGTTTTTATGATCAATGGTTAGAGTGTGGGAGGTGGGGGTGAGGAGAAATCTGAGCTACTTAACTTGGGGAAGGAAGAGATAGGCTTTGGAGGAGAGACCCGATACCCCTTTTTGCCAAGGAAGGTGAGAAGTGTGGGTTTTAGAGGAGACAAGGGAGGGAGAACAAAGGAGTAAACTATCCATGTATTGCAGCACAGTGGATGGTCATAAACCTAAGGAACGCATCCTGGTAACAGGGTCCTCCCAGATGAAGGCAAAAAGTGTCAGGTTGTGAGCTCCAGAAGCCCATTGGAATGCAGAGACACCTAAGATCCATGCTGCCCAAGAACCTGCTGTACCAGGCATAGCCTTTGGCTATGCTAAAACAGGCCACCACCGATTACTCAGGAATCTTCTGCCTTGCCCTTCGGAAGACAGATTCCAGATTCTGACCCACCCCACTCTCACTGAATCCCACTCCCACCTTCTCCCTTAAATTCCCAAGCCAGACGCCATTCTGTGCTTGGCTCTCTCTCTCCCATAAGCCTAGCCCCGGCTATCCTGAATTAAACTTTGCTCCGAAGAACTTAGACCTCGTGGCCTTTCATTCTGGGGGGGAGCATGCCATAACCTTACATTCTGGTGCCAGTGACTTGGATTGCCTTTTTTCCCCGGCCTGCACCCCTCGGTGCAGCTTTGGGGTAGCCGGTAAGCCGGATACTGAGCGCAGGCTACAACAGCACCCACCAGCATTTGGCCAACGGTACCTCTCCTCTCTTTATCCTACCCTACTCTATTCCCGTGTGACCACGTGAGAGTTAAGAGTGCGTGTTATGGTTCCACAGCTCTTGGGCTATGGAATCTGATTGGGCCCCAACCCACAGTTCCGCAGAAGTCGTTTCACCTCATCAGGCACTCATCACACTCGTGATGACTGAGCATGGGGTTTATATGTCTGGCCCTCACGGTAAAACTTCCTAAGTCACCTCGAGGGCGGCTGGCCGGATGGGCACCTGAGTGAGGGGAGATTCCATCTCCCACCCCTACCTTCTGTGTAACCCTGAGTATGTTCTGCCCCCTCTAGCTGCCCCTCCCCCGCCTCGACACTTCCTGTCTTAACTACTGCTTTCCATCTGCCTTCCCTCCGATCCTCTTTCTCCATTCTTTTTAGTCTCCCATTCCATTATAGCTGTTTCTGTTTTGGATTCCTGAGTGCCAGCTAAGTCAGGGATTCCCTCCGATTTTCCCCATCCAGTTTGCTGTCTATTACTGGGACGCTGGGGACAGACTCTGGACCCGAATTTTGGCTTCCTCTGTGATTTTTGAGACGCCGACTTCACAGACCTGCAGGCCCCGATTTCAGAGACTCCCACATTGGTCACACGGACCTGGGGTCTCTGAGCGCCCACTTATAACTACGGTGGATGTACCTTAGCACTCGGGTGGATGCTGAGACTAAAAAGAATCTATTTCCTTCCTACAGACCTCTTTTCTCTCTCTCTCTCTCTCTCTCTCTCTCTCTCTCTCTCTCTCTCTCTCTCTCTCTCCCCTCTTCCTCATTCTCTGACCCCTAGTATGGGAGCCTCATACTCTAAAGGAGAGGCCCTGGGCCTCACACCCTTGGAGTGTCTCCTACACTCTTTAAGAGAACTCAACCTCTCCAAGGAAATTAGTGAGAGACTCTGCTCTGCTATATGGCCAGGATATCAGCTAGCTAACAATATTGCCTGGTCTGAGACAGGTACCTTAGATCTCCGAATTCTCAGCTTTGAAAGACTTCTGCCAGCGCTCTGCTAAATGGTTAGAATGCTTGTATGTACAGGCATTCTTTGCCCTTCCCTCTAGTCCCTCTCTCTGTCCCTTCTGAGACTAAAAGACTTCACTTATCTTTTTCCTCTTCCTCTCCGTCTCTTTCTCTGCCCTCTGCAGTCTTTTTTCTTTCTTTTACTGTGCCTTCTCTGCTGCCTCACTGCACGCGCCATCTCCGCCATGCAGTTTTTGCCCCAGTCGCCATGCATCACGTGTGGCTTTTTCTCTCACCCCACATTCAAACAGACATGCTGCAGACTATTCCTATGGCAACTGTGCTAATCCACGTCCACTCCTCAGCTGCCATCTTGAGGCTTTGTCTGCGCATGCCCCTGTTTCTGTGGTGGTGCTAAACCATACCCTCTATTACGCCTGCATGACAAAAAGCATGAATTCACATCAGACTGTATAACTACATCCATTTCTAAATACAACCATTTTCTAATTTCATTGTTTTTTCCTTATAAACCCCATTTTATTTTCAGAAATCCATTTTTGTCTGCTTCAGGATACAAGCCCCTGTGTCTGAGATTAAGAAGGTGTGTTGACCATGCCCTGCCTAACCTGCATCCAGCTTTTGCCTCAGACAGTAAACTTTCACTTGGCTGGGATCTTTTGATTTTTCCACTAACTAAATTTATTCTCATTAAATTAGCAGGTAATATGCACAAGCCACCAGATTTTCCTGCTTACCCAGTCCACCATCCTTTGCAGGTGTACAAGGACAGGCTGTGCTGCAAAGCACAGTAGTGCATACAGTCTATTTCCACCTAAGCAAATGTCTTAAACTCTAAGTGATTCTTTGTAAATGTGATAATTGTCTACAGCCCTGGACAAGGAAGGACAACTTTAGATAAAAGGGGATTTTCCCACTGTCCAGAGTTAATGGATACAGTTAGGTCATGTGTCTGTCCAAACCTGTCTCTGTGTTATAACCATTCTTCAATGTGTCTTTGTAACTGTCATGTGTCCATGTTCTGTGTTTTTGTCAAAACAAAGTGGCCACTTCCAACTTGTTTTATTCTATGTTGCACACAAACAAAAATTAAATTAAGTTTACTTTTGGCATGCCTCTTAAAATTTTTTTTTCAAAGGCCTGATTTGAACCCAGGTTCCTAGGTTTCTACGTTGTTTATCTGAAGGTTTTATTTCTTCTCTGTCCAAATTATTTTTCCACAGTTATTTCAACTAAAAATGTTCTTTTCCAGTTTTTTCTTGTTTCCAGACGTCCGAAGACCTGATTTTTTGACCCTTATGGGTTCACTAACAGATTCTTTTTTCTCCTGTGCTGTGTAACTGTCCTTCTGACCAGAGACTACTTTTAAAAAATCCCTGGATTCATTCATACTCTGGTACTTGGACAGTGGCACATTGCTTCCCCTGCAATCCCTTCCCTCTAATGAAGCAGCCTAAGTACCTTTGATATTGTCAGTTCTTTAATTATTATATATAATTCTGTTTTCCATCACTTGTTAAAATATTTCAATAAGATCATAGTTTTTAAAACCAAAGGTGCAAGATGTCATCTCAGCCTTGGCAGCACAATTAATCAGAGCTGCATGTTTTAAATAATGTTTCTAAAGGTGTTTCTTATAAAAATCTCTTAAAGGAATGTGTGCATAAATGTGTGTGGATGACATTGTTAAACAGCATATCAAGATCTGTCTGTATGATTACAATTCATGTGCCTTTGCTTAGCACAGACTTTACAAAGTGTCATCGCCAAATTTATTTATTAGAACCTTATTTATTAGTGTATGCATGAAGTACCATTCACTTTTAAGAATTCTATAATGTAATTATGGCATATTCAAGAAATTGTGTTCCACCTACCAGGTACTATATATCTAGTTACAGCCTCAAGTCAAACTGACATATATAGAGTTACCCATACATACTAAAATTGTTTTGTATATCTGTTAAACTTTGCACATGTTACTTCTAATATTTTTTAAGAGAAATTAGGTTTTACTTCCGGTGACCACAGGATGGTCAAAATGTAACAAATTTGGGTGAGCCCTAAGTATTATCTGCCTGCTGCTGGTATGTGACAATGCCCCCCCTTCCTTTTCCTTTTCAAAGGTATAATTCAAAATCTGGGGACAAGTGACAAGTGACATGGCCTTCATTTGAGAAGGTACTGGTTTTAACCTCTTTATTATCGTGGGTCTGTTTCATGGGCTATGTTGCTAGAAACTTTTTGCCTTGCATGGTTTAAATCATTGTACTTTGAGTACCTAAATGACCTTCATAGACCTTAAAGAACAAATTGTAGGACTTACTGCATAGGTTTAATGTCAACTTGATACACCTGAGCTGAGAAACCTCAATAATTTCCTTCATTGGACTGGCCTGTGCCCATTGTGGGCAATGCCATTCTTGGCCAGATATTTCTATATTGTATACAATAAGCTGAACATGAGCCGGCAACACAAGTCAATAAATAGCTTCCTTTCCTAGCCTGTGCTGCAGCCACTACCAGGCTCCTACCATGAGCTTTTATTATTGGTCAGAATATTTTTGCCACAGCAATTAAGAATTTTTTTTCTTTTTTGTTTTCCTTTTTTTTCCACATAAATTTATTTTTATTTTTTTAACAAATCTAGACCCGTGTTCCCGCCCTTTGCCCCCACCCCGCCAGAGCTCATGCATTCTGCCAAACATGCTTTTCATCTCTTTCTCAGTCTTTCTCAATATTCTCCATGAGGAAGTTGACTGTTTTGAGCAGAAGTTCACTGTTTCAGTCAGTTCTTTGATGCAGTCCTTTCTGTTGTTGAACATTCTCCCTTAAATTCCCAAGCCAGAACACATTCTGTGCTTGGCCTCTCTCTCTCCCCTGAAGCCTAACCCGGCTACCTGAATTAAACTTTGCTTTGAAGAAACTTAGACCTTCATGGCCTTTCATTCGGGGGGGGCGTGCCATAACCTTACAAAACAGTTGTGTGAATCTGGTTGTAGGGGATGGAGAAAAAGGCATCTTTTTAAGGTCTAATACAGTAAAGTTTGTGTGAGGAGGAATGTGGAAGGAGAGTGTATGGTTGGGGCACCACAGGGTGGATAGGAACTATGGCAGCATTGATAGGCGAAGGTCTTCAAATAAGCGATGGGACCCATGAGGCTTGAGCCCAGGGAGAATGGGAGTGTTATAGGGAGAGTGGGTAGTTTGAGGAGGCCTGCCTTGAGTAATCTGTCTGTGTTTAAGAGCAATAGGATATTAAGCCCTGCAAGGGAAGACAGAAGGATCTTTGAGCCAATACAAATTGGGAGTGTGGTGGGAGGAGCCCCAGGTAAAGTGTCCCACACCCTGGATTAACCTCAGAGGCTGGGAGTGGCTAGGAGCAGGGTTGAGGTTTCCAGGAAGAGACACAAGGGAGGAGGAAGATGGATGAGGGGAAGGGAGGGAAAGGAAAGGACAGTTTTGTATTAATATCTACCCTGAAGAGGAGGGGGGCAGGAGGGTATGACTAGGAAGGAGTGGGTGAGGGGATAGCCCAGAAAACACAGGGAACAGGGCTGTACTCTTAGGATTGTGGGTCTTCCCATCGACACCACTGAGATCTGGGAGGGTTTGGCACTGACCCTGGGATCCTCCGTGGTGATGGTTAACGAGGTATTCCGGGATGGAGTTTCAGGGCCACATCGGTCTAAAGCTGCCAGTCCCAGGAGATTTTGGAGGATGTACGGAGGCTTCGGGGGCAGGGCCTCAGAGGGGATCGTTCTCCCATGCATGGCACAGTAGGACAATCACTTCCTCCAGTGGCCCCTTTCACCACTACACAGGGCACGTCTCATTGGTTGAGAGGTTGGGGCATGAGTGGGACCCAGTGTCCGTTTGCTCACAAATAAGCTGGGGCCCTGGCTCAGCACAGAGTTAGTTCCATCTCTCCTTGCCATGGTTGGGGGGGCTGGAGATTGTGTGGAGGAGCCCGGGGATGCCAACAGACAGGAGGTGGTGGGTGTGGCTGTGCTGACACTGTTTTGGCTCTTACCATTATAGACTTTCAAAGCCATGTTTTCTCAAGCAGCTCTCCTGGGGGCGGGTGTGATGCTCCTATTTTGAAAAAATTTTTTTTAGTTCTTTTTTTTTTTCTTATAGCCCCCAGCTGCCTGAACTCACTCTGTGACCAGGCTGGCCTTGAACTCACAGAAACATCTGCCTGCCTCTCTGCCGCCAAGTGTCCGAGGTCGTAAGGACGGGTGCCACGTTGCCTGGCTCCTTAGAGAGTGGTCTGGAGCCAGCATTGGTGTTCTGGGAATCAAACTCAGGTCCGACTGCAAGAGCAGGCAAGTGACTCTAACCACTGTGTCATTGTATGCCAGCCTGGGTCCCGGTTCTAACCTGCCTAAGTGGGTTCTCGGACTAATGCAGGTCAGAATTGAAGAATAAAATGGTGGTTTATCATAAAATTAACGGTGTTATTCATAACTACGGGTCAATACTGAGTGTACCTGGTCAGAGCCTGGTGTGAGTCTAGCATAGAATTGGGAGGGGTTTCATTCTTATCTTGGATGACTTCCTCGAAGCTTAACTAGTCCATTTATGAGAAGCCCTTCTGCAGACCTTCCAAGAAGGCAGGTGATCATGTGATCCCTGGCCTGGATATCAAGGGTTGGGTTCCTCTGCTTTGGGATTTGATAATTCCAATGAGTCTCCTTGGGGTACAGCATTTTCCCTTTCATTTTGGGGTTTTGGATATGAACCTTTCTCTGTGAGCCTGGGCAGCTGCCAAACCCATTCCTTTTTCAGGAGTAAGGGAGTTGGAAAGATCTAGAAAGATGTTGCAGGAAGGAAAGATGCATAGCTCTGGGTGACATACAAAATCTTTATTAAACCTGTGTTAGGAGCATAGTTAAACATGTAGAAGGTACGTGAATTAAAGTAGTTAGGATTCAAACAATAGATAATGTGTGAAATATGCTGTAACTTTCAAAGATTAGTCCAAATGTTAAACTTAGTCTGAGCGAAGAGGCCTGTTCCAGCCAGGGCTGCTTTACGAGATGAAGCACTCAGCACTAGGCCTGCCACAGAGGGGCTCAGCGGAGCCCAAAGACTGACGGTACTCAATTGATTAGGTAACTAGAGGTGGTATGAACACAAGGACATGATAACTGTACACCCCAAATTGCAGGTCCCCCAAAGACCACCAAGGATCCAATTCCCATGTAAGTACAAAAGGATCACTTTATTTCATAGCTCAACTTCACCACCTGATTCCGTACACATGTCCAGGGAGGAGCTCAAAGGGTGGTCGGACTTTATAGTTTTTAAGATAAAGGGAGGCAGCTTTCTGACAAAAGAGTTACTTAATTGATTGGTCCATTGGCTGGTATAATTTGTTGCTAGATTGGGTAAGCCTTCCCGGGCTTATGGCTTTTGAGTACCACATTCCTTTGAGCCTACATTCCCCCCTTTTCCTTGGCTAACCCAATCATGGGCTGAAGGTAGTTACTTGTATCATCAGCTTTGGAAAATGAGGATCTGTGTCATGCACTGCCTAGCTCCAGCCTCCCAGGAGATCTCTGGTGTTCGGTGGGTTTAGGGCCATTCTCATTTTTAACAATTTACTTACTTACAACTGAAGGGGGACACACACCTGATGCTCTAAGGAGTATGAAACTTAAAGTGCACTCATTTGACCACCTTAGAGCAGTGGTCACCAGAGCAGAGTTCAAATGTGACTTGAGTCTGGAGCAAGTGCAGGTGGTGAGAAGTGAGAAATGGTCCAGCTATGACCATAGAATTCCTCCAGCCACTGCGCCTGATTGCCATAATCACAAAATCTCATAAACCTGCATTTTTTCTCATCAGAGAGACTCAGAATAGGTCTTTTCTTGGTAAAAACAGCACAATTTCGATCCCTTGTTCAGCTTTCCCACACCTCTCTCCCTGCTCATAAAACATCTCACGATCCTCACCTCCCGTGCAGGGACCATAAGCCCCAGCCATCTCAAACATGCAATTCATCTTGTCCACAGGCCTCTTACTGACTCCCAATATGCTTGATGCAAAAACAACTTACTCAAAAACAACTTCTCATCCACCTAAGCCCAGCCCTTGGCCAGATGAGGATTGGGAATAAGCCAGGCATCTTAAAGCACCTCGGGATCCAACTCTCTAGCCAGAGCTACGTGTGCTTGACACCAACTTTGTGGCAGGAGCTGTGATACCCCTTGGGACCCCCCAATGCCAAAACTATTTTCAATGGAGATCAGCTACCTGGTATTTATTTGCTCTAACCCCTGTGTTATTTACTTCAGGTGGAAATTACCAATAGTCACATACACATGTGTAATGTCTTCATGCATGTGGGAAATTACCATGCTAGCACGCAACATGCTTTCTTACAGCCCTTCTAAAAAGTGAGGGGATCTTACTTTGTTAGTGATGTAGACTGTTGTCTTTCTAGAGAGTTTGCATGGAGAATTCTCAAAAATCCAGCATTGTGGCTTATCTATCTACTCCAAGAAGAAAAGACCCTCGGTGGGGGTATAGTCCTCTCCCTACCTGTAAAGAATTCACAGATGGTGGGCTTAAACAGCAGGTCTATAGTACTACGAGGTATAGGTGGACAGTCTGGTAAGGCTGTGCCTGGGTGAGCCCTGTGATGAGCTCTGGGAGTTAGGCTCCAGAGAAGGCATTCTATTCTGCCTCTTTCTTGCTGCATAAGAAAGCAGACCAGTATGTACCTGTCATGGGGTTTCTGTCTACAGAGACAGAGCTCATGTCTCAGGCCCAAGTCACTGAGATGGGCAAGGTGGCCTCAAGCAGCAGTCCCAGACCTTCTGTAGGCCTATAGAAATCTAGACCTCACTGGACTCACTGGGTATGAGGGCTTAAGCACACCCTCCAAATAGGTTCTATCTATAAGCTCCAAGTACCATATTTTAATGGAAATTACCCATGGTTAATAAATCTGAAAGTGAGTTAAGGATGCATGGGCCGCAACAGAGCAAACCAAGAAGGATAAGTTTGTTGGCAGATACAGGATGTCTTCACTCATAGCTGAGAAAGAAACTGGCTCTCTGGGGGCAGGTACTGACCCTAATGCCTAGCCAAAGTTTTTAGCTCCTACTTGTATTACATTACCCCTGAAGGAGGTTCCACCCCAATTGCCAACAGGGAATTGACGGTGCCAACCTCTCTATTCTTCCATGCTGAAATAGGGGGCAGGGTGGCGACGGGGTACCACCTGCTCAGTGGAATCTATTTAAAAGTTTCCCAAAAGTATAGTCACAGACAGAACGAAAATGTCCTTGGCCAGTGCCTGTGTATGTGTTGGAGTAGCTGGGATACATTTTTCTAGGCAGGGCCGAGGAGGGAGCGGAACGGGTGAATTAAGTGTCAGACTAAAAGTCCCATTAGATGTTCTCATGAGGGTTCCAAAACTCCACTTATTGGGGCTTCTCCATTTTTGTTTATTTGGCCATGGTATCTGGACTCAGGATCTGCTTTTCAGAGGAAAACTTGATAGTGCAAGGGTGAGTTTTCCCTTAGGTAGTGGCTTAAAGAAAAAGAGGAAACTTTAGTATTTGTGTAACAACACATCTCATATACTTTTAAAAGGACTTAAAATCTAGTGTTTGGAGGCACAAATCTCTCAGACTTTAAAGGACATAAATAATGATTATTTATCTTTTGGTTATACTTCCTTTTGGGTATTTTAAGTTCCATACAGTCAGCCCTGATTAACCAACTTTTGATTTCTCTCAAGGGCAGTGAGTTGAGGACTTGGGCCTCAGGGGCCACTCGGATTTGGGGGGAGAGGCCTCTGGATCCGCCGGGTTGGCTTTACCAGTCCAGCCATGGAGGACACAGAGTCGGCTGTCAGGACCAAGGTTCCCGGGTTTTGAAGCAGGAAGACACTTCCTCGGTTTACGATGGACACTGGCTCAGAGTCACGTTAGTGGGACTCCAAGACCTCCCTGCTCAGGAGATCTGGTGACTCACATTGCAGGATCATTTCATGGATGGCCCCCATGCATAGTCTCCGGTCTAGTTGACCTCAAGGGCAAGGAACAAAAGTTGTCCCTAATCCTCACTGAATTGGTATGGGATTTAGAGTAATGGTAATTTAAAAAAATCCATCCCGAAGGTCTAGGTTACACCAGCCTAACACCTTTAATTACTGTATAATATTTTATATAAGGCTTGGGGACAATAATTGCAAGCAGCTTCTGTATAATACTGACTGGAGGAGAGACTTAATGCCATAGGTTAAGCAATCATGGCCACAAGATAGAATTAAACATTTTCAGCCTTTAAATGTAGTGTTCACTACAATTACTACAAACATGGGACAAATCTTCTTTGCCCATTCCTGATATTATAGTTTTCCCAGAAGACAGGAGTTGTACACACTACCAGAGAGGTGGGAAACAACTATATAAGGGCATACCAAGTCCCATCGAAACTGTCTTCTTCTGGATTTGTGCAGCTGGTTCAGGAAAGATTAGACATCCAGCTTTTGGAGTCCAAATTATCTGGCTAAGTCAAGGAAAATATCAAAAGCAACTCTTGCAAGAACATAAAGTACAGTTTCAGAAGCCATAGGAATCCACTATTTGCCTGTGCCCATTTACATTCAACACTGTACCAGGGGCTCAGGTGTCAAGTCGGAAAGGACTGAAACCATAGCAACTCCACTCTGTATTTCGTTTATTCAATCCTATCAGGACTCTGTAAACTAGCTTGACGTCTTGTACCAATTTGACTTTTAATACGTACTTAAGTCTCTTGTTAGTAACCTTGGAATGCCTCTGTTGATGAGCACTATAAAGCTTGACAAAGGCAACTGAACACTCTAAAACAAACCTTGACTGCATATACATTTTGATACTTTATTTATTTTATATTACTTTATTTATTTATTTAATTTATTTATTTCTTTTTTCGCGACGGGTCTTCCTGTAGCCCCCTGTCTGGACTCACTCTGTACGACCAGCGGGCCTTGAACTCACCACAAGTCCACCTGCTACCTGCATCCCAAGTTGTGGATAAAGGCAGGTGACCAACCCACACTTGGCACATTTTGATTTTTAACGTAGTGGACCCTGAACCCTTACGAAATCACACGCTTATTCACAATTCCCTTACTGCTCCCACCGTTACCGGAGCACTTACGCTCCTTTCAGGCCTTCTGGTTATCGTTTAATAATGGTCATCGGTTTAATCCTTACTAAATGTACCTTTTAGACATTTTACACTTATATTTCAGTCCCTTTTATTTTTTAAAATTTTTATAAATTATTTAATTTATTTCCATATGTGTATGAATGTACTGTCGCCATGCAGAGTTTGTGCCACCCGTTGTCATGGCAATGGCCTGGGACGGTCAGAAAGGAGTGTTGGATTCCCCTGTACTGAGTGTTCTCTGGAAGGAGTTTCGACAGCTCTCAGACGCCATGGTGTGTGCTGGGTGATCGCACCCGGGTCCTCTGTAGAAGTGGTCGGCGCTCTTAAAACCGCTAGGCCATCTCTCCGCCCTTTATATCCCTTTTTCATCCCACCGAGACATTAACATTCATAAACAGATTGACCCTTATTTGTGAAGATTTACTAAGTAATATTTATTCTTCTTCCCATGTAACGAGATGGGACAGTCATCTCAAAAACACTAGTATAAACTGTGAGCTGTTCATGCCAATTTGGGAGCAGGTTTTGAATGACCAATTTTCTTTGAGTGTTTAGAGGTGTTTTACATAGGCCTGGCAAATGTCCCCCACATGTGTAACATGTGGAAACAAATTGCACCCTAGAACAGAAGTGATCATCCTTAAAAGGCACTTCTATTTTAAGGACCAAGGCCCATTGTGTAATTTAACAGTTTTTTTAGCTCACAGGAGAGCTTTATCTGATATCAAAGTAAATCATTAGTATTAAGATGTGAGCCTTATTCATTTGAACAAGCCCCAGTAAAAACAAATAGGGATGTGGAAACCCAGTGTCAAACACCCATCACTCAATCACTTGTATTAAATAATTCTAAGTTAGAGGTGAAAACTTAAATCAGAGTAAAGTATGACTCTAAGTTATAACAGTCAAAATAATAACAACATTTAAAACTTCACAGTTTATACAGAACTGAGGTCATCTAGCTGTCGTCTGTGTGGACGTAAATTTCCTATTTTTGATTTTTAGGATTAATGGATTACTTGGATTCTTGGGTCAGTTATTGTTTCTGATTCAGAAATTCTATAGTAATTATCTTTTACATTTTAAAAAAACCATCCGGGAGATTTGTTTGTTCAACACATGTTTTAACCAAGGTGTTGCTCATGAAGTGGACTGCTTCTCACTGCTACTGACAGTCACCCTACTGGGTCATTGGAGACAAAAGAGGTCACCTTCCCAGATAAGCTTGCTGGAGTCTGGACCCAGAGGCTAGTGTGGGGCCCTTGAGCACCTACTGTACTGTATGGCTTGTCACAGCCACTGGTCTCTAATTTGTACAGCTTGACAGGAAAGCTCTGTATTGGACAAAAAACACATTAGGAAGGAAAAATTACCTAGAAATCTGGGGATAGTTGTATGTCTTCTGGAGAGATATTTCTAAACCCCAAAACTGGCTTTTGGCTTGCATTGTCTCTCTCCTTTCTAAGTAAAATGCACTGATCAACTAGTATCTAAACACACAGCACACCGGAGGGACTGCCAGCCATATCAGCAAGGAGGGCAAAGACCCAGGGAAGTCCCTTTGTCTCCTAGACACAGACCATCCTGGAGATGAGCTCCTATAATGTACCCCCAATAGCCATGTGGCACCTTGATTGCTCCAGGTGCCAGACCCCCAAAATTGGTCTCTAGCAGAGACTGAAAGGCTGCCATGTGGGCACTCCAGAGATCTCAGGAATTCCCCAAGATCTAAGGACCTCCTCCCAAGCCAGAACAGAATTCCTGGACTAACCGCAGATGAAAATTTTACTAACTAGCAAAAAGAAGTTTACTTGTGGTCCTTTGAGATCGGTCTCGTGTAGCAGCTGGTGTGGGCAATCACCAAAGGTGGATTAAGATGGGTTGACCTTGGGGTCACAAAGAGCTAGCTGCCTGTCCCTGCCTTCCAAGGACTGGGATTAACGTGTGTGTGCTGCCATACCCAGTCCAAAAGGCAGCCACCTCAAATGAAAGCCAGTCCCAGAATTTATTTCCAGCCCTGAAGGGCAAGTTAGTAAGTTAACTCGGGATATATCCACCCAGAGAATCTGACCCACAGAGGTCTCAAAAACAGTAGATTTAATTTCCAAAAGCAAGCACGTTACCTTACACAATCTTTTGAAAGCAAATTGCAAACCAAAATATCATCTTAGAAAATGATAATCCCCAAAGCAAGCAAGTTACCTCACACAATCTTTTTGAAAGCAAACACAAACCAAAATATCATCTTAGAAAATGATAATTCCAAAGCAAGCACGTTACTCACCACCACTCTCTTTTGAAAGCAAACGCCAAACTAAATATCTCTTAGGAAAATAGGATCCACAACAGTCAACTCTGAGCTAATTTCTTTTTTGAATTAATGAATGTGTAGCTAGGGATCAAGTCTAGCACCTGTGTCCCCCTCCCAATCTCCCCACCCCACCTCCTGGTTGTTCCACTTTTGTGTATTTTTAAATTTTTCATCATCTTTCCTTGAGGTTTTTAGTTGTTTTGTGTTATCTTCCAGGTCTGATATTCTTTGTTCTGCTTCCTCCATTCTGCTTCTGAGGCTTTTTCCATTCCTTTCCTCTTGATTGGATGAGTGTTTGATTTTCTTTTTCATTTCCTCTTGTGATTTCTTTAGTATTTCTACTTCTTTTTGGAGCTTCTCAGTCTCTTCCTGTAGCTCTTTCCTTCGCTGGTTGGTTTCTTTATCTTTTTCAGCACGGGATCTTTTCAGTGTTTCTACTTCCTTCTGGAGCTTGTCTTTCTCTCTCTCTAGGTCCTTCTTGATTTCCTCATTCTCTTTTCTTAGTTCTTTGATTTGTTCTTTATAATCTTGTAGTTCTTTAAATATGTTTCCAATTGTGTTTCTGATGTCTGTGTCCTGGGGCATCCCCAGAGGGATCCTACTGCAGGAGTCTTCCATACGGTTGGTAAAGCTTGGCACGGGATTATCCTGCCCCTTTCCAGTGTTGTCTCTTCTTCGTGATCCTGGCATATGGGCTTCTCCTTGCCTGTATTCCAATGTGAATCCTAAATGCCTCTTCACTGTGTTGAAGGCTTGCTTTGCTTGCCTCCTTCAGATGCGTCTTTGTAATCCCAGTTGGCGGGGTGTGTTTGTGTGTGTGTGTGTGTGTGTGTGTGTGTGTGTGTCCCGGTACCTTCCACTGGCCTCAGGAGATCTCAGATCAGGAATTAAGAATTTATTAACAGTGCTTAAGTCAATGTTCAAACTTTACTTAGGAGTTATATGTTAATTAAAGTACCAAATTAATTCAAACAATCCTCTTGGAGGTTTAGCAACCACACTTAGAGCTCCAATCTGATTTGTCAAGAGTCATTTGCTGGGACAATATTTTAGCCCCTACCCTCTGAGGTCGACTTGGGTCTGTGCTGGATAGCTTTAGTGTCAACTTTAGTGTCTAGGGTTGAGGGAGCCTCAATTGGGGAATTGGCTCCATTGGATTGGCCCGTGGCCACATCTGTGGAGAATTGTCTTGTTGTTCGAGCAGTGTGGGAGGGCCCAGCCCACAATGAGTAGTGCCACCCTGGGCAGGTTGTTGTGTACTGTATAAGAATACGGGCTGGGCATGAGCCAGGGGAGCAAGCCAGTCAACAGCATTCCTCCATGGCCTGTGCTTCAGCTCCTGCCTCCAGGTTCCTGCCCTGAGTTCCTGCCTTGGACTCCCTGAGTCATGATCTGTGACCTGGGAGATGTAAGCTGAATAAACCCTTTCCTCCCCAAGTTGGTGTCGGTCAGAGTGTTTTGTCACAGCAATGGAAGACAAACTAGAACAGGGTCCTAGGGTCCTGCATCTGCAACTTTGTGCATGTTCTGTGGCAGCAAGTCACCAGTCATCCCGTGCCAGGGAAGTCTTGGAGATCCACTTAAAAGGACTTCATCCTGAGGAGAGACTCCTCATGCTTCAAAGGAAAGTTCTTGTAAAGCAAGGCCTGACTTTGTCCTCACATAGATGGAACTGGTGAAGAGAGCCAGTCGCAAGGCCTGAGTGACCCCTTAAGGACCAGAACCTCAACTGACCTTAACACCAAAACAAACTTCATTTATCTGTGCTAACTGTGTGGTTTTAAACACCCCAACAGGAAACTGTAATCTAAAGAAGAGAAAATGAAATAGGTTATTGTCAGAGAAAATAGGTGAGAGACCTACTGTGCCAAGTTAGGAATCTACTGTTTCTAATCTAATGTTAGAAAATATCTCAGAGATAGATGAGAGATCTAATGTGTCATGCCAGAAAATACCACCTTTTATATTATCATGGTTATGGCTCTCATTCTGGAGCCCTGTGTATTAAAGCTGGCCCTCATTCTAGAGCTCTGTGTACTAAAACTTTTTCCAATTTCTCAAACCAGGGTACACGTCCTTTTTCCCTCTGCATTCCCTAGACAGGGACCCTCCAATTGCTAATGCACCCAGTGGCACCTTGTTGGTACTGTGAAGTCCCTGCACTGGTATACTCATGTAAGACTCAACCAGCTTGTCTTTTCAGTCGCAGAGAAAACATCCACTAAGTACTGGCCCCTATCGATCTGGACCAAACCCACTGGGCAGAGCACCCCAAGCAGCCAAAATGGGAAACTGGATTCTAACCCTCCAGCCCTCCAGCTGTTCCCCCAGGACTTCGCCCCGATCAGCTCTGAAGCAGCTACAGAAGACAGACCTCTGCCCTTTTTCCTATAGAAACAAAAGGCTGGAATGTCAGGTTGTGAGCTCCAGAAGCCCATTGGAATGCAGAGACACCTAAGATCCATGTTGCCTAAGAACCTGCTGTACCAGGCATAGCCTTTGGCTATGCTAAATAAGGCCACCACTGATTACTCAGGAATCTTCCGCCTTGCCCTTTGGAAGCCAGATTCCAGATTCCGACCCACCCCACTCTCACTGAATCCCACTCCCACCTTCTCCCTTAAATTCCCAAGCCAGACACCATTCTGTGCTTGGCTCTCTCTCTCCCCTGAGCCTAGCCCCGGCTACCCTGAATTAAACTTTGCTTTGAAGAACTTAGACCTCATGGCCTTTCATTCCGGGGGGAGCGTGCCATAACCTTACAAAAAGGTTGTGTGAATCTGGTTGTAGGGGATGGAGAAAAAGGCATCTTTAAGGTCTAATACAGTAAAGTGAGTTGTGGAGGAGGGAATGTGGGACAGGAGAGTGTATGGGTTGGGCACCACAGGGTGGATAGGAACTATGGCAGCATTGATAGGCGAAGGTCTTCAAATAAGCGATGGGACCCATGAGGCTTGAGCCCAGGGAGAATGGGAGTGTTATAGGGAGAGTGGGTAGGTTTGAGAAGGCCTGCCCTAAGTAATATCTGAATAATGGGCTTGAGACCCTGTCTGTGTTTAAGAGCAATAGGATATTAAGCCCTGCAAGGGAAGACAGAGGGATCTTTGAGCACAATACAAATTGGGGTGTGGTGGGATGCTAGACCCAGGGTAGAAGTGTCCCACACCCTAGGATTAACCTCAGAGGCTGGGAGTGGCTAGGAGCAGGGTTGAGGTTTCCAGGAAGAGACACAAGGGAGGAGGAAGATTGGATGAGGGGGAAGGGAGGGATAAGGTAAAGGACAGTTTTTGCATTAAATATCTACCCTGAAGAGGAGGGGGGCAGGAGGGTATGACTAGGAAGGAGTGGGTGAGGGGATAGCCCAGAAAACACAGGGAACAGGGCCTGTACTCTTAGGATTGTGGGTCTTCCCATCGACACCACTGAGATCTGGGAGGGTTTGGCACTGACCCTGGGATCCTCCGTGGTGATGGTTAACGAGGTATTCCGGGATGGAGTTTCAGGGCCACATCGGTCTAAAGCTGCCAGTCCCAGGAGATTTTGGAGGATGTACGGAGGCTTCGGGGGCAGGGCCTCAGAGGGGATGGTTCTCCCATGCATCGGCACAGTAGGACAATCACTTCTCCAGTGGCCCCTTTCTCCACACACAGGGCACGGTCTCATTGGTTGATGAGGCATGGGACATATGTGGGACCAGTGTCCCGTTTGCTCCCAAATGAAGCTGGGGCCCTGGCAGCACAGAGTTAGTTCCATCTCTCCTTTGCCATGAGTTGGGGGGCTGGAGATTGTGTGGGAGGAGCCCGGGGAGCAACAGCCAGGAGGTGGTGGGTGTGGCTGTGCTGCACTGTTCTTGGCCCTTACAGACTTTAAATGCTGTTTCAAGCAGCTCTCCCTGGGGGCGGGTGTGGATGCTCCTTTTTTAAAAAAAATTTTTTTTTGAGACAGGGTCTCCTTATAGCCCCAGCTGGCCTAGAACTCACTCTGTGGACCAGGCTGGCCTTGAACTCACAGAAATCTGCCTGCCTCTGCCTCCCAGTGCTAGGATTAAAGACGTGTGCCACTATGCCTGGCTTAGAGATGGTTCTTAGCCATCATGTGTGTGCTGGGAATCAAACTCAGGTCCTCTGCAAGAGCAGTCAGTGCTCTTAACCACTGTGTCATTTATCCAGCCTGGTCCCTTTTCTAAATGCCTAAGTTTTTTCCTTATATCAAGAGCAGATTGTAGAATTAAATGGTGGTTTATCATAAAACTGCCTTCATGAGACTCAGGGTCATACTGAGTGTACCTTGTCAGAGCCTGGGTGAGTCTAGATAAAAATTGGGAGGGGTTTTCATTCTTATCTTGGATGACTTCCTGAAGCTTATCAAAGTCAACTATTTTATGAGAAGCCTTCTGCAGACCCTCCAGAAGGCAGGTTATCATGTGATCCCTGGCCTGGATATCAGGGTTGGGTTCCTCTGCTGTTGGGATTTGATAATTCCAATGAGTCTCCTTGGGGTACAGCATTTTCCCTTTCATTTTGGGGTTTTGGATATGAACCTTGTCACTGTGACCCTGGGCAGCTGCCAAACCCATTCCTTTTCATCAGGAGTAAGGGAGTTGGAAAGGACTATGAACAGATTATGCCAGGAAAGATCATAGCTCTGGGTGAGCATACAAAATTCTTTAATAAACCTGTGTTAGGAGCATAGTTAACATGTAGAAGTCGTGAATTAAAAGTAGTTAGGATTAAACTAACAGTAGATAATGTGTAAAATGCTGTAACTTTAAAGAAATTAGCAAATGTTAAACTTAGCTTAGCGAGAGGCCTGCTCCAGCTCAAGGCTGCTTTAGAGATAAGCACTCAGCACTAGGCCTGCCACAGAGGGGCTCAGCGGAGCCCAAAGACTGACGGTACTCAATTGATTAGGTAACTAGAGGTGGTATGAACACAAGGACATGATAACTGTAGCACCCCAAATTCAGGTCCCCCAAAGACCACCAAGGATCCAATTCCCATGTAAGTACAAAAGGATCACTTTATTCAAGCTTGAGCTCAGACTTACCACCTGATCCAGTACACGGTCCAGGAGAGTGAGCCTCGAACAAAGGCCAGGTCAGGATTTTATAGTTTTTAGACAAAGGGAGGCAGGTTTCTGGCAAAATAGTTACTTAATTGGGCCAGCTGATAAAATTTGTCTGTGATTGGGTAAGCATTCCCGGGCTTATGGGCTTTTGAGCACCACATTCCTTTGAGCACTACATTCCCCCCTTTTCTTGGCTAACCCAATCATGGGCTGAGGTAGTTACTGTATCATCTTGGAAAATAGGATCTGTGTCACTGCACTGCCTAGCTCCAGCCTCACACAGGAATCTCTGTGTTTCTGTGGGTTTAGGGTCCATTCTCATTTTAACAATTACTCTACTTACAACTGAAGGTGGGACACACACTGATGCTCTAAGGAGATGTAAACGTTAAAGTGACACTGTTTGACCCACCTCAGAGCAGTGGTCACCAGAGCAGAGTTCAAATGTGACTTGAGTCTGGAGCAAGTGCAGGTGGTGAGAAGTGAGAAATGGTCCAGCTATGACCAACCTCCAGCCCTGGCTGATGCATCACAAAAATCTCTAACCTGCCTTTTTCCCCATCAGAGACTCAGAATAGGCTACTCCCTTCTTCCATCAGTAAAAACAGCACAATTTCGATCCCTTGTTCAGCTTTCCCACACCTTCTCTGCTCATAAAACATCTCGATCCCTCCTCCCAGTGCAGGGACCATAAGCCCCAGCCATCTCAACCATGCACATTCATCTTGTCCACAGGCCTCTTACTGACTCCAATATGCTTGATGCAAAAACAACTTACTCAAAAACAACTCTTACTCCCACCTAATGCCCAGCCCATTGGCCAGATGGGATTGGGAATAGCGCAGGCATCTTAAGCACCAGGGGATCCCACTCTCTAGCCAGAACTGTGTGCGTGGCACACACTTTTTGGGCAGAAGCTGTGAGTCCCTGGAGGACCCACCCAATGCCAAGAACTATTTCAATGGAGACAGCTGCCCAGTATTTATTTTCTCTAACCCCCTGTTATTTACTTCAGGTGGAAAATTACCAATAGTCACATACACATGTGTAATGTCCATGCATGTGGGAATTACCAATGCTCACACACATGCTTTCTTAACAGCTCTAAAAAGTGAGGGAATCTTACTTTGTTAGTGATGTAGACTGTTGTCTTTCTAGAGAGTTCTGCATGGATATTCTCAAAAACCAGCTATGTGGCTATATCTACTCCAAAAGAAAGACCCTGGTAGGGGTATAGTCCCTCTCCCTACCTGTACAGAAATTTACAGATGGTGGGCTTAAAGCAGCAGGTCTGTAGTACTACAGGTATAGGGGACAGTCTGGTAAGGCTGTGCCTGAGGTGAGCCCTGGACTGAGCTCTGGAGTTAGGCTCAGAGAAGGCATTCTATCCTGCCTCTTTCCTTGCTGCATAAGAAAGCAGACCAGTATGTACCTGTCATGGGGTTTCTGTCTACAGAGACAGAGCTCATGTCTCAGGCCCAAGTCACAAGATAGGCAAGGCGGCCCAAGTGCAGTCCCAGACCTTCTGTAGGCCTATAGAAACTAGACCTCACTGGACCTCACTGGGTATGAGGGCTTAAGGCACCTATACCCTCCAAATAGGTTCCTACCCATAAGCTCCTAAGTACCATGATTTTAATGGAATTTACCCACTGGTTAATAAATCTGACAAGTGAGTTAAGTGAGCATGGGCCGCAAATCAGAGCAACCAGAAGGATAAGTTTGCTGGCAGATCCAGGATGTCTTCAGCTCTCAGCTGAGAAAGAAACTGGCTCTCTGGGGGCAGGTACTGACCCTAAACTGCCTAGCCAATTTTTAGCTCCTACTTGTATTACATTGCCCTCTGAGGAGGTTACCCCAATTGCCAACAGGGAATTGAGGTGCCAACCTCTCTAAATTCTTCCATGCTGAAAAGGGGTGCAGGAGGTGGCGACTGGGGTACCCCTGCTCAGTGGATCTATTTAAAAGTTTCCCAAAAGTATAGTCACAGAGAGAACAAAATCCTTGGCCAGTGCCTGTGAAGGTGAGAGTAGCTGGATACATTTTCTAGGCAGGGAACGAGGAGAGGAACAGGGTGAATTAAATGTCCAACTTAAAAGTCCATTAGAATTTCTCAATGACATGTTCCAAAGCATCCATTATTGGGCTTCTCCTTTTGTTCATTTGGCCATGGTATCTGGACTCAGGATCTGCTTTTCAGGAAACTTTGATAGTCAAGGTGTGAGTTTTCCCTTAGGTAGTTGCTTAAAGAAAAAGAGGAAACTTTATTATTTGTTAACAACAGATCTCATATGACTTTAAAGGACTTAAAATCTAGTGTTTGGAGGAAAAATCTCTCAGACTTTAAAGGAAATATAATGATTATTTATCTTTTGGTTATACTTTCCTTTTGGGTATTTAAGTCCATACAGTCAGCCCTGATTAACCAACTTTTGTTTTCTCAAGGTCAGTTGAGGATCTGGTCCTCAGGGGCCACTCGGATTTTGGGGGGAGAGGCCTCTGGATCCTCTTGGCTTTTACCAGTTCCATCCACTGGAGGACAAAGTCAGGTCTTGCAGGACCAAGTTTCCCTTTTTGAAGCATGAAGACACTTTCCTCTTTACAGACTGGACACTGGCTAGAGTCCCGTTAGTGGATCTCCAAGACCTCCCTGCTCAGGAAGACTGGTGACTCACATTTGCAGGACATTTCAGGAGATGCCCCCATGCATAGTCTCCTGGGACTAGTTGACTTCAAAGGGCAAGGAACAAAGTTGTTCCTCAGCTGAATTGGTATGGGCATTTAAGTATGGTCATTATCCATCCAGAAAGGCTAAGTTACACCAGCCTAACACCTTTAATTACTGTATAATATTTTATATAAGGCTTGGACAATAATTCAAGCGGCTTCTGATAATACTGACTGGAGGAGAGACTTAATGCCATAGGTTAAGCAATCATGGCCCACAAGATAGAATTAAACATCTTAAATGTAAGCTGTTCACTACAATTACTACAAACAGGGACAATCTCTTTCCTTCTCAGACCCCCATCCTGATTTATAGTTTTCCCAGAAAGACAGGAGTTGTAACACATACCAGAAGATGGGAAACAAACTTATAAGCATTACCAAGTCCATCCAAACTGTCTTCTTCTGGATTTGTGCAGCTGGTTCAGGAAGATAGAATCCAGCTTTTGGAGCCAAATTATCTGGCTAAGTCAAAGGAAATATCAAAAGCAACTCTTGCAAGATACATAAAGTACATTTTCAGTAACCATAGGTAATCCACTATTTGCCTGTGTCATTTAATTCAAACCTGTAACAGGGAGTCAGGTTCAAGCCAGGAGAGGACTGAAAATGAACAACTCTGTATTTCTGTATATTCACAATCCTATTCAGGCTACTAGGAAACTAGCTTGAGTGCTTATACCAATTTAACTTAGTACAAGTATCATTTTACTAAACCTTGGAATGCCATGTTATATGCATATAAAGCTTGACAAAAACTGAACACTCTAAAACAAACCTTGACTGCATATACATTTTGATATTTATTTATTTATTTATTTATTTATTTATTTATTTAATTTATTTATTCTTTTCGAGACGGGGTCTTCCTGTAGCCCCAGCTGTCCTGGAACTCACTCTGTAGACCAGGCTGGCCTTGAACTCACAAAGATCCACCTGCCTCTGCCTCCCAAGTGCTAGGATTAAAGGCATGTGCCACCACACTTGGCACATTTTGATTTTTAAAGTAGTTGACTGAACCTTAGAAAATTAAGCTTATTCACATAGTCTCACCTTTTACCTGCCATAACAAACCTCCTCAGACTTTTGTTACTTGTAAAGATTTTCTCTTCATCTTTATATAAATTCTTACTAAAAATACCTTTTTAACATTTTACACCTTTTTTACATCCCTTTTTATTTTTTAAATTTTTTTAAAATTAATTTTATTTTATTTCCATATGTGTATGAATGTACTGTCTGCATGCAAGTTTGTGCACCCGTGTCATGCAATGCCGCGGAGGTCAGAAGAGGGTGTTGGATTCCCCTGTAACTGGAGTTCTCCTGGAATTGGAGTTTCAGACAGCTCTCAGCTGCCATGTGGGTGCTGGGGATCGAACCCGGGTCCTCTGTAAGAGTGGTCGGCGCTCTTAACCGCTAGGCCATCTCTCCAGCCCTTTATATCCCTTTTTAATACCACGAGACATAACATTCATAAACAGATTGACCCTTAATTGTGCAGATTTACTAAGTAATTAATATTTATTTCCCATGTAACGAGATGGGACAGTCATCTCAAATACATTAGTATAAACTGTGAGATGTTCATGCCAGCTTGGGAGCAGGTTTTGAATGACCAATTTTCTTTGAGTGCTTAGAGGTATTTTACATAGGCCTGGCAAATGTCCCCACATGTGTAATGTGTGGAGACAAATTGTACCCTAGAACAGAAGTGATCATTCCTTAAAAGGAACTTATATTTTAAGGACCAAGGCCCATTGTGTAATTTAACAGTTTTAGCTCACATGAGAGTTTATCTTGATATCAAGTAAATCATTAGTATTAGATGTGAGCCTATTCATTTTAACAGCCCCATAAAACAAATATTATGTTGAACCAGTTTCAAACCCCCAAACTTCAACACCTTGATGAAAATTCTAAATCAGAGATGAAAACTTAAATCAGAGTAAAATATGACTCTTAAGTTTATAAATCAAAATAACAACATTTTAAACTTCACAGTTTATACAGTACTGAGGTAGTCTAGCTGTGACGTAAATTTTCCTATTTTTGATTTAGGATTAATTGGATTCTTGGAACAGTTATTTGTTTCTGATTCAGAAATTCTATAGTAATTATCTTTACATTTTAAAAACCATCTGGGTAGATTTTTGTAAACACATGTTTTAGGCAAGGTGTTGCTCATGAAGCGGCCTGCTTCTCACTGCTACTGACAGTCACCCTACTGGGTCATTGGAGACAAAAGAGGTCACCTTCCTAGATAAGCCTGCTGGAGTCTGGACCCAGAGTCTAGTGTGGGGCCCTTAAGCCCCTACCGTATTGCCTGTCACAGCCATTGGTCTCTGATTTGTACAGCTTGACAGGATAGCTCTGTACTGGACAAAAAACATTAGGAAAATCACCTAGAAATCTGGGGATAGATATATGTCTTCTGGAGAGATGTCTCTAAACCAAAAAACCGGCTTGTGGCTTGCATTGTCTCTCTCCCTTCTAAGTAAATCAATGATCAACTAGGTATCTTAAACACACAGCACACAGGAGGGACTGCCAGCCAGATCAGCAAGGAGGGCACAGACCCAGGGAAGTCCCTTTGTCTCCCAGACACAGATCATCCTGGAGATTAGCTCCTATAATGCACCCCTAGAAGCCATGTGGCATCCTGACTCATCCAGGTGCCAGACCCCCAAATGGGTCTCCAGCAGAGACTGAAAGGCTGCCATGTGGGCACTCCAGAGAGCTCAGGAATTCCCCAAGCTCTAAAGACCTCCTCCCAAGCCAGACCAGATTTCCTGACTAACCGCAGATGAAAATTTTACTAACTAGCAAAAGGAAGTTTATCTCTGGTCCTTTGAGATAGAGTCTTCTTGTAGCAGCTGGGTGGAAACTCACCAAAGCAGCCAGATGGGTTGACCTTGGGGTCACAAAGAGCTAGCTGCCTGTCCCTGCCTTCCAAGGACTGGGATTAAAGTGTGTGCTGCCATACCCAGTCCAAAAGGCAGCCACCTCAAATGAAAGCCAGTCCCAGAATTTATTTCCAGCCCTGAAGGCAAGTTAGTATGTTAAATCAGGGATATATCCACCCAGAGAATCTGACCCACAGAGGTCTCAAAAAAGTAGATAATTCCAAAGCAAGCAAGTTACCTCACACAATCCTTTTGAAAGCAAATGCAAACCAAAATATCATCTTAGAAAATGATAATTCCAAAGCAAGCAAGTTACCTCACACAATCCTTTTGAAAGCAAATGCAAACCAAAATATCATCTTAGAAAATGATAATTCCAAAGCAAGCAAGTTACCTCACACAATCCTTTTGAAAGCAAACGCAAACTAAAATATCATCTTAGAAAATAGGATCCTTAAACAGTCAACTCTGAGGCTAATTTCTTTTTTTTAATTAATTAATTTGTATATATTTATCAAGTCTAGACCTGTGTCGCCCCCAATCTCCCCACCCCACCACATGCTTTTCATCTCTTTCTCAGTCTTTCTCAATATTCTCCATGTGGAAGTTGACTGTTTTGAGCAGAAGTTCACTGTTTCAGTCAGTTCTTTGATGCAGTCCTTTCTGTTGTTGTTGTTTCCAATATGCATCACTCACAACTGCTTTGGACAAAAGCTCCGAGGCTAATTTCTATAAACAATTACCACCTGTTGTGAAGCATTTGACAGAGTCAGAGACAATAAATTTAGAGATGTTTACAAATCTGAGACCCTCTTCTGATGTCCGCGGCATTGCACGACACGGGTGCACAGACCTGCATGCAGACAGTACATTCATACACATAAAAAAAAAATAAATAAAAATAAATAAAAAAAAATCTTTGAAATGTTCCAATATGATGGGGGGGGGAGGGTAGACGAGGATTGCCCCATGTCACATCCTAGGGAACAATAGACACACACACACACACACACACACACACACACCACAAATGAAGAGAGAAAAACAGAAAGACTACTGACAAAGACCTTACATGTGCGGAGACAAAAAAACGAAAGTAAAACAGCCGTGGTGCAGGAGAGACTTGCCTTGCTAGACAGGGACTTGAACCCCAAGTGGGAGCGACCCACCTTGCCCCAAACTAGACGGGGACCAGAACCCCGCATGGGAGTGACCCGCCTTGCCCCAAACCAGACGGGGGGACTCAAACCCCCGGTCAGAAGAGAAAATGTCTGGACTCAAATTACACAACAAAGACAAGCAGAACCACACAACAAAGACAAACAGAACTGCGCTCACCCAGCTGGCATATGATCCTCTGGTTTCAGGGTCCTGGGGTCTGGGGGATCCTGGATAAGCCCCCAAATGTAGCACCCCCCCAATTCAGGTCCCCCGAAGACCACCGAGGAGCCGATTCCCATGTAAGTACAAAAGGATCACTTTATTTAAGCTCGAGCTCAGACTCACCACCTGATCCGATACCCAGTCCAGGAGACAGAGAGCCTTGAACAAAGGTGCTGTCAGGATTTTATACTTTTTAGACAAAGGGAGGCAGGTTTCTGGAGAAATAGTTACTTAATTGGTCCAGTGTCTGGCTGGTATAATTTTTCTGTATGTGACTGGGTAAGCCTTCCTGGGCTTATGGGCTTTTGAGCACTACATTCTTTTGAGCACTACATTCCTTTGAGCACTACAATAACCAGTCTTGGGTCCCCCCGCCTTGACCAAGGCATGACCCCCGAGAGGAAAGATAGCCACCTGCCATGCAGGAGGACCCTGGGCTCAAGCCTGAGATTAGCCCCTAAGATTCAGGGCACCCCACATGCCCAGCTGTGGCCTATTTAAACCAGGGAGTACAAATAGTCAGCGCTCACACCCCACTCCCAGGGACCCCCACTGTCTGAGACATGTGAACTGCAGCTAAGAACAACCCGGCCATGCTGCTCCCTTGACATCTGGTTCACCTGAAGGACACCCTGACTCTGTGGGCCCCTGACAATGCCCAGACCAGCTCGACTGGAAGCTGCCCCAGCACTGGACCGTTTGAGCCAATCATCCGGCTTCTTGGAACTCCCTGGTGAAGACCATGTCCATCGATTCCAAGGGGCTAAGAGATGCCTTAGGTGAGTGGCCTTGGGGGAGTAGGATTTTTAGAACTACAGAAGTATGATTTGAGAACTATAGAATAGACCTGTGTGGAATTAATAAAATTAAATTGCATTATATATTTGTGTCCTGGATTCCTTTGGACTTAGCCTAGGCTAGTCCACACTCATGGCAACCTGGCAGAGTCCATGGAAAAGGAGCCCAATAGCTTTTCAGTCTGTGATAGGTCACTCAAGGAAAAGGGGACCTGAACTCTGACTAAGCCACGTGCCCCTGCTACCTGTTGGATAGGAAAGAGTCCACCCGGGATGACATGGGGGCGGGTGTGGTGGGAGATGGGGGAGGGTGCAGGGGTTTGAGAGGGTAGGGTTTGGAGGATGGTGGCAGGAGGAATAGAGAGAAGGACGTGATCGAAGGGCAAAGAATGCCAGTACACATGACATTCCAACCATCTACCAGAGCGCTGGCAAAAGTCTCTTAAAGCTGTGAGAATTCTGGGATCTAGGGTACCCATCTCAGGCCAGGTAATA
Organism: Rhizomys pruinosus; assembly: GCA_009823505.1. NCBI lineage: Eukaryota > Metazoa > Chordata > Mammalia > Rodentia > Spalacidae > Rhizomys > Rhizomys pruinosus. The sequence goes on along the minus strand of VZQC01008291.1, from coordinate 20,618 downwards.
TTGTTATCTAATTGATATCCTGGCCAGATAGTAGAGCAGAGTCTCTTAAGGACTTTAGTATTAATTTCCTTAGAGAGGTTGAGTTCTTTCAAAGAACAGACATTCCAAGGGGGTGAGACCCTGGGCTCCCTTTTTTGAGTGTGAGGTTCCCGTATTAGGGCATGAGAGAGGGTAAGGAAGGGAGAGAGTGAGAGAGGGTAAGGAAGGGAGAGATAGAGAGAGAGAGAGAGAGAGAGAGAGAGAGAGAGAGAGAGAGAGAGAGAAGACCTGTAGGAATGAAGCAAAGCTTTTAGCCTTGGAAGCACCTTCTGAAGATTAGAATGCGTCCACTGTAATTTCATGGGTGCCTGATGGAGTCCACAGGCCCACGTGACCAGTGTCCTGGACTGTCATGGGGGGACTATGAAACAGGGTCTTCAAGCCCATAAAGCCAGCATCCTGGAATTTATGGGGGGGTGTGGAACCAAAAAGAAAACAGGTCTGGATCTGCCTCCAGCGTCCTGGAAGACAGTGGTCCAGAAGGTGTCCCAGCCCGGGGATGGGGTTCGGGAACTCTCCGATACACCAGTTCTGAGGAGAGTTCCACATGGAAAACAGGAGGCTAAAAGGTGAAGAAGGAGATCAGAGTAAAGACGTAGGCAGGAAAAAAAAAAAAAAAAGACGTAGGCAGGAAACAGTCAGGGAAAAAAGCAGAGGGAACATTGAGGCAGAGGAGGCAGGACATACACAGGGTCACACAGTAGGGGAGAAGTGGGAGGTGGCACCTCCCACATTCAGATGCCCGGCCTGTCGAACACCCACAAGGTGACTTAAGGGGTCTTACCAATAGGGCCGTGGGTATCAGTCCTGCCCTCGGTCACCCTGTGGTGAGTGCCCGATGAGGTGAAATGGCCGCAGAGGAACCTTGGATTAGGGCCCAGTCAGATTCTGTATCTGTCAGAGCCGTGGAACCATCTACGCACACTAACTCACACGCGTAGTCACACAGGCACAGAGTAGGGTGGGGAAGGAGGGGTACAGCTGGTACCTTTTGCCAAATCGATGGTGGGTGCTGTGTGGCCTGTGCCCGCCGGGTAACAGGTCTGACTGGAGGCCTTACCGGCTACCCCGAGGGTTGGGTGTGGATGGGCAAAACGGCGATCTGAGTCCATGGCAGCAGAGCGTTAGGTCAGGTCGCACTCCCCCGAATGAAGAGACCACAAGGCTTTAGGCACTCTGGGGTAAAGTTTACTTCGGGGCAGCTGGGGCTAAGCTCAAAGGAAAACAGCCAGCCCTGAAGGACTCTGGCCAGGGAATTTAAGGGAGGAGGTAAGAACTGAGGTGGGGGCGGGGGAAGGATGTTAAGCAGAAGTCTCCAGCTTTTCAAAAGGGCGGAAGATTCCTGAGTGTTCTGTGATGGCACACTGTTCCATCACCAAAGGCAGCTGGTGGAGCAGGTTTCTTTTTTTGTCTTTTTGAGACAGGGTCTCCCTGTCCTTCCAGCTGTCCTGGAACTCACTCTGTAGACCAGGCTGGCCTTGAACTCACAAAGATCCGCCTGCCTATGCCTCCCAAGTGCTAGGATTAAAGGCGTGCGCCACCACGCCCGGTCCTCTCTCTCTCTCTTTCTTTCTTTCTTTCTTTCTTTCTTTCTTTCTTTCTTTCTTTCTTTCTTTCTTTCTTTCTTTCTTTCTTTCTTTCTTTCTTTCTTTCTGACAAGGTCTCCCTATAGCCCCAGCTATCCTGGAACTCACACTGTAGACCAGCATGGTCTTGAACTCACAGAGGTCCACCTGCCTCTGCCTCCTGAGTGCTAGGATCAAAGGTGAGTGCCACCACACCCGGCTTAAAGATGGTCCTTAGCCACCATGTGGATGCTGGGAATCGAACCCTGGTCCTCTGTAAGAGCAGTCGTTGCTCTTAACTGCTGACCCATCTAGCCAGTCCCTGCCCCTGCATTTCAAATGGACCCTGGGTCTTTGTGGAATTCACACCCTGACACATGCCTGGCTATTTCTTGACTTTTAAAAAATATTTATTTATTTATTTTTTATTTTATGTGTATGAATATTTTACTGTACACCGGTGTCATGCAATGCCCATTGAGGCCAGAAGAGGGCATTGCATCCACCTAGAATCTGTGTTATGGACAGTTGTTAGCCACCATGTGGGTGTTGGGAATTGAACCCTGCTCTTCTAGGAGAGCAACCAGTGCTTTTCACCCTGAGTCATTTCTCCAGCCCCTTTCTTGACTTGTTATACATCTTCCCTTAGTTTTCTTTTTTTTGTGTTTAAATTTTTTTTAAATTTTTATTTATTTCTGTATGTGTATGAATGTATTGTCTGCATGCAAGTCTGTGCACCCGTGACGTGCAACACACGTGGAGGTCAGAAGAGGGTGTCGGACTCCCCTGGAACTGGAGTTCTCATGGAATTGGAGTTTCAGATGGCTCTCGGCCGCCATGTGGGTGCTGGGGATCGAACCCGGGTCCTCTGCAAGAGCGGTCGGTGCTCTTAACCACTAGGCCATCTCTCCAGCCCCCAGTTTTCTTTTATAAGTACTAACCAGACCTGACCCTACTTGGCTTCTTGGATCAGATGAGATTGTACAATCCAAGTATGGTTTTTAGGCTCCTTTAAAACAGGTTAAAATATGACTTATTGGCCAGGCATGGTGGTGCATGCCTTTAATCCCAGCACTTGGGAGGCAGAGGCGAGCAGATGTCTTCTGAGTTCAAGGCCAGCCTGATCTACAGAATGAGTTCCAGAACAGCTGGGGCTACAGGGAGACCCTGTCTCAAAAAGACAAAAAAAAATATGATTTATCTATTCTTTCATGATGTCTTATACATATATTGTAGTAACACATTTCAAAATTTCCCCAAGCTATGCCATATTTTGAGCCTCAGCTGAGTCCAGCAAAGTCTAATTCAACTGAAGTAGGGCAAGGAGTCTGAGGTGAGGTCAGTGTGTACCTGGTTGCTTGGGAACTTATTTTGCTCACCCAGATTCATGGCTTCTGTACTCTTTATGCTAGGCTAGATTTTTTTCTTTTTTTTTGGTCTTTTTGAGACAGGGTCTCCCTATATACCCAGCTGTCCTGGAACAACTTACTCTGTAGACCAGGCTAGCTTTGAACTCACAAAGATCTGCCTGCCTCTGCCTCCCAAGTGTTAGGAATAAAGGCGTGCGCCACCACGCCCGGCTGAGGCTAGCTTTTATTTGTTTTTTGTTTTTTGGTTTTTTTTTTTGGTCTTTTTGAGACAGGGTCTCCCTGTAGCTCTGGCTGTCCTGGAACTCACTGTAGACCAGGCTGGCCTCGAACTCACAGAGATCCACGTGCCTCTGCCTCGCAAGTGCTAGGATTAAAGGCGTGTGCCACCACGCCAGGCAAGGCTAGCTTTTAAAGAATAGGAATCATTAGAGGGCTTTCCACCCTAAGCCTGGGAACTTAAACTTTTCACCCCTGGTTATGGTTTTTCTGTATAAAACTCCTCCCAACCACAGCCTGGGGCTGCACACCTGAAACTGGACTTCCCATGTGTCAGCTGACTGACGACTAAAAGACTTCTTTTTGTGTCTGAGTGGTCTTCTCTGGTGGAATTACCCAATTATAATATGATGTGCCATGGTTACAGTCCCTCAATCCCTATCTTATCCCCTTACCCTTCCCATCAAACCCTGTCTTCCTTCAAGTCCTGGTCTAATTTCATGTGCGATTTTGGTAGTGGACTGCATTCAATGAGGGCCACCTACAGGAGAGGTTGTTTACTTGAGCAGAGGCAAGGTGCCCGCAGCGATTCTGGTAAGGATTGTGAGTCATCTTGTCCCTCCCCACCAACCAGTAACCGCCTCTAGCTCCTCAGGGAGCCTCGAGCTCCTCCTCTGACTTCTGCAGGACTCAGGCAGCTGGCCACTGCTGTGTGAGTTCACTGCAGTGTCATATCCAGAGGAGAATACAAAGCAGATATTTAAAATCTTTACTCAGAAAGTCTGCTTTGGTCTTTATCCCCCTTCTTCCCAAGGGACATGCTTTTCTTATTTATTTATTTGTTTATTTATTCATTCATTTATTATTGCCCCAGCATCTTCTTGTAGCTCCAGCTGGCTTGGAACTCCCTATGTGGACCAGGCTGGCCTCCCTTTTACAGAAATCCACCTGCCTCTGCCTCCTGAGTGCTGGGATTAAAGGCTTGTACCACCATGCCTGGCTTTGCCTTATGCTTTTTTTTTTTTCTTCCACCATTGATAACTGATAATTATGTCTCTATTAGTGTGGTCACTGTGAAAATCAGATTCGCTCCCTTCTCCAGGGCTTTGCTGCTGCATTTTGGGCTTGTTTAATGCTTTTGAATGTCAGAGTCCTTAAGTGTTTGGTTTACAAAAGGGGAACCGAGGCAACACAATGGCACAGTCAGTGAAGGCTCTCCCACCAAGCCTGAGCCCCTGAGTTTGATCCCTGAAACCCACAAGACAACCACAAGTTATCCTCTGATCTCCACCATATGCCATGACATGTCATGCTTGGGCACAGGTGTGTACACATACACACACCCTGCATACATGTAATTTAAAAATTATAGGGGGAAGAGAAAACAAGAAGTGAAAAGCTTCTGGACCTATAAATTCCCTGAGGTTGCTTCACTGGGAAGGAAAGACAACGCACAGTGGTTCAGGGCAGCTCCCCCCTGCTGGCTGCTCCTGTGAGATCAGAAACAGCACTCAGGTCGCTAAGCTCCAGTTTGGAGGGTGGGCTCTTATTTTGAGTTCCAGCTCTGTAAACTACTTGCATCCCTGCTAGTAATGCAATTACAGGTGCCTGTCATGGGGCTGGGAGTTGCAGTTGATAACAGCTACAGGGCTCAAAGCTGACACCGATCCAAACTAAACACAATTTACTATTCATGTTTTGGCCTGGAAGCTGCAAACTGTGAATGGTTAATATTGTCAACTTGATCCTGAATAATTTAGGACAAAAGCCCCTGGCATGTCTTTGAGGGAGTTTCTAGGCTGGGTTTAACTGAGGCGGGGAGGTCTGATGGGCCACGAGCAGCTCTTTTTCCTGGGCTGGGGCCTTAGGCTGAATACCAAGGAGAAAGGGGGCCAGGAGTCCCCAGACCTCCCTGAGGGACTATTGACAATTAGCAGTTGTTATGGGCAAGGGGGAAGGACGCCCATGGTTGGTCAGGGAACCTCTTATTAACTCAGTGGGGCACATACAAAAAGATATGGGGTGGGGAGGAGTGGGTTTGAAAATGACTAAACTTCATTATACAAGTTTATGAAGCTGTCACATGATAAAAAGAAAACATGAGCTGAAGGAGTTAGGGTCTGCTGGTCCTGCCGGACCACCAATGTGCCAGGCAGATACTTCTTACGAAGCTTATTTAGAAAGAAGAGGCCAACTTGATAATGGATGCACTGGGGATGCTTCCTCGGTACAGGCCGGTAGGGGAGCGACCCAGGAAATCTAAACAGTGGTTTTTAAAGGTAAAAAAACACACGTCCTGGTGGGGGGTTAGTTATTGCAGGAGGGTATTGTAGCTAACTAACTTTGTGGTCTCATTCTTTTCCTGTTATCTCAGAGAGCAGAGGAGATGGTCTCTTCTCCTGTTGTCTTGTTGTGGAACCCACTGGTTCAAGGGCTGGGTTGAGTGAACACCACCTGCTTGCTGCTTTAGCCTTTTTGCACAATGACAATGTCTCCAAATAATCCTAACACAAAATGGGGTTCTCCCCTAAAATGGAGTCACTGTAGACTCCCTGCTTGTTCCCTCCAAAGGAGAGAGAGCTGACTATCAGTAGTCATTCTTTTTTTTTTTCTTGTCTTTTTGAGACAGGGTCCCCCTGTAGCCTCAGCTGTCCTGGAACTCACTATGTAGACCAGGCTGGTTTTGAACTCACAGAGGACAGCCTGCCTCCGCCTCCCAAGTGCTGCAATTAAAGGTGTGCACAGCCCGCATGGCTCAGCACTCATTCTTTATGGTTCCTGAGTGTGGATGGGATGTAGGCAACTGCCTCCCATGCCTCCTGCCATGATGGACTGTACCTGAAAATTGTGAGCCAGAAGAAACACGTCTTCCATCCATCCAGTTGTTTTGTCAGATTTTTTTTTATCACAGCGATAAGAAAAGTAACTGAATTATTTCCGGAGGTCATAATTTTGATACATATGTGTTGTTTATATAGGGATAATTTGGAGTAATATAAAGGGGAAGGAACAACAACAACATAAGGACTGGGTCAAAGAACTGACTGCTACAGTTAAGTTCTGCCCCAAACAACAAGCCTTTGCAGAAAAAATCCTTGGAAAGACTGAGCAAGATATGTATGGTAGAATGCATCACCTGGGGTCGGGGAGGGACAGGGAGGGTGGAATGTGTCTAAATTGGACTGAAAAATGATGTATGAAATATGCAAAATGTCAATGAAAAAGAACATTAAAAGAAAAAAGTAACCAATACACAAGCCTTTGTATTGACAGAAGTACATGAAATAGACTATGCAGTACCATTCCTGTATAGATGCTGCTTTCAGTCTACCTATGGCAAGAGCTTTTTGTTTTATTTAATTAAACTTTATTGGATGTCTACTATGAACTAGGCAGGCTCTGTGCCCTGGAGATAGTGAAGATTAATAGTCAAGAATCTGTACTGTCATGGAGACTTTATAGTCTACTAGGAGAGTCACATAACAAACAGCCAATGAAAATATATTTCATGTGATAAATGTAGCCAAACAGTGGTTATGTGTATGGCAGTCTACAGATATGTACCCCACAGTCACCTGGTTAGGGGATGCCCATTGGTGGTTGTGATGGTTGATTTTTTCAACTTGTGATAACCTGGAGTCACCTGAGAGCTACAACTGAGGAATTTTCTAGGTCAAGTTGACCTTGCGCATGTCTGTGGGGGATTCTTGATATTTCATTGATGTAGGAAGAGCAGTCTATTGTGGGTGTCTATTGTAAGAGTGAAGAAAGCTAGTAAGCCAGCTAGCCGGAAGCATGGGTATGTTCATTCCTCTCTGCTTTTGACAGTGGACATGATATGACTGGCTGCTGGGTTCCTGCTTTGACTACCTCAGATGATGGACTGTGCCCAGCAATTGTGAGCTTCAATACACCTTTCCTCCCTGTGCTGGACAGCTTTAGTGTCAACTTGACACATCTGAGTTGAAGGAGCTTCAACTGGGGAATTGTCTCCATTCAGCTGGCCTGTGGCCATGTCTCTGGGGCATTTTCTTGATTGTTGAGTGATGTGGGAGGGCCCAGCCCACCGTGGGCAGTGTCTGTATTGTATAGCAGGTCGAGCACAGGCCAGAGGAGCAAACCAGGAAGCAGCATTTCTCCATGGCCTGTGGTTCAGCTCCTGCTTCCAGGTTCCTGCCCCGAGTTCCTACCTTGAACTGTGACCTGGGAGATGTAAGACAAATGCTTTCCTCCCCAAGTTGGAACTGCTCAGAGTGTTTTGTCACAGTAATTGAAAGCACACTACAACGGAAATTTGTACCAGGATCATGGGGTATTGCTGTGACAGACCTGACCTTGGAGATTTTAGGAGGATTGTGGGAGTGATCAGAATTTGGGGCTAGAAAAGTCAGTTTCTGTAGCGCTTGGAACAGTTATGCTAAAGGAGTTGTAGATAATGGAGGCCTGGCTTGTGATGCTTCAAAGGGAAGCAGAGAACATCAAGGCTTCTGGTATGATATTTTGAATTGAGAATCTGTGGGTTCTGGTTGGCTGGAGCTGAAGAATCAGCTGATTAAGAAGAGACCAGAGGCTGGAGAGATAGCCTAGCAGTTAAGAGCACCGACCGCTCTTGCAGAGGACCCGGGTTCGATCCCCAGCACCCACATGGCGGCTGAGAACCGTCTGAAACTCCAATTCCAGGAGAACTCCAGTTCCAGGGGAATCCGACGCCCTCTTCTGACCTCCACGGCATTGCATGACATGGGTGCACAGACCTGCATGCAGACAGTACATTGATACACATACAGAAATAAATAAAATTAAAAAAAAAAAAAGAAGAGAACCAGAAGCCAGGTAGTGGTGGGTGCCATGCCTTAATCCTGCACTGGGAGCAGAGGCAGGAGGGGGTGGACTTTGTGAGTTCAAGCCAGCCTGGTCACAGAGGGAGTTCCAGGAGAGGTGGGGGTAAAGGGAGACCCTGTCTCGAAAAGACCAAAAAAAAAAAAGAAAAAAAAAAAGAAGAGATCAGAACTTGGAGAGAAACCTTTGTTTTACTGGGACAATTGATGTTGTTTAACTGGGGCTGAAACATCATCTGTAACAAACAAGAGACCAGTATCATTGTGGTCAAATCTTCTGGGAAGAATTTCCTCAGGGTCAGCACACAGAAGCTGTGGTCCAGAGGAGGCCTGAGCCTCCACCTCAAGCCAGAAGCAGAAGTTGATAATGTGCAAGAGTCTCCTGCATTGTTTTGGTGTTGAAATGTGAGGGGGTCACAGAGAGCAGCCAAGGCTTGGCACTGTGAGAGGCCAGGAAAGGCCGTTGGTGGAAGTGCACCCTCAGTTGCAATGAAGACCCCAGGATTGCAGGGGTCATGGAGAGAAGCTGAGGCTTTGCACCAGGAGAGGTCAGAAGAGACCATTGGTGAAGGTGCTGCCTAGGTTTCAGTGGCGACCTCAGGTTTTTGGAGATGCCAGGACCATGGGACGCCCACTGAGAGCAGCAGTAGGTGTGGAATGGAGCTGGCCTGGGCCTGCGAGATGAGCTGTGTGTGCTGTGGACGGCAGAGTCAGAGAAGGGGAGCTGCCGAAACCCTTTGTAGCCCAGAAGATCGTGAGCAAATCCCAGGTCTCCAGCCTTGAGCTACTTTGCTGGATTAGGTTTTGCTTAGGTCTGCCCAATTCTTCCTTTTGAATAGGACAGTACTTGCTTTGGATTTTACAGGAGCCCACATTTAAGGGACTTTCAAGACAATTTGGACTTTAAAGTGTTTGGATTTTTTAAGGACTATGGGGCTTTTAAGGTTATACTGTCTTTTATGTTGTGATATTAATGTTAAAATCATACCCTGGGGGTAAGAATTAGAAAACTTATTTTGTTTTTGTCTTTTTTTTGAGATAGGGTCTCCCTGTAGCTCCAACTGGCCTGAAACTCTCTATGTAGACCAAGCTGGCCTTGAATTCACAGAGATCTGCCTGCCTCTGCCTCCTGAGTGCTGGGATTAGAGGTATGCACCACCATGTCCGGCCTAGCTTATGGTTTAATAGTGGTGCATTTGTGTCTCAAGTTGACAAGGCATCAATTGTTCTGGATAGCTTTAGTGCCAAATTGATACACCTGGGTTGACGGAGCCTCAATTGGGAATTGTCTCCATTGGATTGGCCTGTGGCCAAGTCTGTTGGGCATTTTATTTATTGTTGAGTGATATGGGATGACCCAGTCCACTGTGGGTGGTGCCACCCCTGGGAAGGTTGTTGAGTATTGTATAAGAAAGCAGGCTGAGCATGGGCCAGGGGAGCAAGCCAGGAAGCAGCGTTCCTCCATGGCCTGTGCTTCAGCTCCTGCCTCCACGTTCCTGCCCTGAGTCCTACCTTGGCTTTTCTAAGTGATGAACTGTGACCTGAGAGATGTAAGACGAATAACCCTTTCCTCCCCAAGTTGGTATTGGTCAGAATGCTTTGTCCCAGCAATGGAAAGCACACCTAAGCTGCATTTGGTTATGGTGTTTTATGAAACTTAGAGCAGTGGACCCTGAGAAACAAATCTTTGGGTTGGACCCCTAGTGCTAGACTTGCTTGGTCTTTACACTCAGTGGATTAGTGTCTAGATGCTTAGTGTGCTGACCATTTGCCAACATTGAAATGGCCCCCTGCTCCCATTTATGTGTTGAGTGATTGGTTCCTGGTTCCTCAAATAGCACTATTTGAGGAGAGTCTGGAAATTGTAGGAAGTGTGACCTAATTGGAAAAAATAGGTCACTGGGTGTATTAGGCAGGGTTCTCTAGAGGAGCAGAACTAACAGAATATATCTATATTAAAAGGATTTGTTAAATCAGCTTCCCTTGAAATAGTAACAACAGCTGAATCCCACCCAAGAGGCTGAGAACCTGGTAGTCGCCCCGTCCTCGAGGCTGGGTCGGTGCCCGGCTGGCAGAGTAGTCCTGCGGGGGCTGTCTCACTCCGGAGAGACTGAGAACCTGGTAATTGCTAAGTCCATAGGGCTGGGNATATGAATTCTGTAAAAAGGCGTCCATGACAGGTGCTGATTGTGAAGTTGGTGGAGGATGCACAGCAGTCAGACTGCAATGTCGGTGAAGAACCCCAGGATCTGCAGATACAAACATGCTCACCGGTAAGGACTGAATGGAGACTGGCTTCTTTTTTCCTCACAAACTCTTTATATCTGAGACACCCACTGGAAGGAGTTACCTACTCTGAAGAAGCATCCTCTTTTAGTCAATCTTCTGGAAATTCCCTTGATATCCAGCCAGGAGCAGGTCTCTCAGCTGATTCCAGATCTGGTGAAGTCGTTACGTTGACATGCAGGATTCACCGTTTCACTGGGGATGGGTGTTGGAAGCTTGTGTCTGGTCCCGGACCTTCCTCACTGTGCTCTTTGCTGTGAGGTGGAGAACTTTCTCTGCCACCCTTTCTTTCCACCGTGGTGGTTGGTCTCACCAGGGTTCCAGAGACATAGAGCCAAGCAACCATGGGCTGGAAACTGGGTGCTGAGCTAGATAAACATTTCCTCCTTGAGTTGCTTCTATCAGGTCACAGTGAAGGAGAATTTTGATGAGCACAGACCCTCACATCCTGTTAGGTAACTTCTAATTCTGGGTCTTCTTCCCCCTTTCTTCAGCCAGTAACTGCTAAGAATATGATCACTTTGTTCTTTTAAATTCTCGTTAGTTTTTTCTTTCAATAAAAGTCACTTTTTTGTATAAAAGTTTTAAGCACAAGTTAGACATGGTGGCCCACACCTATAATCCCAGCCCTCGAGAGGTCGAAGCAGGAGGATCTTGAGTTTGAAGGTAGCCTAGGCTACATCAAGATGCTATTTCAAACATCTAGCCCCCAAACCCCAAAGGTCTTCTATAGAAATATATATGGGCTGGAGAGATGGCTCAGCAGTTAAGAGCACTTTGCAGAGGACCAGAGTTTGATTCCCAGCACCTACATGGTGGCTAAGAACCATCTTTAATTCCAGTTCTAGGGGAATCTGACACCTTCTTCTGACCTCCATAGCATTACACGACTCGGGTGCACCAACCTGCATGCAGACAGTACACTCATACACATTAAAAAATAAATATATAGAAGAAAGTGAAAATCTCTCTGTGGCAGATGAAGGGGGGTCACAGATTCCTGGCGTGACTCACACTGAGAAATGGAATCTGCCTTCTCCCCTTGCATTTGGAAAATCTCTGTAGCTGCTGAACAGAATATGATGTAAGCGACTTTGTGCCAGGCTCTGAACCACAACCAAAGAGACTGGAAACTTGTGTTTGTCCCTCAAATGCTTGCCCTTGAAATCCAGTACTGTTCTAGAGAAGTCCAGGCCACCATGGAAGAGCTGACCGTCTCAGATGGGCCGAGTCTGCAGCCAGCATCTGTGCTCAGTCGTGTGTGGTCCATTTTTGAAGCGCAGCCTAAGAGCTTTTGGATAGCTCCAGCCCTAGTCAGGATCCATGTGGTGGTTTGAATGAGAAAAGTAACCAACATAATCTGTACTCAGTCCTGTGAGATGCTTCTTTGGGAACCCAGGCCACCCAAAGACCATACGAATAGTAAACACTATAGTCAAGTGCTGCTTTAAAAGTTTTGGGGGAGTCCAACACCCTCTTCTGACCTCTGCGGCATTGCACGACACGGGTGCACACACTTGCATGCAGACAGCACATTCATACACATACAGAAATAAAAAAAAAAGTTTTGTAGGGGTTTGTAATGCAGCAACAGATTACAGCTATAAACTACAATATATAACTCACCATTTACAGATTGCCATATTTGTTTTAAAATAGTATTTATGTACTCTTTGGAAATTTCATACATTGATATGATGTGTTTTTTTGATTGATTTGTTTTTATGTGTATGGATGTATGCAAGTGCACCCATGTTGTTCCATGCAAATGGAGGCCAGAGAGAGCATCGGATCCCCTGGAACTGGAGTTATGGACAGTTGTTTGCTGCCTTGTGGGTGCTGGGAACTGAAGCCAGGTCTTCTGCAGGAGCAGCCAGTGCTCTTAGCAGCTGACCGGCTCTCCAGCCCTGCACAGTGTGCTCCTTCTAGGGCCCTCTACCCTGTCATCCTCCCTCCCTGCCCACTGCCCCTCCTCCCACTCCTCCCAGCTCCCTCCATCCTGTCGTCCTCCCTCCCTGCCCACTGCCCCTCCTCCCCCTCCTCCCAGCTCCCTCCATCCTGTCGTCCTCCCTCCCTGCCCACTGCCCCTCCTCCCCCTCCTCCAGCTCCCTCCATCCTGTCGTCCTCCCTCCCTGCCCACTGCCCCTCCTCCCCCTCCTCCAGCTCCCTCCATCCTGTCGTCCTCCCTCCCTGCCCACTGCCCCTCCTCCCCCTCCTCCAGCTCCCTCCATCCTGTCGTCCTCCCTCCCTGCCCACTGCCCCTCCTCCCCCTCCTCCAGCTCCCTCCATCCTGTCGTCCTCCCTCCCTGCCCACTGCCCCTCCTCCCCCTCCTCCAGCTCCCTCCATCCTGTCGTCCTCCCTCCCTGCCCACTGCCCCTCCTCCCCCTCCTCCAGCTCCCTCCATCCTGTCGTCCTCCCTCCCTGCCCACTGCCCCTCCTCCCCCTCCTCCAGCTCCCTCCATCCTGTCGTCCTCCCTCCCTGCCCACTGCCCCTCCTCCCCCTCCTCCAGCTCCCTCCATCCTGTCGTCCTCCCTCCCTGCCCACTGCCCCTCCTCCCCCTCCTCCAGCTCCCTCCATCCTGTCGTCCTCCCTCCCTGCCCACTGCCCCTCCTCCCCCTCCTCCAGCTCCCTCCATCCTGTCGTCCTCCCTCCCTGCCCACTGCCCCTCCTCCCCCTCCTCCAGCTCCCTCCATCCTGTCGTCCTCCCTCCCTGCCCACTGCCCCTCCTCCCCCTCCTCCAGCTCCCTCCATCCTGTCGTCCTCCCTCCCTGCCCACTGCCCCTCCTCCCCCTCCTCCAGCTCCCTCCATCCTGTCGTCCTCCCTCCCTGCCCACTGCCCCTCCTCCCCCTCCTCCAGCTCCCTCCATCCTGTCGTCCTCCCTCCCTGCCCACTGCCCCTCCTCCCCCTCCTCCAGCTCCCTCCATCCTGTCGTCCTCCCTCCCTGCCCACTGCCCCTCCTCCCCCTCCTCCAGCTCCCTCCATCCTGTCGTCCTCCCTCCCTGCCCACTGCCCCTCCTCCCCCTCCTCCAGCTCCCTCCATCCTGTCGTCCTCCCTCCCTGCCCACTGCCCCTCCTCCCCCTCCTCCAGCTCCCTCCATCCTGTCGTCCTCCCTCCCTGCCCACTGCCCCTCCTCCCCCTCCTCCAGCTCCCTCCATCCTGTCGTCCTCCCTCCCTGCCCACTGCCCCTCCTCCCCCTCCTCCAGCTCCCTCCATCCTGTCGTCCTCCCTCCCTGCCCACTGCCCCTCCTCCCCCTCCTCCAGCTCCCTCCATCCTGTCGTCCTCCCTCCCTGCCCACTGCCCCTCCTCCCCCTCCTCCAGCTCCCTCCATCCTGTCGTCCTCCCTCCCTGCCCACTGCCCCTCCTCCCCCTCCTCCAGCTCCCTCCATCCTGTCGTCCTCCCTCCCTGCCCACTGCCCCTCCTCCCCCTCCTCCAGCTCCCTCCATCCTGTCGTCCTCCCTCCCTGCCCACTGCCCCTCCTCCCCCTCCTCCAGCTCCCTCCATCCTGTCGTCCTCCCTCCCTGCCCACTGCCCCTCCTCCCCCTCCTCCAGCTCCCTCCATCCTGTCGTCCTCCCTCCCTGCCCACTGCCCCTCCTCCCCCTCCTCCAGCTCCCTCCATCCTGTCGTCCTCCCTCCCTGCCCACTGCCCCTCCTCCCCCTCCTCCAGCTCCCTCCATCCTGTCGTCCTCCCTCCCTGCCCACTGCCCCTCCTCCCCCTCCTCCAGCTCCCTCCATCCTGTCGTCCTCCCTCCCTGCCCACTGCCCCTCCTCCCCCTCCTCCAGCTCCCTCCATCCTGTCGTCCTCCCTCCCTGCCCACTGCCCCTCCTCCCCCTCCTCCAGCTCCCTCCATCCTGTCGTCCTCCCTCCCTGCCCACTGCCCCTCCTCCCCCTCCTCCAGCTCCCTCCATCCTGTCGTCCTCCCTCCCTGCCCACTGCCCCTCCTCCCCCTCCTCCAGCTCCCTCCATCCTGTCGTCCTCCCTCCCTGCCCACTGCCCCTCCTCCCCCTCCTCCAGCTCCCTCCATCCTGTCGTCCTCCCTCCCTGCCCACTGCCCCTCCTCCCCCTCCTCCAGCTCCCTCCATCCTGTCGTCCTCCCTCCCTGCCCACTGCCCCTCCTCCCCCTCCTCCAGCTCCCTCCATCCTGTCGTCCTCCCTCCCTGCCCACTGCCCCTCCTCCCCCTCCTCCAGCTCCCTCCATCCTGTCGTCCTCCCTCCCTGCCCACTGCCCCTCCTCCCCCTCCTCCAGCTCCCTCCATCCTGTCGTCCTCCCTCCCTGCCCACTGCCCCTCCTCCCCCTCCTCCAGCTCCCTCCATCCTGTCGTCCTCCCTCCCTGCCCACTGCCCCTCCTCCCCCTCCTCCAGCTCCCTCCATCCTGTCGTCCTCCCTCCCTGCCCACTGCCCCTCCTCCCCCTCCTCCAGCTCCCTCCATCCTGTCGTCCTCCCTCCCTGCCCACTGCCCCTCCTCCCCCTCCTCCAGCTCCCTCCATCCTGTCGTCCTCCCTCCCTGCCCACTGCCCCTCCTCCCCCTCCTCCAGCTCCCTCCATCCTGTCGTCCTCCCTCCCTGCCCACTGCCCCTCCTCCCCCTCCTCCAGCTCCCTCCATCCTGTCGTCCTCCCTCCCTGCCCACTGCCCCTCCTCCCCCTCCTCCAGCTCCCTCCATCCTGTCGTCCTCCCTCCCTGCCCACTGCCCCTCCTCCCCCTCCTCCAGCTCCCTCCATCCTGTCGTCCTCCCTCCCTGCCCACTGCCCCTCCTCCCCCTCCTCCAGCTCCCTCCATCCTGTCGTCCTCCCTCCCTGCCCACTGCCCCTCCTCCCCCTCCTCCAGCTCCCTCCATCCTGTCGTCCTCCCTCCCTGCCCACTGCCCCTCCTCCCCCTCCTCCAGCTCCCTCCATCCTGTCGTCCTCCCTCCCTGCCCACTGCCCCTCCTCCCCCTCCTCCAGCTCCCTCCATCCTGTCGTCCTCCCTCCCTGCCCACTGCCCCTCCTCCCCCTCCTCCAGCTCCCTCCATCCTGTCGTCCTCCCTCCCTGCCCACTGCCCCTCCTCCCCCTCCTCCAGCTCCCTCCATCCTGTCGTCCTCCCTCCCTGCCCACTGCCCCTCCTCCCCCTCCTCCAGCTCCCTCCATCCTGTCGTCCTCCCTCCCTGCCCACTGCCCCTCCTCCCCCTCCTCCAGCTCCCTCCATCCTGTCGTCCTCCCTCCCTGCCCACTGCCCCTCCTCCCCCTCCTCCAGCTCCCTCCATCCTGTCGTCCTCCCTCCCTGCCCACTGCCCCTCCTCCCCCTCCTCCAGCTCCCTCCATCCTGTCGTCCTCCCTCCCTGCCCACTGCCCCTCCTCCCCCTCCTCCAGCTCCCTCCATCCTGTCGTCCTCCCTCCCTGCCCACTGCCCCTCCTCCCCCTCCTCCAGCTCCCTCCATCCTGTCGTCCTCCCTCCCTGCCCACTGCCCCTCCTCCCCCTCCTCCAGCTCCCTCCATCCTGTCGTCCTCCCTCCCTGCCCACTGCCCCTCCTCCCCCTCCTCCAGCTCCCTCCATCCTGTCGTCCTCCCTCCCTGCCCACTGCCCCTCCTCCCCCTCCTCCAGCTCCCTCCATCCTGTCGTCCTCCCTCCCTGCCCACTGCCCCTCCTCCCCCTCCTCCAGCTCCCTCCATCCTGTCGTCCTCCCTCCCTGCCCACTGCCCCTCCTCCCCCTCCTCCAGCTCCCTCCATCCTGTCGTCCTCCCTCCCTGCCCACTGCCCCTCCTCCCCCTCCTCCAGCTCCCTCCATCCTGTCGTCCTCCCTCCCTGCCCACTGCCCCTCCTCCCCCTCCTCCAGCTCCCTCCATCCTGTCGTCCTCCCTCCCTGCCCACTGCCCCTCCTCCCCCTCCTCCAGCTCCCTCCATCCTGTCGTCCTCCCTCCCTGCCCACTGCCCCTCCTCCCCCTCCTCCAGCTCCCTCCATCCTGTCGTCCTCCCTCCCTGCCCACTGCCCCTCCTCCCCCTCCTCCAGCTCCCTCCATCCTGTCGTCCTCCCTCCCTGCCCACTGCCCCTCCTCCCCCTCCTCCAGCTCCCTCCATCCTGTCGTCCTCCCTCCCTGCCCACTGCCCCTCCTCCCCCTCCTCCAGCTCCCTCCATCCTGTCGTCCTCCCTCCCTGCCCACTGCCCCTCCTCCCCCTCCTCCAGCTCCCTCCATCCTGTCGTCCTCCCTCCCTGCCCACTGCCCCTCCTCCCCCTCCTCCAGCTCCCTCCATCCTGTCGTCCTCCCTCCCTGCCCACTGCCCCTCCTCCCCCTCCTCCAGCTCCCTCCATCCTGTCGTCCTCCCTCCCTGCCCACTGCCCCTCCTCCCCCTCCTCCAGCTCCCTCCATCCTGTCGTCCTCCCTCCCTGCCCACTGCCCCTCCTCCCCCTCCTCCAGCTCCCTCCATCCTGTCGTCCTCCCTCCCTGCCCACTGCCCCTCCTCCCCCTCCTCCAGCTCCCTCCATCCTGTCGTCCTCCCTCCCTGCCCACTGCCCCTCCTCCCCCTCCTCCAGCTCCCTCCATCCTGTCGTCCTCCCTCCCTGCCCACTGCCCCTCCTCCCCCTCCTCCAGCTCCCTCCATCCTGTCGTCCTCCCTCCCTGCCCACTGCCCCTCCTCCCCCTCCTCCAGCTCCCTCCATCCTGTCGTCCTCCCTCCCTGCCCACTGCCCCTCCTCCCCCTCCTCCAGCTCCCTCCATCCTGTCGTCCTCCCTCCCTGCCCACTGCCCCTCCTCCCCCTCCTCCAGCTCCCTCCATCCTGTCGTCCTCCCTCCCTGCCCACTGCCCCTCCTCCCCCTCCTCCAGCTCCCTCCATCCTGTCGTCCTCCCTCCCTGCCCACTGCCCCTCCTCCCCCTCCTCCAGCTCCCTCCATCCTGTCGTCCTCCCTCCCTGCCCACTGCCCCTCCTCCCCCTCCTCCAGCTCCCTCCATCCTGTCGTCCTCCCTCCCTGCCCACTGCCCCTCCTCCCCCTCCTCCAGCTCCCTCCATCCTGTCGTCCTCCCTCCCTGCCCACTGCCCCTCCTCCCCCTCCTCCAGCTCCCTCCATCCTGTCGTCCTCCCTCCCTGCCCACTGCCCCTCCTCCCCCTCCTCCAGCTCCCTCCATCCTGTCGTCCTCCCTCCCTGCCCACTGCCCCTCCTCCCCCTCCTCCAGCTCCCTCCATCCTGTCGTCCTCCCTCCCTGCCCACTGCCCCTCCTCCCCCTCCTCCAGCTCCCTCCATCCTGTCGTCCTCCCTCCCTGCCCACTGCCCCTCCTCCCCCTCCTCCAGCTCCCTCCATCCTGTCGTCCTCCCTCCCTGCCCACTGCCCCTCCTCCCCCTCCTCCAGCTCCCTCCATCCTGTCGTCCTCCCTCCCTGCCCACTGCCCCTCCTCCCCCTCCTCCAGCTCCCTCCATCCTGTCGTCCTCCCTCCCTGCCCACTGCCCCTCCTCCCCCTCCTCCAGCTCCCTCCATCCTGTCGTCCTCCCTCCCTGCCCACTGCCCCTCCTCCCCCTCCTCCAGCTCCCTCCATCCTGTCGTCCTCCCTCCCTGCCCACTGCCCCTCCTCCCCCTCCTCCAGCTCCCTCCATCCTGTCGTCCTCCCTCCCTGCCCACTGCCCCTCCTCCCCCTCCTCCAGCTCCCTCCATCCTGTCGTCCTCCCTCCCTGCCCACTGCCCCTCCTCCCCCTCCTCCAGCTCCCTCCATCCTGTCGTCCTCCCTCCCTGCCCACTGCCCCTCCTCCCCCTCCTCCAGCTCCCTCCATCCTGTCGTCCTCCCTCCCTGCCCACTGCCCCTCCTCCCCCTCCTCCAGCTCCCTCCATCCTGTCGTCCTCCCTCCCTGCCCACTGCCCCTCCTCCCCCTCCTCCAGCTCCCTCCATCCTGTCGTCCTCCCTCCCTGCCCACTGCCCCTCCTCCCCCTCCTCCAGCTCCCTCCATCCTGTNAGACCAGGCTGGCCTTGAACTCAAAAAGATCCGCCAGCCTCTGCCTCCCAAGTGCTAGGATTAAGGGCGTGTGCCACCACGCCCGGCCAAAAGTCCCATAGTTTTTAGAAAAAAAAAAAACACCTCACACCCTTAAAAGTTCAAAGTCCCTTTTAAAAGTCTCTCAGCTGTGGGCTCCTGCAAAACTTAAAAGTACTGTTTTATTTCAAAGGGAAGAATCAGGCACACTTAACAAAACCTTAGTCTATCAAAGTAGCCCAAGACTGAACTTCAATCACGATCTTCTGGGCTCCAGAGGGTTTCAGCAGCTCCACTTCTCTGACTCTGCCGTCCACAGCCCACGCAGCTCATTTCCCAGTCCCAGGCCAGCTCCACTCCATACCTGCTGCTGTTCTTGAGGGTTGTCCCATGGTTCTGGCATCTCCAAAAAGCTGGGGTCTCCACTGAAACTGAGCCTGCAACTTGACCAACTTGACCAATGGGCTCCCTGGCCTCTCCTGGTGCAAAGCTCCAGATTCTATTCATGACCCCTTCAATCCTGCGGGTCTTCACTGCAACTGATACTACACTTTCACCAATGACCTTTCCTGGCCTCTCAGGGTGCCAAACCTCAGCTGCTTTCTGTGACCCCCTTCATGCTTTCAACATCAGAACCATGCAGGAGATTTTTACATATTACCAAGTCCTGCTTCTAGCTTGAGATGGAGGCTTGAGGTGCCCTCTGAGCCAAAGTTCTGGAAATTCTTTCACCCTCAGGAAATTCTTCCAGAAAGATTTCACCACAGTGACGCTGGTCGCATTACTTACTACAGCTGATCTTTCAGCCCTAGTTAACCAGCATCAATTGTCCCAATAAAACAAAGGTTTCACTTCAGGTTCTGGTCTCTCTGTCTCTCTGTCTCTGACTCGCTCTCTCTCTTTCTCTCTCTCTCTCTTTGAGGCAGGGTCTCCCTATAGCCCCAGCTATCCTGGAACTCACTATGTAGACCAGGCTGGCCTTGAACTCACAGAGATCTGCCTGCCTCTGCCTCCTGAGTGCTGCGATTAAAGGTGTGTGCACCCATACCCAGCTTCTGGTCTCTTCTTACCACAGTTGATTCTTCAGCCCCAGCCCACTAGAACTCACAGATTCTCAATTCAAAACATCACACAAACAGCCCTGATGGCCTCTGCTTCCCTTTGAAACTTCACAAGCCAGGCTTCCATCACAAAACTGTTCCAAGCTCCACAACAACAAACTCTAAGCACTCAATGGCTTTCTAGCCCAAAGTTCCACATGCTTCCACAATCCTCTCCCAAACACCAAGGTCAGATCTATCATAGTAATACCCCATGATCCTGGTACCAGAAGCAGGCAGGCCCCATCCCAAACTTGCAACAAAACTGGGCAGTGTCATTCACATGGTGCTAGCTTTAGAGGCACGAAATATGCAAGCATGAAGGGTCATGGGTTCTTCCTCCACAGTTTCAGAGAGCTTCAGATGCCAGGCAGCATGCAACAGGGGCGTCCTTGCATAAAGAAAGCCCTGAAAGACTATTGCATGAAGCTGTGAAGGTGAAGCCTGGTTGGCAGTGGAGACCCAAAGATGTTCAAGATGTCAGAGCTGTGAGATACTTTCCAAGAAGAGCTGCATACAGGGAGTGGTACCAGCCCTAGATAGATAAATAGATAGATAAATAGATAGATAGATAGATAGATAGATAGATAGATAGATAGATAGATAGATAGATGATAGACAGACAGATAGATAGATAGATAGATAGACAGACAAATAGATAGATAGATAGATAGATAGATAGATAGATAGATAGATAGATAGCATGAAGCAAAGCTGGAGAGTCTGAGTCCTTTAGCAGTAAAGTCCCAGACATTGCATATGGAGCTACTGGATTTGGTGTTTGCCCTGCTGGTTTTCGGTCTTGTTTTGGTCCAGTATTTCCTCACTATGCCTCTATTCCTCCCTTTTGAAATGGAAATGCGTATTGGGTTCTACTGTACTGTATGTTGGCAGCATGTAATCTGTCTTTTTACAGGGGCTTACAGTTAAGAGATTTCCCAGAGTCTCAGAAGAAACAAGACTTTTTTTTTAACTTCTTATATGTATGACTGTACTGTCTGCATGTAGGTAGATGCACCCGTGTTATACAATGCTGTGGAGGTCAGAAGAGGGCATCGGATTCCCCTGGAACTGGAGGTTTTTTGTTTGTTTGTTTTGTTTTGTTTTGTTTTGTTTTGGTCTTTTCGAGACAGGGTCTCCCCAGCTGTAGCCCCAGCTGTCCTGGAACCCACTCTGTAGACCAGGCTGGCCTTGAACTCACAAAGATCTGCCTGCCTCTGCCTCCCAAGTGCTAGGATTAAAGGTGTGCGCCACCACGCCCGGCT